>QJPP01000173.1:430626-1030626 GCA_003996215.1 Jaltomata sinuosa | reverse complement strand
GCTTCATACCACTCCACCAGTAAAGCTGCCTCAAGTCTCTATACATCTTTGATGTGCCAGGGTGAATGGAGTATCTAGTACAATGTGCCTCGTGAAGTATCAACTGAATCAAATCACTAATCCTCGGAACACAAAGGCGGCTATCAAACCTCAGAACCCCATCTGAATCTAGAGTAGCCCGACTGGTCTCACCCTGAATGACCCGATCACGAAGGTCACACAACTGCTGATCCTCAAACTGACAGCTCTGAATCTGGTCAATCAAAGTAGAACGAACCTCAACGCTGGCGAGAACTCTGCTAGGATCCGACAAGTCAAGCCTAACCAAACGGTTAGCCAAGGACTGGATGTCCAAGGCCAACGGTCGCTCTGAAACTGAAAGAGAAGCTAGGCTACCCATACTCCCTGCTTCCGACTCAAGGCATCCGCTACCACGTTTGCCTTGCCCGGATGATACAGAATAGTGAAGTCATAGTCCTTCAGTAACTCGACCCATCTCCTCTGTCTCGAGTTCAACTCCCGCTGACTCGTGATATACTGAAGACTACGGTGATCGGTGAAGATATCACAGTGAACTCCATATAAGTAATGCCTCCAGATCTTGAGCGCGAAAACTACCGCCGCCAACTCTAAGTCATGAGTGGGGTAGTTGCGCTCGTGAACCTTCAGCTGCCTCGACGCATATGCTATTACTCGACCCTGCTGCATCAACACACAACCAAGACCAACCCCAGAAGCATCACAATACACGGAGAAGCTCTGACCCTCAACCGGCAAAGTCAAAACTGGAGCTGAAGTCAATAAGGCCTTAAGCCTCTGGAAGCTATCCTCACACTGATCCGACCACTGAAATGGGACATCCTTCCTAGTCAGCATAGTCAAGGGTGCTGCTATGGAAGAGAATCCCTCAACGAACCGTCTGTAGTAACCTGCTAACCCAATAAAGCTGCGAACCTCAGTAACATTAGTAGGTCTAGGCCACTCACAAATAGCTGAAATCTTTCCCGAATCAACCCTAATCCCATCCTTAGACACCACGTGCCCTAGGAATGCAACTGACTCAAGCCAAAACTCACACTTTGAGAACTTGGCATAAAGCCGATGATCTCTCAAAGTCTGGAGTATAACCCTCAAGTGCTGCTCATGCTCATCTCTACTACGCGAGTATACTAAGATGTCGTCTATAAAACTATCACAAATGAGTCCAAATACGGGCCAAGAACCCTGTGCATCAAGTTCATAAAGGCTGCGGGGGCATTAGTCAACCCAAAAGACATCACCAGGAACTCATAATGGCCATAACATGTCCTGAATGCTGTCTTAGGGATGTCCTCCGCCCCTAAATCCTCAACTGAGGTAGCCAGACCTCAATCCATCTTTGAAAACACGACTGAAACCCTGATAAGCTGGCTTCAAACAAATCATCAATCCTCGGCATCGGATACCTATTCTTCACTGTCACCCTATTCAACTGCTGATATCAAATACACATGCGCATCGACCAGTCCCTCTTCTTCACGATAGGGAGAAAGGAGACCCCACGGTGACAACACTAGGTCTAATAAACCCCTTAGCTACAGATTCCGGGCTGCTCCTATAAGCTCCCTCAACTCACAGGGCCATTACGGTAAAGGAGAAATAGAATGGGCCTAGTGCCCGGCTCTAACTCAATAGCCAGAAATTCAATATTCTCTCTCAGGTGGAAGGCCTGCAGTGGTCGGTAGGAAATACATCGAGGAAGTCTCTAACCACAAGAACAGACTCAGGAGAAGTGGGGTCAGCACTAACATCTCGGACATATGCTAGATAAGCTAAACACCCACGGGAAATCAACTTTCTAGCTCGAAGACAAGAGATGATCTCAGATGGTGCATGGCTAACAGAACCCTGCCACACAACCGGGGATACACCGGGCACAGCTATGGTAATGGTCTTGGCATAACAATCAAAAACCACACGGTGAGGGGATAACCAGTCCATGCCCAGTATCACATCAAAATCTAGCATATCAAGAATCATCAAATCACCCCAAGTCTCTGAATCACCAATAGATAACATACATGATCTCACAATCCGATCCACTACTAAAGAATCTCCTACTGGGGTCGAAACAGAAACAGGAACAGATAATGGCTCACTAGCCAACCCCAAACAAGGCACAAAGTAGGCAGATACATATGAACAAGTGGATCCAGGATCAAATAAAGCCATAGCAGGCTGATGGCACACAGAAATCGTACCTGTAATCACAGCATCTGAGGCCTCTGCCTCTGGTCTCCTAGGGACCGCGTAAAACTGACGACGACCTCCACCTGCCCGATCGCCATCCCTACCACCTGCTCTGCCACGCGGAGCACTACCTCTACTCTGACGACCACCCCCTCTAGCTGGTGGCTGAACTACTCGTAAAGGCTCGGCCAACTGAACTGTACCCTGCTGAGGGCAATCTCTAGCAAAGTGACCTATCGCACCACAAGTGAAACAAGCCCCTGATGGCCTACTCTGTCGAGATGAACCCGCAAATCTCGAATGACCACCATGACCTGATGCCCCAGAAACTGTACCCCTCGAAGACTGGTCGCTATAGCCCTGATGGCTGCCCTGACCCTGCTCGAACTGGGTACTACCGAAAGTCTGAAGGGAAGCCTGAACCGGTCGGCTGGACTGACCCTGGTACTGCTGTGGCTAATAACTCTGACTCCACTGGCCAGGACCTCTACCACCATATCTGGAACCACTATAGACACCCTGATGTCGAGGCCTCTTATCTCTGGACCCCTGATCATGTCGATGTAAGTCCTCCACAGTGCGGGCATAGTCTACAATAGCCTGGAAAGACCGACCACTGGCAATCAATATCTCAGCTGGCTGCCTGATCTCTGGCCTCAAACCCCATACAAATCTGCGAATCCTATCTGCCTCGGTAGGAATGATCATAGCTCCAAACGGTGCTAGCTGATGAAAACGGGTCTCATACTCTGAGATAGTCGTAGACCCCTGTACAAGGTGAGTAAACTGCTCCCTGCGACGCTCCCAATCACTCTGGGGTAGGAACTTGGCCATAAAGGCCTCATAAAACTCAGACCAGGTCAAAGGAGGTGACGATGGTGGTCTACAAGCAACCTGGGCCCTCCACCATAACTTCGCTGGGCCCTCCAACTGATAAGTAGTATAACCAACCCCGTGAGTCTCCAACAAACCCAGATGATGCAACATCTCCTCACAGGTAGTAATAAAGTCATGTGGATCCTGTCCAGAAGTACCCGCAAACCTCGGAGGTGCTAACCTCAAAAACCTACCCAACGCCTTCTGCTCTGACTCTGTCATAACTGGGCGAGGAGCAAGAGGCTGTGCAACAGATGGAACCGGAATGACCTCCGCACGGGGAGCCATAGTAGCAGGCTGCACTCCTGAGCTTTGTGCACCCAGGGCTGCCCCCTGAGCGGATGTCTGCGCTACCTCAGAAGGCCGCTCTCCAATCACACCCAAAAGCTGTAATAGTAATCCCCGAATATCCGGAGACTGAGCTGCGGCTGGAGCTGGCACATAAGTGGGCACTGGAGCTGGTACTGGTGCTGGAGCTGGTACTGGAGCTGGCGCTGGAGCTGGTGTTACCTGGGCTGCTCCCTGGGCTGCTCCCTGATCCACATGCTGCTCGGGCTCTATCTCCACCCTAGCATCTCTAGCAGGTGCCACTGATCGAGGGCATCCTCGTCCCTTAGCTGGAGTGGGAGGCTCATCCTCGCGTGCTGTCGATGATCTCGTACGAACCATCTGCGGAAGAATGAAGTAGAATAAGTGAGATTTCCAGAAACTTCAAGGGTTGTACGCACGACACAGAAGCAATGAAAGAGTCAAATTTCCTAAAATGCCACTGTAGCCTCCCAAAGATTGAGTACGGACGTCTCCGACCCGATCCGCAGGACTCTACTAGGACATTGGATCCTATTACCGCATGAACACCGGTGAACCTAAAAGCTCTAGATACCAAGTTGTCACGACCCAATTTTTCGGGTCATGATGGCACCATACAAACCCCCGGTAGGTGAAACCAATCCCCGAGGCCCAGAACAGTTAGCAAGGGCTACTATCTAGCAAATAAGGGAACCAGACGAATAAAATAGATAACAGGGATATAAATATATACATATGCGGAAACTAAACCAAACCCCAAGACCTGGTATCATAGTACAGAGCCAAACTACATACATGGAGTGCAAATAAAAATCAAAAGAATATATACAAATGTCTCTGAATGGTAATAGAGTACATGAAGCAAAAGATAAACTAAAGCTAAGCCCCGATCGCCAAGAGCTCACCCTCAGCCTGAAGTAGTCTCCAACAGATCTCCAAGCACGAATCACAATGGTCTAACGGCGATGGCCCACGCTAGGATCTGCACCCAAAGATGCAGGGGGTAGGGGTGAGCACCAAATGCGAAGCATAAGGTACCCAGTAGGTATCATAGGCCGACTGGGCACATATAAGATAAAAGCGTAGTAATAGACAGAATAGAAGCAAGTAGTCACAGAAATCAACGAAAGGTACACAAGAACTAGCCCAGAGGGAAATCAACAGAACCACATATGAGGCTAGTAAGCAGAATATACACACCATAGGCACAAGTGAAAGTAAGAAGCAACGCACCTGGGGTCCTTGCAACAACAGTGTATACAAAATAAGTTTACGAAATGGACGGTATACCGGTAACCTCAAGTGTAAGAAGAAGAGAGAAAGAGTAATGATAGACATGCTCAGAGACATGAATTCAACTCAACTAATCATATCAATCTCAAATCCAGAACTAACAGTCTAGCAGTAACCACTCTCATACTTATCCATAATAGAGAACAATCCTGTAAGTAAATAGCAAAAGTCTACCTACAGTCCCCCGGCCGCCCATACAACCGAGGAACACAAACAAGTGAAAACAAACCCTCCGGCATCCCATACTACCGGAGCGTACAATCAGCAAACAGCAAACAAGGGTGGAGCCTCAAACAATGAATGATATGATGCATGAAGATCTCAAGTGCCATGGTATCTCTGTATGTACCTCCTCCGGCGCCGATCCGGCCCAGCAGGTAGGTTCCATGGAAGGACACTGCCCGTATACCTCTACTCCACCGTATACCCCTCCTCCGGCACACGCAGCCCGTAGCCCCTGGCCCGGATGGCAAGGTCCATGGAGGTCCCAGACCCCATACTAAAACTCAGTATCAGAACATGTATCAAGATAGAGACCCAGTCTCGATATCAAGATAGAGAACCAGTCTCGAATATGCATGCCCAGACCCTGTCCAGGACTAAAAATAGTAGGAAAATATCTCAAAAACCCCTCCAAGGGTGCCCGGGCGTAGCCAGGTCTAAACAGTAAAAAGTCATCTCAGGTGCTCGGTCCGACCGAGACTAAAAATCATCTCAAGTAGCAAGAAAACTCAACTAGCACTCCGGCCCTGCCGAGTCTAGCGTAGTAGTAAAACTGGTGTCTTAAAACATAATTTTACTTTCTTGCCCAAAAATCTCCACAAGTGAAATCAACCATTTCCAAATCATTTCCATAAAAAAGGGGCCCCCCGGGCCATGCAAGATTTAGAAAACAGTGCCAGTAGGCCCGAAGCCAAAACCACAGTAAAACATGGATAAAACCTCTTTATATGCATGGAAATGGTATGATCACACACAATAGCTGCCCCGCAGCTCACAATCAACCTATCAACCCTGCACAGGCCCACAGCTACTCAGCAAGCATAACCAGCCTAGAAGGGTAATTCTATGCCCGGGACTCGCGGACATTCCCAAAATCCCACCTTCTATGTTCCAGGGTCAACAAGGCCTCACAGGACCACAAGGGTAAATAAAATATAACGACAATTACAACAAGCAACGGAGGAACAAAAGTAGGCGGTTATGAATAAAGCGGTCGAGGTCTGTGGTGCCAACCTAATAGTCCAACCCAAGGATGCCCATTAATACAATTTTATTCTATATTTGCGGAGTCTAGGGAAATTAAACCGTAACCTACCTGTCGTCCGATGACAAGATGCTAGAACGATGTCCAAGCTCGAACCACTCTGAGAAAATCCAAAACTAGATCAAAATCGGATTTGGGCTTGAATAACTTGACGTAGATAATTGATTTTCTTTTCGGTGATCCAATAAATTATCAAGATCTTGCTTATGGGAATTAATTTTTAATGTGACAAGGTGAATGAAGAACTGAGGCTGCTTTGCATAAACATTACTTCCCAAAGAGGTATTATGCAAGTGGCAGCAATTGTCAAATAATTTGTTCAAAATCCTTAAGTGAGTAGGCAGCATGCTTTGTTGAAATTAATTAAAGTGAGTGGGACATTTGGCATGGCAGGCCACGTATGGACTATGGTGTCCACTCCCTCCACTTCCACGTGGAGGTAGAGGTGGCACCAAGATAATTTTTATCCCGTTAAATAAATATTCGGGTATTGTATAAATTCGTAGTATAATAAATATAACTTTTCAAATATATCATAATTGATAGAAAATCATTTCCAGTAAAACCTACTATGTTATAATAATAAATTTTAAACATAACTAAATTTATTATCTCCGATAAAATATTTTGCAAAGGTAATAATAATATAATATAACTTCCTACCACCTTCGACTTTTAAATAAAATACTTTCAAATACGCACGATTTCGATACTCGAGAATTCTCTCGGGATCCTCCCTTATATTTTATAACTGTTTTGGAACTGAAATGGCGTCTTAAAACGTAAAGTCGAGGCTTAAATCGAGTTTAACCCGACCCGGTTCGCGACCCAGTTCGCAACCCATTTTCTGCCAGACAGTCCGCGGTAAAACAATCATAACTCTTTACTCCGAGATCAGTTGGACGTGAGGTTTTGTGCATTGGAAACTAGACTCGTTGACCTTCGATTTGGTGTTTCGGGGGACTTCTAACTCTTTATATATTGAGAGAAAAGCTCTGATACATTTGACCCAAAGTTCAGAAAATTTGTTAAAGGTCTTACGATATCTTTTGTCGATTTGCTTGACTTCAAAACTTAAATGTGGAAATGACCGAAAGGGTCATTACATAAGAATAGCTCTTATCATTGGATTCTCCTATTTAAGAGTCTAAGCTAGAGATAGTATGACTTCTCCAAGCTAGATTGGTTGTTTATTGATCAAACCGATGATTCTCTAACCGAGATCATCGGATATCAGATTGTTGATCGAGAGATAAGCAAATCTTACCCATGACCAATGCTATTCATGTCATTAAGAAAGAATATGTATGAATTGATAATCACCCTATCCCATAACCAAAGCCCCATCGAATATGCATCCCTAGTCGTCTAGTCGATTTGATACACCCACTTTAGTTTTATTGCTTTTTAGACTAAATTGTGATTGTAGTGATAACATTCCCAATTCCTCCATCCTTTTACTTGTTGTTTTGAACAATTACTCTCACCTTGAACTCAATCCATTACAATTGTATATAGCTACTCCAAGTTCCCTAGGTACGACCCCGATACTCATTGAGTTTATAAATTTTGTTTTTCTGCACGATCACCGTGGCCTCCTACTTGGAGAGCATGATTTGAATGTTCATCAAAAAATGGCGCCATTGCCGGGGACTTGAGTTGATAGCTATTTTTGATTGTTGTTTTGAAGTCACCTTGAGAGTACTTATTTCTTTTACTTTTATTTGTTGTTTGTGTTGTGATTGAGTAGGCTAGCCTATGAATGAGGCCGACGACAATGAGAGCGTTGACGGCTTCATGGAGGTCGATGACAATGAGAGCGTTGACGGCTTCATGGAGGCCGACGAGGCTGAGCCTATAAGGCAAGGGGGTGTAGGTGCAATCTGCCTACCTCCCACAGTGGGAAATGTTATCTTTCATGTGACTAGCACCATGCTCCACCTAATCCAAATGAAAGGCCTATTTGGTGGAGAAGCACATGAAGATGCTAACTAGCATATTCAGAATTTTGTGAAGATTTGCCAACCGTTCATCTTTTAACATATCTCCCAAGAGTCCATCCGATTGCGCCTATTCCCCTTCTTCTTGATGGGGGAAGCCACAATGTGGTTGGAAGAGTTGTCGGATGACTCTATCATATCTTGGGCCAAGTTGGTTGAGGCATTTATATCGAGATTATTTCCTCCATCTCGAATGATAAAGCTAAGAGATGAGATTACCAACTTTAGGCAGCTCCCAGATGAGCCTCTTCATGAGGTTTGGCTAAGATTCAAAAAGAAGCTTCTCTTATGCCTAAATCATGAGTTGTCAAATAATGTGCTGCTACAAAGCTTTTATCAATCATTGAACTCTATGAATAAATCGAAAGCTGACAATCTTGGAGGTGGTACCTTTATGGACTTAGAGTTTCCCATAGCCTCGACTTTGTTAGAGCAAATGACAAAGACCAATCAAGCTTGGCATACAAGAGAGGCGGATGTGGCAACTTAGGGAGGACCCTCATCCATCTTGATTAATGAAATGAGGAAAAAAGAGGAGGAGCGAGATGAAACAATGGCCAAAATAATGACACAAATTGAATTGATGGCTAAGCATATGATGGGAGCTGGTGGTGCTAAGACAGTGAATGCAGTAAGTATACCAAAAATCAAAGCTAGTGATGATGAGCTTATGACTATGGTTGATGGAAAGCTAAGACAGGTTCTCATCCCGGGTATTATCGCCCGAGGGAGAAGAACCAAGGTTGGATTCGAGACAAAGAAAAAGACAGAAAATGGCAGGATAGAGACAAGGATGGTGATTGTTTCAATCACCGGAGTTTGAATCCCTATATCCCTCCGAATAAGGCGTACTCTCTCTACCAACCAGGCACAAGCAACCTCGGCCATTCCAAGTTGGAGGACATGTTGTCCTTGGTTCTTAAGAAGGTTAACACCACAAATACGGGAGTGAGCGAGCTAAGGAGTGAGGTCTCAACACTTCAACAAACTGTGAGCTCCCACTCAGCCTCAATCAAGCATCTTGAGGCCCAAATGAACAACCTCTCAAGCCAAATGAACCCGAGGATGAAATGGACGTTGCCTAGCGACACCATCACCAATCAAAAGAATGATTGAGGATTAACGTAGTATCATCATGCCGCGATGTTAAATCAAGCGCTGCTTGAGAGGCAACCCAAGTTTTTTTATTTATTTTTGGTTATCTTTTGTTGTTTTTGGTGTTTTTGTAGGGAATGCATTGATGGAAAAATTGAACAAGGGAAAGCAAGGCAAAAAAAGGTGGTGTGGTGCACTGTGCGGATCGCACAAGCATTTGTGCGTGTCGCACAACCTATTACATGGTGAAATAGATGCCTGAAGGAAGTTTGAAAATTTGGAGGCAATGTGCGGTTGGCCGTGCAGACCACACGAGCTCAAGTGCGTGTCACACCTCTATCGCATGGTGAAACAGATGCCTGGGCAAACCCATGGGAGAAAAAAGGGCCATGTGCGAAACGCCATGTGATCAGCACCTTGTCTAGTGTGAATCACAATCGCGGCGCACCAACGGTAAGTTTGAATTTTAATTGACCTAACCTATTGACCAATCCAACTAAGAGATGACCCGAACGACCTTTCTTCTTCTTTTCTTTTAAAATAACCTTTTCGTTTCTTCTTCCACCATCTTTTTCCTCAAACCATCAAAATTTTCTCCCAAAACTCTCTCTAAATCCCTCAAATCTCTCCAAAAATCATCTCCTTATCTCACCCACAATCCCCACCATTCCATCACCACCATAGTTGTCATCTCTCCGGAAAGGTTTGCCATCGTCACTATTATCGAAGAACGAAAAGCTTCAATTTTCACTCCTCTCTTCATAATCTTCACTTGTAGTAAGTTCTCTGACATTAAATACTTATTTCTATGAAGGTTGGGAACTCATATTGTGAAGCATGCTTAGTAGAATTACCATATTGATTTTGGGTGAGATCCAAAAGTTTTGGGTCCCCAATCCTAAGTTGTATTGATGATATTTCTATGTGTCTACTTGGTAGAAACTTTAATTTTAGTAATGCATATTGATTGGTAGTGATTTTTAGCCTTGAATTATGTGTTGGAGTAAAGTCTGAGTAACCTACTTGTGATGAAAGAATGATTTGGCCCGATGATAGATTGGGTGACGTCGTTCTTAAGGGTAAATCATTGTTTGTCATGAGATTTTGATTAAAAGTTGACTCTTGAGGCTGAATTTCACTGAATGTATACCTATGGTTTTTGTTTAGCATTATATTCGGGGTATATGATCTTGTGCGGGGAGGGGGTTAATTGTTGCTAAAATTATGGATATTCGTTGTGCAAGTGAGGGCTTGATGTTCCCAGTGATAGACGGGGTAACGTCCATATTAAGGGAAATCATTGAGTTCCTTTCTTGCTTGCTATTGTGTCAATGAAAATTCGGGGAAGTCTGAGTACCCGGAAGTTATGGTCATAATACCCCTTGCCCCCTTGTTTAATGCTGATTGGGTTGTTCCAGGGTGCCCAATATCTACACACATCTTGCTCTATGGGTCACATGCGGAACTCACAAGCACACACAAAAAAAAGGGCAGCCCGGTGCACTAAATTCCAAGCACACAAGGAATCAAAAATTCCAATTGTGCCGTTGTGTACTTCACATGAGACGCATATATCTTGATGTGCGGGCCGCATGAGGCACTGCACCATGTTGAAAATACAAAGCAGGTCACTGATCTGAGGGGCGACACCTGGTGCGACACACACTTATGATGGTGCGAATTGCTCTAGCTTCGTACCTCAATAGAAAATCCATGTAGGATTATGTTTGCTTGTGCGATAGCACATGCGACGCGCACTCTCTCTGGTGCATTTTGCATGTGGTCTGCATAAGATGACATTCACCTACTTTATTTTTCTCATCCGTTGCATTCCATCCTTTATAGTTTGCTAACTTCTTCTTAAGTTTTGTTTTTGTTTTCAGCTCACAATCTTCCTATGCAGAACATGTCTTCTAACAGGGGTAACACCGAGATAAGCTCACGTAGTCCAACATCTCCCTCCTTCTCCAAGCCAACTGATAAAGGGAAAAGGAAAGTCTCATCTTCCCGTGACCAAGTCTAAGAGGAGGAGAGGATTTGGTTCAGAATAGAGGGCATGAAAGTGATCTATGATCGTGATAGGGGCAGGACCTTTAATGAGGAACAAAGTTTTAACTTAAATGCGGTGGGGGACAATCTACCCAACATTCCCACTCAGTTTGCCAATCGTCTGTGGCAACCATTTCAGGAAGTGCCCGGAACCTATTACAAGGAGTTAGTCTGAGAGTTATTCGCCTCATATCAGGCCTCACGGGATGCTAAAGGCCACAAAGGGGGTTGTGAGAAATTCCCCGCATTGGACTCAGTTATGGTTCGGGAAAAGAAGTCAAGATCACTCCAGCTACAATTAATGCTATCTGTTGGAGCAATCCAATTGAATCAGTCCCTGACCTCATGGAGAAGCTAGTTCTCAAGTGTAAACCTCTCAAATGGGCCGCCCCCATCATTGCTCCTGACATATATCCCTGGGCCACTATGAGGGGTGAAATTCCCCGCCTGACCTTATACTTCGAGGCACGCGTGTGGTATGATTTTGTGCGCTCACGTCTAATACCTTCTCAAAATGACCAAAAGATAACACATGATAGAGCCATGCTGGTAGATGCAATCATGATAAGAGACCATATCAATGTGGGTGAGGTCATTGCATTAGTGATAAAGAGGAAATCTCGAAGAAGTGGTGATGCATTTCCCTTTCCGGTGTTAATTAGCAAACTTTGACTGTGATACTTCCACTCCGGCCATTAGTGTATTGGATCTTGACAAGAAGACTGACCAGGATGCCCCTCGATTCAAAAGTCATAGGGAAGAGGCGTCAATGGAAGTTGAGGATGATGACGCTGATGCTGAAATACATACCTCTCCTCCATCTCCTCTTGCTTCGGGAGCACACACACCTCCAGCCGCTGCACCCAGGAGGCCACTGTCTAACATTGACCTCCAAGACCTGGTTGACAAAAATTACAATTATGAGAGGCAATTGAGGAAGTTGTCCAATGAACTATCGAAGTTGATTAGCAGTGGAGTCAAGTGGGCCATGAAAGAAGTTGTGGAAAACATTCTCAATTTGCACAATTGGGTGGAAGAGTGTGAGAAATCTCTCAAGACTCTCCATAAAGACATGGGCAAGGGGAAATAAAAAGCACATGTGGTTGAAGCAGATCTAACCACCCTGCCTCTACCTCGCTCCATTCCCGAACCAATGGATGGTTTATTTACAGCCTATGAGGATGAGGTATTATCCGGTCACGAAGATCAAGAGCAGGGTGATGATGTGAGTGAGAAGCCCGCGGATGATGAGATAGCTGATGAAGATGATGATGATGAGGAGTAGTCCTCCGGGGAGTTCCACCATTTTTTCCATTGCACTATGAGCATTGAGGGCAATGCTCCTTTTATGGGAAGAGAGTGGCTTTACTTGCTTTTGTTGGTGCCCATGAGTGGGCTTGAGACATTTTATTTCCCTTGTCGGGCCTTGTTGTCACTTTTGCTAGATTTTATTTGGCCCTTGTCGGGCATATTTGGATGATTGTGATGTTATTGCCCTTGCCGGGCCTTTAGATTATGTTTTACTTTATGTTTTTTTACCTTGAGCTTATTTGTGCCCTTGCCGAACCTGATTTTTGTTGATTGAGATTGTGTTGGCGAGTTAGTCTTACATGCTCCATTGTCTTGCTACCCGTGCTTTGCAAATGCGCTAAAGGCCTATGCCGAGGCTTGGTTTTGAATTAATCATGAGCGCGTAATTCGGATATCGCCTTGTTAATAGTAGTTTAGAAATAAACTTCGAGAGTTTTCTTAATACCACGGTTCTTTCCCAAGGAGCAAGAGTTTTAATTATTATTTTTTTTATTTTCTTTTGTTTTTGTGTGTCGAACCGGTTGGTGTTTCCCTATGATAGAATGAGAAGCGACTTTCTTAAGGGAAAATGCCAAGTTTTAGTTTAGAATTGAGTCCGTAGTTGCTTGTCTCAAAATGGGCCCACCAAAAAATTTCTCGTGGCAAATTATTTTGAAAATTTCTCTTGTCATGACTTGCACACTCTCGCTTTGGCTTGATTGACTCACAAACGAGCGTGTAATGAACTCAGAACAGCTTGTCAAAAATCATTTTCCCCAATTGATTGTGAGACTAATGAAAGAAGTCTGGTGGCATGATACTTTATGTGGTGAGGCTTTACCTTGATTCTTGTGCATAAGTGTCATCTAGAGCTTGCCCCGAATGTGATTCAAGGCAAAATTCTAGGTGTGACCCTTGAAAGATGACCTTAGGCCCTTTTTGACAGCCACTTTACCCAAAGGACTTCCCACAACATCAAATCCTAGTGAACCCCTTTTGAGCTTATGACCGTTCTTTGGCACCTTTAATACACTTCCCTTTTTAGAACCTCTATTTTGACACCCATCCTCCCTAATTGCTTAAAAAATAAAATATAGGCTAAAAGCCTAAGTGTGGGAGGAAAACAAAATACAACATAGGCAAATGCCTAAGTTTGGGGGTGCATGTGATCAAATGAGGAGAAGAGAAGAAGTGCACTTCAAGTGCAAGGTAGTACCTTAATTTTGAATTGAAAATTGCTCCTAAAGATCAATCCAATGAGAAAATTGAAAAGCAAAAATAGGTGCAACCAAGTGAAGGTGGTAGAAGGAGTTTGAACGATCATGAGTTAAAAAGAGAAATCTTGGGTTGTGTGAGGGAGGAATAAGGTGAAGTTGAAATTGAAAAATGTGAGGGGTGTTCGAAATGAGAACAAAGAGCATTAGGGAGGTGTAGTCACTTGATCCAAATGATATCCTCACCTTAACCCTAGCCAATATTGTAACCCGCAACTCCTTGGTGATTCCGAGCTTGGCTACTCTACATTAGTGGCGATATACATAACGGGCAAGCCTATGGTTCGACGCGTATTCACTTGAACTTCCTTGAGAAAGTGAGTCTTCTTGGTTCTCCTATAATCCCGAGTTTTGTGAATTGAATGATTGTGAGCGGGATTCTCTCTTGTGGTGAGTGGCATCATGCACTCAAATTGAAACATAGAGTCTCTATTTCAATTGAGGGGAATGAATGAGACAAGTTGTGTGGCGAATCTCGAGGCAAACCTTGACGGTCCATGCCAATGACTTGAGAAGCTTAAATGTCTTATTTTAAATGACAAAAATTCCCTTGATTTTAAATGAGAAATGATGTCCTTTCGGAAAAGGTTTTGAATTGATAAATTGCCTTGAATTTGTGGTGGTCCAATTTGAGATGAGCATAGTAGTTGAGTCGGTTGTTTGAGTCATTTGTTTATTCTTTTTCTTAATTTTTAGTGTAGAGTAGTCTTTTGTGCCTTGATTGAGCCTAGAGCATAATTCATTCCTTGTCTTGTAAGTATCTAGCTTGAGGACAAGCAATAGTTCAAGTTTGGGGGTTTGATAAGTCGATAATCTACCAACTTATTAAGCCTATATCCATGAATTATTGCTATATTTTGAATAGATTTAGAGGTTCTTATAGCCTTTATTGATGTCTATGCAGGTACTTTTGATAGATGATGATAAACAAGGAAATGGACCCAAAAAGAGCTCAAAAGGAGTGAAGTGTGAAGTGTCCGGAAAAGCTGAAGATTCTGATCGGAGATGCGGTGGCCGTGCGACACGCACAGGCCGAGGTGCAAAATGCACCTCCTCCACACAAGCGGCAAAATTCACTGAAGAGCCTATCAAGGGGTGCGGTCGCTGTGCGACGTGCACATCCTGAGGTGCAAACTACACCCCCTTCGCACGGAGCTCCCAATTCTAGCTAAAGTCACTGGTTCAATCGGAGGCAATGTGCGATGCGCACTTCACAACGTGCGAACCGCACGTCGCGCCCCACACCTCCCAAAGGGCATTTTGGTCCTAATTTTTAGTGACATTTTGGGAAAGTATAGGGATAATTTCAAATATGTACAATAAAGTAATTAGTTTATAAAAAATATAACCAAGTTTTTTTTACAAAATAAATAGCCTAAAAATGAACTAGTCACAAAAAAAAATTATAACGCATGTATATGTAATGTATCGATAGTATATAAAAATATGTAATGTATCAAAATTATATAAATAGTGTATAAACGTGTATCGATATTATATAAATGGTGTATAAACGTATATTTATATTGTATAAATGGTGTATAAATATGTATTGATATTATATAAATGATATTTACATGTGTATCGAAATAGTTATGCAATATATCAATATCGTATAAATGTGTATATACGGCATATTGCACTAATTACAACCCTCCAAATTCTCATAAATACACACTTTCACGTTGGCTTGTTTAAGATTTCATTAACACGTTAAAATAAACCGCCAAATTCTTAATAATCACATCCCCATTTATAGGCTGCATTAAAATTAAAAATAAACCCACCAATTTTCAATAACTAAAACTCACATTTCTTGGCTCCATTAAAATAGAATAGTACTAACAATCTGCGGAACAATACAAAAAGGTGCAAAATAATACGGATACTGAGAGTTAAGCCAAATCGACAGCCGACTATTGAATATTAATGTCTACGAACAGAGAACAGGACGAAGGGAAAAAGTTAAATTACCATACTTTTTTTAAATATTGAATATCTCTACGAACAGAGAACAGAATTGTTGGGGTTTCTGAGTTTTACTGTTTAGTCCATTTGGGGAGTTGGGTTTTGGTTTTCTTGATAGTTTAGATTCATTTTGGGTTGGATTTTGTATAATACTTGTCTGATTTGGTGGAAAAATCAGATCTTGCAGTTGGGGAAGAAGAAGAAAGAAGCTGCGATGAAGAAGAAGAAGAAGCAGCGAGACAGAAGAAGAAGAAGAAGCGAGGAAGAAGAAGAAGAAAACAATGAATTGTCATTTATAATGTAAAGTAAAGTTTGGTTATTTTTTATAAATAAGTTACCCAGTGGTCATTTTGCATAATTTTTCCAACTATAAAAGGCCTATTCAGGCACAATTATTGATGTAAAACGAGATACAAGATATAGAGATTCAAGAGATAATCAAGAAATTAAGGGGGAAATGGAGAAGGAAAAAAGAATAATCCCACAATTGAAGTAAATTAGAGACTAACAAAAATAGATTTGCAATTCTCTAATTTGAACAAACAATTACATGATTAAATTCAAGGGAGAAGAGAATTGAACTCATAGATGAATAATCTTACCAAAAGATATTCAAGAGAGATCCAATGTAAGAGACAAAGGGATTTAACCCACAAAACTCACCAAGAGTGTTCACCTAAAAATATTGTCTACCAAATAATCTCCATCATTTTCTATTTATACTACTAGAGTTAGCTAAAATAAGAAAAGATGTAAATACCCTTAATTACATGTATATCATAAATGGACCCTAAAACATAATGTTAATCATTTCTTGAATTGTTTCTTGATTTCTATACTATCTTGAAACACTCTAAGCTCTTGATGTCAAGTAGAAATCCTTCTGTGCAATAAGTACTTTCTGGACTTGCATCATTCTCCCCTTCTAGAAAAGAATTCGACCTCAAATTCAAACCTTGCATAACATAGAAGGGAATTAATACCCAAACAAAAGATAAGCTTCCAAACAAGTTACATACCATTTCCAAAAATGCACACTTTTGTGATAGAGCCAAGAATCATAAACTCCCATAAAAATTAACTTTTCAAGCATAGTATCAAGATCTTGACTCAAAAGTATACCATAATCATAAAATGAGTTAAAGAAACCAATAATTCTAAATATTAAAATTTTCAAATCAAAACTAGTTTCTCCAACAACTTGGATCAAGTAGTTCCTCAATTCACAATTTAATTGAACTCTTCTAACCACAAGATTAAGAGAATTAATAATATCATTCACAATCCTTAAATGCAAGTATGCATTCCCGGGATCTAACATGAATATCAATCCCAAAACTTCTTTGAATTTGTCATTTAGTAATTCACAACATGAATCAAATAGCAACATTAAATAATTTTCACTAATCATAACAAAGTTGCTACTATAAAGGTCAAAGGCATAGAAATTTACCTTTATGGTTTTATAAAGCCCAAAAATAAGCACCAGCCATTCAAATAAATCATTCTTGACTTTAAAAGATAAAGATACCTCAAACCTTTTTGTAACCCAAGAAGATCCTCTCAAGTATATTACCTCTTTGTAGATCCTCTCATGATGGTGTTTCACAAATAAATCAAGAAGGTTAGTAAACTCATTAAAAGAAGAATTATCACATTTACCCCCATATATATTTGACAATGCTTCAAATAAATCATGTTTACATTTCTTTCTAGAAGCATTCAAAAATTCTACCCAAAAAAGATCCTCAAAGGTAAAATTAGAGTAAGTAAATAAATTGACACAAAAACTAGCATCTATCAATTTACTACTACTATTACTTGTGCCTCTCTCATTCTTTAATGAACAATCATCTTTAGAGGACTTTTCAACATATGGTGTATTTTTAACAAATATTTTGGGAGTTAGCTTGCTAACATTCAAACAACTAGCACTCTCAATTACGTCACAAGAATTATTTTCATAAGTCATGCACTCTTTAAATGTTGAATCATCACTTTCATCAAGTGCATACAAGTCAACAAAGAATGAATCATTCAATTGGGCTTTATCAATAATGTTCACACATTTAAACTCAATTTTCAAATTATGATCAATGTGAATCACACAATCAAGATTAGGAAAACTCAAAGAATGACTCACATTATCAACACAATGATCACCTTTCAAACTATCTTGAATAAATTCACCAAATAAAGAATTGTCAAATATTTTGAAATATTGACATTCTTTAGGCTCAAAAAGAGTATCATCACACTTTCCATGCTCCATTTCCATAATCGACATACCACTAGCTTGAAACCCTTTAAGCTCACAATCAATAACAATTTTATCTCCACAATCATATTCAACTAGTGTATGACCATTATCCATTTGCATATTAGTACAAAGTAAAGAATCATCAACCTCACCAAAAGATGGTCTAATATTCACACTAAAGTCACTAGCAAATTCATTTGATGTAACTAGAGAGTTAGGATTAGCCTTTTTACCTTGATAAGAACTTAAAGAACCTTCTTTACCTTGATTTTCTAAAATTAAGCTCATTTGCTCACTTAAAGAAATAGTTTCAATTTTTCTTGCTTCTTTCAATTCTTTCCATGTTGAATTATCCTTTTTGTGCTCTTCTTCAAGTATACCTACAAAAGAAGTAAAAATACTAGAAGAACAAGAATTCAAAAGGTTAGAGTTAGAATAAGAAACCTTTCATTTACACTCTCTTGTTTTACTCTTATCTCATCTTCTTTCCTCTCATTGACCTCACTTTTCTTCTTTTCTTCTTGTGACAACTCATTCTCATTTTTTAACTCTCTTTTCTTTTGTGCTTGTAGCCATTCACTCACTTCATTCAAAATATTCTTCTTCTTTTTCATCTTTTGAGTTGCCACTATTCACTCCCTCACTCCTCTCTTTCTTTTCATTAGGAGTGCAATAGGCTTCAAGAATCCCCTTTGAGTCATTGGGATGACTCTTCACATCAAGTTTCAACTTGGCATCACTAGAAGTTTTAAAGACTTTACTTGAATTGTTGAAATGATTTTGTATATCAAATTTCAAGTCACTTGCTTGACGTCCTCATTTGTTATTAAAATTTTTTTAATGGCCATAGGAGTTAGGGCATGCTTCCGTTCCATTGAATCTACAACAATAAACTTTTTTAAATTTTTATCAAACCAAAATTTATTATGTTTGAACCAAGGAGCTCCTAAACACACCAAACAAGTAGACAAAGGATGAACATCACACCAAATTCCTCCTTGATAGCTTCCATGGTAAACAATGATCTTCACCTCTTTATCAACCCACCTTCCACCAAATTTATATGGAGAACTTTTTGTATGACAAGGTATATCCAACCACTCAACCAAAAATGGATCAATGAAGTTGGTATAACACAACTGATCTACGCCTAAGGTGCAATCAAATGTGCAACCACTCTCAAATCCTTCAACAATGACTTCAAATTTAGTCAAACTTTCATTAGACTCATTCTCTCTTTTTCTTGTAGAAGCACTACTATCATGGAAAACTTCACAATAACTTCTACAAGTACTAGAATTATAAGATGAAATTCTTCTTTCTCCATAGTCATCCAAACCTCCCTTATAACTTCTTGAGCCCGTGTAAGACATAATTAAGACAAGAAAAGTGGTTAGTAAAAATAGTGGACCTCACAAGTCACTCCCTCACGTGTATCACTCAAATGATTGCACTCAATTTTTTTTTCACTCGAGTATACACTCAAAGGTTGTAGGCTTTTAGGACCACATTCAAATGATCTCACCACTCAAGGATATCCCTTAGTCTCTTCACGGTTCTACAATCTCAAATAAACTCAAAGTAAGCTTTCAAGTATCGGTTCGGAGTGGAGTTTATATCAATAATGAAGAAGGACAAAATACACTAACGGACAAGGAATGAATAAACACACAACGAAACTAAAAGAAAAAAGTATGAAACAAATTGACACAAAATGAATTTAAAGCACTCAATTACTAATACAAAGGATAAGAACAAGTATCCTAGAATATTAGCAAATGATTAATTATGAATGACGAGTAGAATCTAGAATCAACAAGGTCATTCAAAGTCACTATCAAATTTATCAACACCCAATTCAAATTTTTTTTACCCAATCAAATTGGAGCATTTCTAAGCATCACCAAATAGTTTTTGAAGTAAGAAATCAACTCAAACTTCAAAATCTTCAAGAAAATTCGCACAAGGAAAATAGCCCATTTTTGGAACCCAAAATTGACCGCAAATTCATCATTAGATTCCAAAATTAGAATCTAATATAGTTTACCCATGATCAAAATAACTTAGATTCAAAATATGAGGCCAAAATTAACACAAAAAATGCACCAAAACTTAAATTTTCGCACTCTAGAAAGTGCAGTTTTTTTTTAGTGCGAAAATGAGATAAAATTGGACAAAATCAACTCCAAATCAACTCTAAATGCTCTCAAATTTGATATTCAATCACTTTAGACTATTTTCAACAAGATCCAACAACACCCACTTGAAAATTTCTTCAATTTTCAGATTCGATTTTTTTTGTCTTTTTTTTTTGGATTTCTCTTCTTTTTTTTTTGATTTTTCAAAAAAGATAATAAATCAAGGATTAAGAATTATAGGAACAATTTTTTAGTCTTGCTCTGATATCAATTAATGTAAAATGAGATACAAGATATAGAGATGCAAGAGATAATCAAGAAATTAAGGGGGAAATGGAGAAGAAAGAAAGAATAATCCCACAATTGAAGTAAATTAGAGACTAACAAAAATAGATTTTCAATTCTCTAATTTGAACAAACAATTACATGATTAAATTCAAGAGAGAAGATAATTGAACTCATACATGAATAATCTTACCAAAAGATATTCAAGAGAGATCCAATGTAAGAGACAAAGGGATTTAACCCACAAAACTCACCAAGAGTGTTCACTTAAAAATATTTTCTACCAAATAATCTCCATCATTTTCTATTTATACTACTAGGGTTAGTTAAAATAAGAAAAGACATAAATGTCCTTAATTACATGTATATCATAAAAGGACCCTAAAACATAATTTTAATCATTTCTTGAATTGATTCTTGATTTTTATACTCTCTTGAAACACTCTAAGCTCTTGATGTCAAGTATAAATCCTTCCGTGCAATAAGTACTTTTTGTACTTGCATCAATTGTAAATAACTTTTATCATTCTGAATATTTTGAAGAGCTTTTAGCTTGGAAACTAAGTTTTTCACCTCCATTGAGAAGATGGTTTCAATCTAATTCTCTTGGTTAATACTTGTGTATTCAAATTGAAGCTAGAACTTAAGATTTAGCTCTAATGGAAGGGATTTTGAATTACCCAGCTGGTATCTCTTTCTCTCTCACTATGAGTGGCTAAAATCTCTTGTCTAGGGATGTATTGATGATGGATGCTTAAGAAATGGGTATGGGTGTTATCTATTCTTGCTTATAATTGCTTAATTGACATGGGTCTAGTAATTTCACCAAGTCTTAATCCTAAAATTGGTGATTGCAAATATTAATTTACATTAATTGACTATGTGATTGCTTGAAAAAGGATTTCATAGTTTTGGATGTGAAATTGCTAGTGGGAACTTGGTATTTTACTCAGATTTGAGGCTAGGAATAGCTCTTATCGTTGGATTCTCCCATTTAAGAGTCTAAGCTAGAGATAGTATGACTTCCCCAAGCTAGATTGGTTATTTATTAATCAAACTGATGATGCTCTAACCGAGATCATCGGATATAAGATTGTTGATCGAGAGATAAGCAAATCTTACCCATGACCAATGTTATTCGTGTCATTAAGCGAGAATAGGTATGAATTGATAATCACCCTATCCCATAACCAAAGCCCCATCAGATATGCATCCCTAGTCGTCTAGTCGACTTGATACACCCGATTTAGTTTTATTGCTTCTTAGACTAAATTACGATTATAGTGACAACATTCCCAATTTCCCCATCATTTTACTTGTTGTTTTGAGCAATTACTCTCACCTTGAACTCAATCCATTAAAATTGATATATAGCTACTCAAGTCCCTTGAGTATGACCTCGACACTCATTGGATTTATAAATTTTATTTTGCTGCACGATCATCGTGGCCTCCTAATTGGAGAGCACGATTTGAGCGTTCATCAGGGTGAAAGGATGTACTAAGATCCATCCGAGTACCCAACTCCTTCTACATAGACTGCCAGAAGTGAGATGTAAATTGTGTGCCTCGATCTGAAATGATAGAAATAGGCACTCCATGTAGGCAAACTATCTCCCGAATGTATATCTTGGCTAACTTCTTCGAATTATAAGTAACCTGAACCGGTATAAAATGCACAGACTTGGTCAATTGATCCATGATGACCCATATGGAATCGATCTTACCCAAGGTCTGTGGCAATCCTACCATAAAGTCCATGGCGATCCACTCCCACATCTACTTAGGTATCGGCATCCTCTGAGTAACACCCCTAGGATTTTAGTGTTCATACTTCACTTGTTGACAATTCAAACACCGATATACAGAATCGACTATGTCCATCTTCATCCTACACCACCAATAATATTGCTTCAAGTCACGATACATCTTAGTAGCCCCTGAATGAATAGAATACCTCAAACTATGGGCCTCTTCCATGATTAGTCTAGTCAAATCACCTGTCCGGGGGATGTAAATACGACCCTTGATCCTCAAAACTCTCTCATCATATAGAAGCACTTCCTTGGCTTCTCCTCGTAACAACCTATCTCGAATATTACATAATTTCTCGTCATCAAACTGGTGAGCCTGAATCTGCTCTAATAAGGATGATCTCACCTCCACGTAAGCCAAAACCCTACCAGAATCTTAAATGTAAAGTCTCACAAATCTGTTGGCTAAAGACGTGATATCCATAGACAAAGGACGCTCTCCCACCTATAATAAAGCTAAACTACCCATACTTACCACCTTCCGACTCAAAGCATCTATCACCATATTCGTCTTGCCCGAATGATAAAGAATAATCATGTCATAATCTTTGAGCAACTCTAACTATCTCCGCTGCCTTAAATTGAGATTTTTCTGGTTAAATATAGACCAGAGACTATGACGGTCTGCGAACACCTCACAATGCACCACATAGAGGTAATGCCTCTAAATCTTTAATGCAAACACTACCATTGCTAACTCCAAGTCATGAGTGGGGTAGTTCTTCTCGTGAACCTTTAACTATCTCAAAGCATAATCTATCACCTTTCTTTTCTGCATCAATACGCAACCAACACCGATTCAAGAAGCATCACAATATAGGGTAAAATCCTCTCTCTCCATGAGTAAAGTCAAAATTAGAACAGTATTCAATAAAGTCTTGAGCTTCAGAAAACTCGCCTCACACTCATCAGACCACTGAAAAATAACTTCTTTATGGGTCAATCTAGTCAATGGGGATGCAATAGATAAAAACCCCTTTACGAATCACCGATAATAACCTGCAAGGCCTAAGAAATTTTGAGTCTCAGTAACTGAAGCAGGTCTGACCCAATCTTGAATCGCCTCAATCTTCTTGGAATCTACCATAATTCCCTCTGATGTGCCTGCGTTCTACGATATATTTGACTCCATTAACTAAGAATAATTGAAAGTGTTCAAGCAACCATTGTTATTTTTAATGGTATATGTGTTTAACTTGCAGGAAATTGAACAAAAATAGAAAGGATGGAGATTTGCATGAAAGGGGGTACACTGTTTTGGTGTGGTGACTCCCATGACTAACCGTCAAGTTCATGGTGAGTCGTCACTCAAGCAACTAAGTGTGACAGAAATGGAATGGGCCACTAGTTACTTGTGACAACTCACCTGACGAGTTGTCACCAACCCGATGAACCACCAGGCAACCCACCAAGTCAGACAAGAGGCTGCGAACCACTGGATAAGTGTGACGACTGCCATGGTGAGTCGTCAAAGCCATGATGAATCATCACAGTGAACTGTCAAGCAGAGGCAGAAATGGAAAGCATCACTGGTTACTTGTGATGACTCACTTGACGAGTCATCTCAAGGTTGATGAATCACCAAGCCAACCCGTCAAGTTGAAGCGGGCATTCCGAGTTCTATTTTTGAAATTTATTTTCCTAAGCTACTATAATTACCAAGTATTAGGGCTAATTATTGTATTATTCAATACTCGATATTTTCTCATCAGTTTTGAACAAGTTGTAATGCTAGAAACAAAAACATACGTTACTTTTTCAATTCATTGGTGGTGGAGAATTATTTTGCTCATTGTTCTTGGATAATTGAAGTGTTCTTCAGTCTATTTGTAAGAATCCTTCCTTTATTATGAATATGATGACCTTCTCTTCTTCTATAAACATGAGTGGCTAATCTCCCACAACTAGGGTTGTGGGATCCATAGCAAAGTAATAATCTAGATTACGTGTCATGTTGGGTTCGTCTTATATGTATTATACGTTGTTAATCTCGCATTTCTACTGTTTTCTAATGGTTGAAAATATTAGAACAAGCCTAAGTTTGATTTGCTTTAATCAAGAAATTAAAATCGGGTAAAAAAGATTAACAACAAGGATTCGGGGTTCCTAACTCCTGTCTAATGATTGACACTTTAGAAAGGTTAATTTACTTGGAGAATTAATTGAGTTTTGCATTGTCATCTTTTCAAGTTCAAAGGAATTGAAAAGAAAAGCATCTATTTGGTTGAGAAACTATTAGACATAGTATTGAATTCAATTACTTCGTGTTATGCATATGAAATGAATCTCTTTGAACTATAACCCGAGGTTGTTTACGAAGTCATGGTGAACACATCTCTAGTTCATCTCTAATATTGACTTCTATTCATTGAAGTTGTCATTTGTTTGTGAATTAGTCAAATACTAAGCAAGTTTGAATATTATAAACTCCCTCCATTTTCCAGAAATTATTGATTAATAGTCATTTAAATTATTAACAACTTAATTTTCACAATATTTCTTGTGGGATTCGACCCCAATCTTAGTTGGGTTCTATATTTGAAAACGACTGCTTATACTTGTTAAGTAAGGTGTAATTTGGGCGTATTAAATTTTGGCACCGTTGGCGGGGAATACGGTTGTCTATTAAGTCTGGTGTGTTTACTTGACTCTTAGTCATACTTCCTAATTTTATTTTATTTGTTGTTTCTGATTTTTACAGGGTATAGTTTTGTGCATGACAAGTACTCGACGCTCGGGTAAACTAATATTACCCTATGACCCCGAGCTTATTAAAAATCTAAGGCTGAATATGAATGCACAATAGCGTGAGACAGTAAGGCTTGCTACATCCCAACAACACCTGAACGATGATGATATTGAGGTAGATGCTGCATTGGGTAATGATGTTACGACAGACAATGTTGACAATGTTGCTCCTGTCGATCAAAAGCCGCAACAGAGAGGTAGAGTTCGACAACAGCCAAGGCAATTTGCTTTGGATGATGGTGAGGATCTTGACATGGATGGAGTTGGTGCTATGGGTGTCATTTCCCTTCCCCGTTAGTGTCTGGCGCTAAGTTTAATATCACCAGCATGATGATTCAATTGTTGAATCTGAAGGGGCTATTTAGAGGAGTGACTGTGATGATCTAAACTGTCACCTGATGAATTTTATGGGAATCTGCAAATCCTTTGAGCTGCTGGGAGTAAGTCAGATGGCTATCAGGCCTAGGTTGTTCTCGGTGTCTCTGTCTGATGAGGCAGCACTATGGTTGACAGAGTTGACTCCGTATTCTACAACAAATTAGAGTGAGTTGAAAGGATCTTTCCTAGAAAGGTTATTTTCTCCATCCAGGATGATACGATTGAGGAACAAGATTAGTAACTTCAGGCAGCAACCACATAAGGCCTTACATGAAACCTGACTGAGGTTTAAGAAGAAGTTGACTCAATGCCCGAACCACTAGTTGATAGATGAGTTTTTGATGCAAATGTTATATACGTCCTTAAACTCTGCTACCAAGCTGACACTTGATAATGTTGTAGGTGGAGCATTCGCGGGGCTTACATTTATTGAGGTCACTGCTATCTTGGACTGGCTCACCAAGACAAAGAGAGCTTGGCATACCTGGGACTCCGAAGTAACAAATAGTATGTATGCAGTGGGGATGTCGGCTGAGCAGTACAGGAAAGAAAAAGAATGGGATCAAGACATGACCCACTTGAAGACACAAATGAACCTGCTAATGAAACATTAATTGGCAGGTGGAATTGGGAAGGTAAAAGCTGTAGGTTCACAGAGTAGAGCAACTGAGGCAGAGTCTGATGAAGAAACTAATTATTTGGGGGGTTTCCAGGCTTATGGCCAAGGAAACCAAAGTCGGAATTACCAGCGAGACATTTAATATGAAAAGTCTGGCTATAAAGAGTGAGAGCAAGGAAGTTGGAAGAACAAGAATGACAGAGGTGGATTGTATATACCACCTAGAAATCGTGTTAAAGCTAGCAACAGTGTAGGCACTTCCAGTATGGAATCCATGTTAGCCAAAGTGTTATCGAAAGTAGAATCGACTGACTTAGGGTGAAGGAGATAAAAGGTGAGCTATCATTCATGGGTCAGTTGGTGGACTCATACTCCACCTCGATTAAGAAGTTAGATCAGCAGATGGGACAACTTTTAGAAGATCTAAATTAAAGAAAGAGTAGTACTTAGCCAAGTGACACCATACAAAACCCAAGGAATGATGGGAGTTGTATGGCAATCACTTCATGGAGTGGCAAAACTTTTCCAGAATCACATCTGATAATTCAGACTCAGACAGGTGATATTGCTGCTGATGATGAGTTAGTAGATGATGAGAATGAGGTTGATGAGAGCATGGGTGTACCTGCTAAAAAACCCACCATGGTGGAGGATGCTACTCAAGTGTTCAAGGAGAAAAGCAAGGAAGTTGAAAAACTTCCAACTCAAATACCCAAGCTTTTTCCTACATTCCCTCACAGAATCAAAAAGAAGGTGGAAGACGGCAATTTCCATAAATTTATATCTATGCTCAAGCAAATATCGGTGAACATCCCTTTGGTGGATACTCTTGAGCAAATGCCTGAATACTCCAAGTTCATGAAGGACTTGATCACTAAAAAGAGGTCGGTGAGTTTTGAGCTGGAAGATAACCTTCACCACTGTAGTGCGATCTTGTTGAGGTCATTGGTCCAAAAGAAGGAGGATTTAGGTGCCTTTACTATCCCCTACACCATCGGCAAGGTCAACTTTGCAAAGGCACTCTGTGATTTGAGAGCTAGCATTAATTTGATGTTGCTAGCTATCTATCAGTAGTTGGTATTGGGAGCCCCCAAACCGACTACCATGAGGCTATTGATGGCAGACAGATCAGTAAAGCAATCAGTGGGTATTTTGTATGACGTGCTAGTGAAGGTTGGCAAATTTATATTTCTGGCAGACTTTGTAATCTTGGATTGCGAAGTAGATTTTAAAGTGCCCATAATTTTGGGGTGACACTTTTTATCGACGGGTAGAGTACTGGTTGATATGAAAAGCAATGAACTGACATTCAGGCTAAATGATGATATAGTCAAGTTCAATGTTTGCAAGTCTATGAAGAAGACAAGAGACATGAGTATAGTCTTGGTTATTGATTTGATTGTTGACTCTGAAGTGGAGGTACCGGTTGAGGAGAGGTTTGTTGTGGAGACTTTGGCTGCAGTAATGATGAACTTCGATGGTGATGACATCAGAGAATATGAGGAGATAGTGAATGCTTTGGTAGGAATGAGTTCTTATTCCTATGCTCCAAAAGCTATCCCTGGACTTGAAAAACAGACTGACGCCTCCAATTAAGCCTTTAATTAAAGAGGCACCTGTGTTAGAATTGAAAAAATTGTCGGGCCATCTCAGATATGTATTTTTGGGCGATAATAATACATTACCTGTAATTATTACTGTGGATCTTGTGGAGTGGCAGGTAGAGGCTTTGTTGTCTGTATTATGGAGGTATAAAAGAGCTATTGGCTGGACTATTACAAATATCATCGAGGTTCCACCAGGTATTTGCACTCATAAAATACAGCTAGAAGACGGGTGTACTCCTACTACTGAGCATCACCAAAGGCTGAATCCACTGATGCAAGAAGTGGTAAAGAAGGAAATAATTAAGATGGCTTAACGCAGGAGTGGTGTACCCAATTTCAGACAGTAAATAGGTAAGCTCGATTCAGTGTGTCCTTTAAAAGGGAGGTATGATTGTAGTGGCAAATGAGAAGAATGAGTTGATTCTATTGAGACCGTTCGCTGGGTGGTGGGTCTGTATGGATAATCGAAAGTTTAACTCTTGGACACTGCAGGATCACTTCCCTATGCCCTTTATGGATCAAATTCTTGATAGATTAGCTAGGAGAGAATGGTATTTCTTTTTGGATGGGTATTCAGGTTACAACCAAATATCTATCGCATAAGAGGATCAGGAGAAAACCACCTTCGTATGCCCATATGGTACTTTTGCCTTTAGGCTCATGCCTTTTGGCTTGTGTAATGCTCCAGCAACGTTCTAGAGATGTATGATGTCTATCTTCTCTGATATAGTAGATGATACATTGGAAGTCTTTATGGATGATTTTTCTGTGATTGGTGATTCTTTCGAAGACTGCTTGACTAATTTGAGTCAAGTTTTGCAAAGATGTGAAGAAGCAAATCTTGTCCTCAACTGGAAGAAATGCCACTTTATGATTAAATAGGGTATTGTGTTAGGGCATAAGATCTCAATGAGAGGTATTGAAGTCAATAGACCCAAGATTGAAGTGATTGAGAAGCTACCTCCTCCCATCTCAGTAAAGGGTGTCAGGAGTTTCCTTGGTCATGCGGGGTTCTATAGGAGTTTCATCAAGGACTTCTCTAAGATTGCTAATCCATGCAAGATGCTAGAGAAAGAAGAAAAAATTATGTTTGATGATGATTGCTTGAAGGCATTTGAATGCCTAAAGGAGAATAAGTTGGTGGCCGCCCCCATTATAATTGTCCCGGATTGGTCCAAACCATTTGAGGTAATGTGTGATGCAAGTGGTGTTGCACTTGGAGCTGTTATGGGTCAGAAAAGAGATAATATTTTTCACCCTATTTACTATGCTGGCGAGGTATTGAATAGGGCGCAAAAGAATTACACGATCACGAAACAGGAGCTGCTGGCAGTTGTTTATGCCTTTAAAAAATTTAGGGCATACCTTCTTGGTACGAGATTTGTGGTGCATACCGACCATGCCGCATTGAGGTATCTCATGGCAAAGAAAGATGTCAAACCTGGATTGATCGGATGGGTGTTGTTATTGTAGGAATTTGACTTTGAAGTAAAAGACTGAAAGGGCTGTGAAAATCAAGTGGCTGACCATCTATCCAGGCTAGAAAATGAAGGGGAAGTGGTAGATGAGATGGAAATTGATGATTCATTTATGAATGAGCATGTCTTGGCTGCTTCACTTGATCTTGTGCCATGGTACACTATTTTTGCCAATTACTTGGTCAGTGACATGATACTGGAAGAGCTGAACTTTCACCAGAGAAAGAAATTCCTTCATGATGCAAGTAAGTATTTTTAGGATGAGCCTTATCTATTCCGGTTGTGTGCTGACAACATAATCAGAAGATGTGTACTAAAAGTGGAGATGATGAGTATTTTGCAAGCATGTCATTCCTGCCCAGTTGGTGGGCATCATGCAGGTGATCGTACTGATAGGAAAATCTTGCAATGTAGGTATTACTGGCCCATAATTTACAAAGATGCCGATGACGTGGTCAAAGCTTGTGACTAGTGCCAAAGACAAGGAGCTATATCTCGGAGGCAATAGTTGCCCATGTCCACTATCCTAGAGGTCGAGTTATTCAATATTTGGGGCATCAATTTCATGGGCCCATTTGTGATCTCTTATGGTAACTGTTATATCTTGGTAGCGGTCGATTATGTGTCGAAGTGGGTTGAAGTTGTAGCATTGGCTGACAATGAAGAGAAAAGTGTGGCTGCGTTCTTAAGGAGAAACATCTTCTCTCGATTTGTCACTCCTCACATAATTATAAGTGATAGAGGGTCACACCTTTGCAATAAAGTGTTTCGTGCTACTTTGGCAACACAAGGTGGCAACTCCATATCACCCGCAAACTAGTGGACAAGTAGAAGTTTCTAACTATGAAATCAGAGCAATATTAGCGAAGTCAATGAATGCTAATTAGAAAGATTAGGCGCGGAAGCTTGATGATGCACTTTGGCGTACCAAACAGCGTTCAAAATGCCGATAGGTATGTCTCCTTATCAACTGGTTTTTGGGAAAGCTTGTCACTTGTCTATGGAACTTGAGCATAATTCCCTTTGGGCATTCAAAAAGCTGGAACGACGCTTCAGAGTTGAGGTAGGAACAACTAAATGAGATGGATAAGTTTCGGCTGAGAGCTTATGAGAGGGCAGCCCTCTAGAAGGAGAGAATAAAGTTGTATCATGACCAGAGGATTGAGAAGAGGAAATTCAAAGTCGGGGACTTAGTGTTATTGTTCAACTCAAGGTTCAAATTGTTCCCCCGTAAGCTAAGTCCAAATGGTCCAGGCCGTTCAAGGTTAACCAAGTGTTCCCGTCCGGTGTCGTGGAACTAGAGAACAAGGATGGGGAATGGTTCAAAGTAAATGGACAGCAGGTTAAGCAGTATATCGGCTTCCCAAAGGAGTTAAAGAAATTTTTTATGTGGTGTATATTAATGACGTTTGAGTAATTCAGATACCCGAGTCATGCCGCGATGTTAACTCAGGCGCTAAATGGGAGGCAACCCATCTTTTGTTGTTGTAAAATCACCCTAGAATAATTTGTGTTTGTAGAATTGTTTAATATGGTTGTTGAGTGTGCAGGGAAAAAAGGTACAGGTAAAGGCACTATTCTGCTTAAAGGTGACGAATCCCGTGGTGGGTCGTCACAGTGGTGATGAGTCGTCACCTCAAGGCATCACAAAGAGAAGTTTTTGATGGGGTTCTGCTTATGTGTGACGACTCATGTGACAAACTGTCACGTGTGTGATGAGCCACCCCACAAGCCACCAAATAAAGAACCTTTTAATCCTTTACTATTTAAGCCAGCGACTCCAGTGATGAGTCATCAACCTTGTGAAGAACCGTCACTGGATCCGCCAACCAGGTAAGCTCTTTTTCTTTTGCTTTTGACCGACTCAACCCAAACCTAAAACCCCAAACCCGATCTGACCCGACTACTTTTCTCTTAATTCCAATTAAAGGCGGAAACTGTTTTAATTCGAATAGTTTCTTCTCCTTTTTCACCCTTTCCAACTCAAAATCCTCAAACCCTCTTAAATAACAAACACCCAAATCCCATAACTCCCGATACATCATCCCACATAAAGCATTTTTTTCTCCAAAATCCTCACCCACTCTTCTCCATAACAGGTCCCAATTTCTAGTAGTTTGGTAGAATTTTGTTGTGATATTGTTGGGTATGTTAACTCAACGTACAAGAAGCAAGGTCGTACTAATCAATCCATCTAAATCAAGGTATGATCTTTACTTTATCTTCTTGGAATCGAACAACAAGGCCCCCACCATAAGCAATACAATAATTCTAAAAATTGAAGGTGGGCCTTGTGTTGTTAGTTGTTGTTGGCTTTGAAATTGATGTGTAAGCTATCTGGGTGAAGTCTGAGTATCCCATGGAGGGAAGAATAATTTATAATGGTGTGAAGGTGAAATCAAATCCCAAAGTGTTCAAAAAAATGCCTAAATGAGGAAATTTTTAACTGTCTAGGGGTGACGACTTGCCTGACGACTCATCAAGCCCACGACGACTCATCAAGCAAGCTAGCACATAAACCATGAATGAAACAACTACTGTATAGACCTGTGGTGACTCATCAGCCAAGCCGTCACAAGGGCCAAAAATAGCCTGATGCCACTGGTTAAGGCTGACGGTTGGTGTGATGAGTCATCACACCTGTGGTGACTCGTTATCCAACTCGTGAAGCCAAAACAGTAAGCACTAGCGCTGTGTTTTCTTTTTTTGACGTGTTCTAACTTGTTTCTCTTGTAGGTACAATGGCTCTAAAGTTTCAACCAAGCCTTAGTGGAGCACAGAAAAGGAAAGAAAGGCCAGCCCCTACACGGGGATTAGTAGATGAACCAGATAGCAAAGTGGAAGCAACTGACGCACCAGCCTACCAGACTAGGCTATCCAAAAACAAAAAAATGCAACTTCCCCAGTCTGAAGAGGAGAGTGGGTCATCTAGCGGGAAAGTGATAGTGCTAGTGATGAGGGTGATAGCTCAAGCTCTAGCACGAGCGAGGAATGTGGTACTGAGGCCACTAGGAATCCTGAAAAGGCACCAATTGTCTCCAGCTTATTCAAGTGCAAAACACCAAATCTCAAGGATTCAATCCAGTGGGAAGTTGAGGGTGCCCAGAAGCATTACTTAGATGATCTTCTCCCAACCAAGACAAGGAGCTACAAAAGGCCTATTACTGAAGAAGTACAAATTATGACCACTGATCTACCTGAGTACCCGGTTATTATTCAAACCCAATTCCAGAGGTATCAGTTAGAGTGGATGAGTAAGCCACCAGGGATCTACTACCCTGCTTTAGTGCGTGAGTTCTATGCCGACTATTTGGCAGTGCTAGAAATCAAGGTTGAGAAGGGAAAGAAGATTATGACCTCACCAAGATAAGACATAATCCCAATTTGTGAAAAACAAGTAGACATCTCCCGAGAGATGATCAACAGAGTCTTTTTTGGTCCAAAATACACTCCCCCAACCGATATGCTTGAGTTTCATGACAGAATTGGCACCGCACTACAGCAAAGATTGTGGCTAGCTCGAATGCTGACCGAAGGCACACCTTCATCGCTGAATTCAAAAGAATGGATATCAAAGCAATACCTAAACTTCACACCAAAGCTATAGTAAGACTTCAACTCTTTCCTACAGGTGGAGATGTTAATTTGGATGAGGGAAGAGCCATTCTGGTAGCAAGTTTGATAGCAGGGTACATCATAAACTTCGGAATGATCATTGCAGATGAGATGCATACCAGAGCCATCAAAGTCACATCTTTATTGCCATTCTCGTGTCTTGTTACTGAGTTGTGCAGGCTTGTAGAGGTGACAGTACTAAGCAGCATCGACGAGAAAGTGACAACATCATCCACGTAAAATATTGACAAGACAAGGGATGATACAAAATTCGAGTTAAGGGTCCATAAGCCACAAGCTTTTGAAGCACCAACTCCCAACACTTCTGAGGTAGCTGATACTCCATCAGGTACAGAGTTACCTCTTGCCATCTTTGGCCCGTAGACTGCATATACCACTTTTGATACTATTGGTACCACCATTGCTGAAAGTTCTGACACTGCCTCGAGGCCCCCTCTACCACCAGAATACCACTTGAACCCTCGAAACTTTGTAAAGATGGTCCAAAAGCAAAAAAAGTTTGAGAACTAAATTGCAGCTTGGACTAACCTGTTCAAGCCAACAATAGAAGAGGCCATTCAGAAAGCACTGAAACCGTATGAGGAGTTGCGGGCTAGAGTTGATGCTTTAGAGGCTCGTATGGATGCTAGGCTGAATGATTGAGTATTTTAGAACAAGACAAGTTTGATGCCGAGATTAAAAAGGTGAAGGATGATGTCACCGCTCTCCAGCAAAGGTAAGCTCCCTATGACCAGGCTCAGACTTTGCCGAATTGGAGGAGGATGACACGATAGTGGATTTATGGGGAAGACTTTTGTGAATTAATGAGCCACAGTCAGGTGAGGATAGTGTGAAAAGGTCAAAGAAGATAAAGCATAAGAAGAGAACACCAGAGGAGATAGACCTGGAAAATGCACGAAAGCAGTCTATACTCGATGAGAAGTTGCGGTAAGAGAGAGTAAGTGTCCAATTTGTTGGGGCTTCCTCTAGTGCAGTACCCAAGATCGGAGAGACTGCCGCTATTGATGAGTTGAGCATGCTGACCGACACCGGTGTCATTGTTCCTACTTCAGAGACCCCTGCGGTTTCCACCATTGTTCCTGACTCTGAAGTTTAGGGTTCATAGGTATCTCTATCTGTTCTACTGCATATGTGATTTCAATAGCATTGGGGACAATGCTTGATTCTTTTGATAGGGGTAGGGGTATCTATAGGCCACCACCAAGGGTTTTTGTTGTCGTATTTCTTATCCCTCCAGTGTGCTATCTAGCAGAACCGACATGTTTAGGTTGTTATTTAAATTTTGTTTATGTTGTGTTGTCTATAGTAAGCATGGCTTTTGCAAGTTGAAATAAAAAGGAGCCCCCTCTGAAAAAGTTAATTTTTGTACTTGTGTTTGAAATAGTTAACTGTTTGGGATCCCTGAATGTCATTGATTGTATATGATTGTAGTAACTTGGATTAAACTAAACTGTTGTTTTGATGGTCGATAGTGGTATTTTTCTTGGTTCCAAGTGTGTGTGAGCTCATTTTGATAAATTTTTACTTTGTGCATGCATCTAGAACTTGCCCGGCCGATTCTGTGAAAGTTTGAAGGGTCGGTTGCTTAGGAAAGGATCATAGGTCCTTTTTGTATGCAGTCCACTTATCCTAAAAAGCTATCCAAATGTAAATATGAAAATAACCCCTTTGATCCCTTTTCGAGCCAAAGTTGACCTTGTTTTTTTGACAACTTTTTACCTTCCCTTTTTAACTTTGAATCTCTATTTTGGCCCTGGTCTCTCCTTGGACATCGTGTACCTCAACTCAGGCAATTAGCCTAAGTTGAGGGTGGCTACTGTAGTGGTACATGACAAGAAAAATGGGGTGTTTGAAAGATTGGTTGTTGATGGTATAAAAAGTACAGTTGTGTGCCAAAGAAAAAGAATGAATGAAATGAAATGGAAGTGAAAAAGAAAGAAAAAGAGTGATAACGGAAAATCAAATAAACAAGAAGGGAAGAAGGAAAAGATATGTGGATTAGCAACTAGAAATTGAAATCATGGGCAAAAGGGACTTGATACCCTCACCTCCTAATTAATTTCAATAACTAAGAAATTAACCCTACTCAATCAAACAAGGAAACCAAATGAAATACCACAAATGGGTGACACTTTGATTAATTAAGCAAAAGAAGTTAACTAACAATTAGGAGAGTTCACTCTAATCACTCACTAATTCCTTAAGAAAATTACACTAATCACTAATCACTAATCACTAAGATAGCAACTACAAATTTAGAGTATCAATATTCAACATCCAAAACTTTCTTCAAAATGATGAAATACTGCTACTTATACTTGGAAATAAGAAGACACTATCTATTACAATTTTGCCCTTAATGAAGTAAGGGCCCTGCTCGGTTATATTCTTTTGGGAATTCTTGAATTCCTCCCTCCACCTTACACTCCAATGGACCACCCACACATTGTATACTTTTCTTTTATGTTCTTCAAGATTTTCTAATTCTTCCTTTTTTCATGAACATCACTTGTAGGTCTTGGAGATCTTTAGCTTGAATATGTGTGAAAGGCCTTGAAGGATAAGTGTCATTCATGCTAGTATCAAAGAGTAATCGAGTTAAGAAGGTCATGCCTGTAACTAGAAATAACGAATCAAAGGTCAATAAAAGTGGATGGAATAAGTTTGAGTGGAAATAATAGGTCGGTGATTCCAAGGAGGGTTTAGTCACTATTCCTCAAGACTTAGATTTGTGGGAACAAACCTAAACCTAGCTCTGATACCAAATGATAACGAAAAATCAAACAAACAAGAAGGGAAGAAGGAAAAGATATGTGGATTAGCAACTAGAAATTGAAATTATGGGCAACAAGGGACTTGATACCCTCACCTCCTAATTAATTTCAATAACTAAGAAATTAACCCTACTCAATCAACCAAGGAAACCAAATGAAATTTCACAAATGGGTGACACTTTGATTAATTAAGCAAAAGTAGTTAACTAACAATTAGGAGAGTTCACTCTAATCACTTACTAATTCCTTAAGAAAATTACACTAATTACTAATCACTAAGATAGCAACTACAAATTTAGAGTATCAATATTCAACATCCAAAACTTTCTTCAAATGATGAAATACTACTACTTATACTTGGAAATAAGAAAACACTATCTATTACAATTTTGCCTTAATGAAGTAAGGGCCATGTTCGGTTATATTCTTTTGGGAAGTCTTGAATTCCTCCCTCCACCTCACACTCCAATGGACCACCCACACATTGTATGCTTTCCTTTGATGTTATTCAAGTTTTTCCAATTCTTCCTTTTTTGAGATCTTTAGCTTGACTATGTGTGAAAGGCCTTGAAGGATAAGTGTCATTCATGCTAGTATCATCCTCCCCTTCTTGAAAAATATTCGTCCTCGAATCCAAACCTTGCAAAAAATATAGGAAGGACAAACAACCAAGAAATTCTCATAGTATAAGGGTTAACACAAATAATATCACACCAAGGGAACACATTTTCAAGGAGCAACAAGGTATTCCCTATTGTCATAAAAATTAAGTCCAAAGATGGAGTACAAGAGAGAGTTATTCCTCACATCACAAAGATAAGAGTATGGTACCACCACAAGTTTACATACCTTCAAAAGATCTCCGGGATAAAAAGGATAGAAGACCCACCCTACCTCTATAGGAAACAAATCCTATACAAACATAGACTTCATCATATGCAAAGAGGTAGTACAGAAAAGTGCTAAGATCATGAACCTCATCTAGGGTTCTCCAAGAGATACGAGTATCGATAGATAATAAAGGGTCATCATATGCAAACAAATAGTAAAGAAAGGTGTTACTTAAATGAACTTCATTCGAGGTGTGCCCACATATAGAATCACCCTTTGACACACAAGCATTAAGGCCTTGATAAAAAATGGAGTCACACCAGAATGAAAGGGTCATTGGAGAACATACACCCCTTATCTTTCGACCACTAACCCCTCCAATAAATGTACTATCATCTTCCAAGAAGAGAGTTCCATCTTTGGAAAGTGTGTCATCATACCATAGTGGATTCTCAATCACTTGGTAGCCTTCAAGAGAGGGCTACACTTCCATCATGCCAAGACACACCACTATGTATTTCACCTTCATTAGTCATGTCAACCTCAAACAAGGGATTATCCTCAAAAATACATTTCACCTTAAAATCCTCATGTGAAGAACAAGGAATGGAATCACAATTGAAGGATTCATCATTTAGGTGCAATAACTTCGCATGACTATCCACAAGACCAACTATATCAATGTCATTACTAAATTGAGGTTTCTTAAGTTCATCATAAAACTCCTCATTTAGTGGGTCATCATTACACACAAGTTGATCAACATAACATTTATCACTAGTTGGTAGCATTTCAAGGTCACAAGGCTCAAGCATATGATTACTACAATTGGAACGAACTAGATTTTGACCACCCCTTTTACATGATAATGTATCTTCATTTAAGCTACAAGTGTCAACACTAGGTGGACACAAATTGACCTTACTAGAAGAGTCAATCCGGTCATCTATAGGATCAACTAGTGTTGGAACACTCGCAACAATGACACTATCACCATACACCAAGGTGCCATCATGGACATCACAAGGCAAAGGTTCTTTAAGCTCACATATATACAAGCTATCACTTACACTCAACTGGCTAATAGCCACATAATGATCTTTTACTTTTGACAAGGTGTAAGGTTTAGCTTTGTTACCTTGTAGCTCATAGGAGGGATTACATTCACCTTGTTTTTCAACATTGGCACACATTTGCTCTTTTTGAAAGTTTTCTAGCACCTCATGATTCTTCATTGTTTGAGGTGCCTCACTAGGCTTGCTTCCAAGTATACCTGCACAAGAATCAAGATAACTAGAAAAAGAAGAGAGGTTACAAAAGTTAGTAGTTGTGACAACCCTCTCACATCACTCCACACAACCTCTCCTTTTTGCACTCTAGAGTTATCACATATCACACCCTTACTCCTCTCAATCTTTTGTCTCTCAATTTTATTGGAGTTTGGACAAACCTTGTGACGAGTTTGGAGATCCCTTCAACTTTAGCCTCCACTTTGGTACATAAGAAGTAGATGTGTTTTCTTCTCTAGGAGGTCTTGAGGGAAAGAAAAACTTCCCATTGTAGTTCATGATGTACTTGTACCAATCTCGCTCATATGGGATATTATGGGTTTGAAACCAAGTAGAACCTAAACGTATGCCACAAGTACCCATTGGTTTTACACCACACCATACCTCTTCTTGGTATTCTCCAAGTGAAATGAGTACCCCTACTTGTTGGTCAATCCAAAACCCTTTATGGTCAAGAATAGGATTTGGAATAGAATGTAAAGGTAATCTAAGATATTCTACCACTTCACAGGATATGATATTAGCAAAACTTTGATCATCAAGTACAAGATCAAATCCCGCGACCCCATTTATATTTACTTTTATTCCAAGAATTCACCTCATAGAGTCTTGCCTATCTTGGAATCTTGGATTCACTCTACTTCTTCAAACACCATTTCTATATCGCGTACAAAATACATTGGTATTAGGATAAGAATCATACATCATCGTATTTTGAGAAGTAGAAAATGTACCTCTTCTATAGCCCATACGACGTCTTCGAATTGGTACCAACCATACATCAATACCTTCTCTTTTAGGATAGGAAGTCGTACAAGACGAGGAAGGGCATTCAACCTCACAACTTCCATTTTCATCAAGATTTCCTTTGAAGGATTCACAAGATATACGAAAGGAATCATTGTATCGCACATTGCCTTCATACTCATGGTGTGGAGAATGAGAACTTTCATAACCTTCTTCTCCACTATAATATTCTCCACAAGGTTCCTCTACCCCTTCAACATCATCACAAGAGCTATAAGCTCCATTCATCTCATATTCGTCTCCGGAGTAGTAGTTCACTCCACCATAATGTTTATGACCACACGATCCTTCATAGCCCTCATTGGATCCATCATATCCTTCATAGGCCTCTACATTAGAATCGTAGCCTCCATCTCTACAAACATAGTTTTCCATGTCATCATCACAAGTATCCGAAGCTATGGATGATATGATACCTTATATCTCCTTTTGTACCTATAAACTAGCAAATAATTTAGTAATAAAATTCTCACGCCACTCTTTATATGAACACTTAACTCACCTTCTATGGTGTCGTCCCAAAATTAATAGTGAACTAGCTCCGCTCAATCAATTCAAGATCACCTATCCTTCGTGGAGGAGTGGATTCTTATGACTCTTGAAAAAAAGGATGACTTAAATGACTCTAAACATACTTGAATCAAGAAATTAATCAACGAAACAAGACAAGAAAAAAAGAAGGAAGAAGCACGAAAGAATTCGGACTCAAGAATTAAGTAACAAAAAGTAGGAGAAACTACTTGTTGTTGCTTAATTTGGAGAATCAAAGAGAAGATTTGATGATTAAAACTAGTTAGTAAGTAATTAAAGATGTTAATTAGTTGTTAATTAATAGAGAAATGGAAGAAAAATGAGTGTAGAAGAAGAAATGGACCAAATCTGACAGTCAGAAAAGTTCTGAGGGACCAAATTTGACAGTCAAAAAAGTTCTGAAGGACCAAATCTGACCCTTAAAAAGAGTTTGGAGGGCTGAAATTGCTTTTGCAAACTTGGACAGAATGCTTCAAATTTTTGGACCCAAATTTTTTCTAAGTGTTGGAAACCACTTTTTTTAAAAAAAAAATCGATTTTTTTTTTGAAATCTCACTTGTGGACCCAACAAACACCTTTGACTTGAGAAAATCGAATCAAATGTACCTTTTGCCTCCTTCTTCTTCAAGAACAACTTGAAGAATATCAAAACACCTAAAACACCAAGAACACACTCTAATCACCAACACCTTTAAATCAACTCAGAATTGGCTCAAAGTTTAGGATTAGCTTCCCCTCGACTTAGGGAACAAACCCTAATAGTTTTTAAGTTTCAATTTTCCCTCAATCAAGAGACCCACTTTCAAAGTTTGCAAAGTTTCAAAAGCTCAAGACTCTTTAATGGCAACTTCACTTCTATAACTCCATATTGAATGAAATTTGAAATTTAGACTCAAAAAACACCAGGGAACAAGAATCTAGTGTCAAAAACAAAAAATCAAATAAGAAAAAATTTCGGATTTTTTTTGGATTAATTTTGATTTTTTTTTTTTGAATTTTGACGATATCAAATTTTCAAGACTTAGATTTATGGGAACAAACCTAAACCTAGCTCTGATACCAAATGATAACGGAAAATCAAACAAACAAGAAGGGAAGAAGGAAAAGATATGTGGATTAGCAACTAGAAATTGAAATCATGGGCAAAAGGGACTTGATACCCTCACCTCCTAATTAATTTCAATAACTAAGAAATTAACCCTACTCAATTAACCAAGGAAACCAAATGAAATTCCACAAATGGGTGACACTTTGATTAATTAAGCAAAAGAAGTTAACTAACAATTAGGAGAGTTCACTCTAATCACTCACTAATTCCTTAAGAAAATTACACTAATCACTAATCACTAAGATAGAAACTACAAATTTAGAGTATCAATATTCAACATCCAAAACTTTCTTCAAAATGATGAAATACTGCTACTTATACTTGGAAATAAGAAGACACTATCTATTACAATTTTTCCCTTAATGAAGTAAGGGCCCTGTTCGGTTATATTCTTTTGGGAATTCTTGAATTCCTCCCTCCACCTCACACTCCAATGGACCACCCACACATTGTATACTTTTCTTTTATGTTCTTCAAGATTTTCTAATTCTTCCTTTTTTCATGAACATCACTTGTAGGTCTTGGAGATCTTTAGCTTGAATATGTGTGAAAGGCCTTGAAGGATAAGTGTCATTCATGCTAGTATCAAAGAGTAATCGAGTTAAGAAGGTCACGCCTCTAACTAGAAATAACGAATCAAAGGTGAATAAAAGTAGATGGAATAAGTTTGAGTGGAAATAATAGGTCGGTGATTCCAAGGAGGGTTTAGTCACTATTCCTCAAATGTATCCTACCTGCACCCAAAGCCTCATTACAAGCCGAAACAAGTTTGTTGTGATTCTGAGCGACTTTCTAAAAAGCTGAAATAGAATAGCAAGGGCAAGACTATGGTATCGCCTCTGTATTGTTTGAAATCATTTTTGAGTGTGAGCGATCTTACTTAGTCCCAAATCTTGTGTAGGGAACTTCTTTATGGTGAGGGCATCAGTATTCTTGTATCATCTACTGACTGTTGGGATAACTGATTTGTGTGTATGTTGAGTACTCTATCACATCGTAATGACATGCTTGGATCCATGCTAATTAGTTTTTCAAACACTTGTGTAGTTCAAGAGGGGGCTTGATTAAATTGTTGAAAGGACATTGACTGTTATAGACATGTTGTGTTTCTCTTAGTTGAGTCATCTATTCTATTCTTGTTGTCATGTTGCTTGAGGACAAACGAACGTTCTAAGTTGAGGGTCGGCGTTATACGACATATTTGACTCCTTTAACTAAGAATACTCATAAGTTTTCAAGTAACCATTATTGTTTTTAATGGTATATGTATTTAACTTGCAGGAAATTGAACAAATAGAAAGGATGGAGATTTGCACGAAAGGGGGTACACTATTTTGGTGTGATGACTCCCATGACTAACCATCAAGGTCATGGTGAGTCGTCACTCAAGCCACCAAGTGTGACAGAAATGGAATGGGCCACTGGTTACTTGTGATGACTCACTTGACGAGTCGTCACCAACCTGACGAACCACCAAGCAACCTACCAAGTCAGACAAGAGGCTGGGAACCACTGGATAAGTGTGACGACTGCCATGATGAGTTATCAAAGCCATGACGAATTATCACAGTGAACTGTCAAGTAGATGCAAAAATGGCAAGCATCACTAGTTACTTGTGATGACTCACCTGACGAGTAGTCACAAGGTTGACGAATCACAAAGCCAACCCGTCAAGTTAAAGCGGGCATTCCGAGTTCTGTTTTTGGAATTTATTTTCCTAGGCTACTATAAATACCAAGTGTTAGGGTTAATTATTGTATTATTCAATACTCGATATTTTCTCTTCAATTTTGAACGAGTTGTAACGCTGGAAACAAAAACATACGTTACTTTTTCAATTCATTGGTGGTGGAGAATTATTTTGCTCATTGTTCTTGGATAATTGAAGTGTTCTTCAGTCTATTTGTAAGAATCCTTCCTTTATTATGAATATGATGACCTTCTCTTCTTCTATAAACATGAGTGGGTAATTTCCCACAACTAGGGTTGTGGGATCCATGGAAAAATAACAATCTAAGTTACGTGTGATGTTAGGTTCATCTTATATGCATTATACGTTGTTAATCTAGCATTTTTACTGTTTTATAATGGTTGCAAACAATAGAACAAGCTCAGGTTTGATTTGCTTTAATCAAGAAATTAAAATCGGGTAAAAAGGATTTACAACAAGGATTCGGGGCTCCTAACTCTCGTCTAATGATTGACGCTTTAGCAAGGTTAATCTACTTGGAGAATTAATTGAGTTTCGGATTGTCATCTTTTCAAGTTTGAAGGAATTGAAAAGAAAGGCGTCTATTTAGGTGAGAAATGACTAGACGTAGTATTGAATTCAATTACTTCGTGTTATGCATATGAAATGAATCTATTTGAACTCTAACCCGAGGTTATTTATGAAGCCATGGTGAACAAATCTCTAGTTCATCTCTAATATTAATTTTTATTCATTGAAATTGTCATTTGTTCGTGAATTAGTCAAAGACTAAGCAAGTTTTAATATTATAAATTCCTTCCCTCATTTTCCGAAAATCATTAATTAGTAGTCATTTAAATTACTAACCACTTAATTTTCACCATATTACCTGTGGGATTTGACCTCAACCTTTGTTGGGTTCTATATTTGACAACGACTGGTTATACTTCTTAAGTGAGGTGTAATTTGGGTGTATCACCCTCCTTGGACACTACATGCCCCAAGAATGCCATTGGACTAAGCCAAAACTCTCACTATGAAAACTTTGCATAGAGCTTCTTCTCTTTCAGAATTCCGAGTACTATTCTCAAATGGTCCTCATGCTCCTCCCTACTACGAGAGTATATCAATATATCATTGATGAAAACAATAACAAAAGAATCTAAGTATGGTCTGAATACCCCATTTATCAAGTCCATAAAAGCTGCTAGAGCACTAGTTAGCCCAAATGACATCACCAAAAACTCATAATGGCCATAACGTGTCCGAAAAGCTGTCTTAGGGATATCTTTTGCCCTAATCTTCAACTGATGATAACCAGATCTCAAGTCAATCTTTGAGAAAACTAAAGCCTCCTGCAACTGATTGAATAAATCATCAATACGAGGTATCGAGTACTTGTTTCTGATGATAACCTTGTTCAATTGTCGATAGTCAATACACATGCGCATAGATCCATCCTTCTTCTTTACAAATAAAACTAGAACACTCCAAGGAGATACAATCGTTCTAATAAACCCCTTGATCAGTAAATCCTGCAACTGTTCTTTCAACTCTTTCAACTCAGCCGGTGCCATCCGATATGACAGAATGGAAATAGGATGGGTGCCCATATCCAAATCAATACAAAAATCAATATCACGATCAGGTGGAAGTCCTGGTAGGTCCATCGAAAATACCTCAGAAAACTCACTCATTACCAGAATAGACTCGAGCACTGGAGTCCCCATGCTAGTATCCTGAACATGTGCCAAATATGCCAAATATCCCTTTTCTACCAACCGACGAGCCCTAAGGAAAGATATCACTTTCTTTGGAGCACGGCTAAAAGAACCTCTCCACTCTACTCTAGGAATCCCCGGCATAGCTAATGTAACTGTCTTGGCATAACAGTTCAAAATCGCGTGGTAAGGAGATAACCAATCCATCCCAAGGATAACATCAAAATCTACCATATCTAAGACCTTCAAATCTACTTGAGTATCATACCCCATCAAAGTAACTACGCATGAACGATATACCCGATCTACCACTACAGAGTCCCCAATAGAAGTAGAAACATACACCGACAAATAAAATTACTCACATAACATATCCAGGCTCAAAGCAAAGTATGTAGACACATAAGAATAAGTAGAGCCTGGATCAAATAATATTGTAGCTGACTGATGACAAACGAGAATAATACTTGTGATAACAGCATCTGAAGTTTTTGCTTCTATCCTACCCAAAAAAGCATAACACTGAGCATGACTGCCCTCGAATTATGAACGTCCACGACCAGCACTTTGTCCAGAATTGACACCACTTCTACCTGAATGAGAGCCACCTCTGCCACTCTGTGCACCTCTACCAGTCAAAGGTTGTGGAGTCCTAGAAGTCAAAGCCTGAGAACCCTGATACAATCCATCACGTCTGGTCCTAAGGAAATCCCTCACAAAATGTCCCATGTCACCACACTCAAAACAACCTTACGATGCATATACTGATGAGAGGAACCTGAATAATCGAAATGCCCTTTACGGGCTAAAGGTCTGGAAGATGAGCCCTGTGAAGTTTGTATCGAACTGGAAGTACTATGCCCCACATAATCAACCTCAGATGCTGGCATAGCGGCATGAATGGGTCTGCTCGACCGAGGGTGGTAGCTCCTCTATGAGTAGCCTCGGCTCCTAGGTGGACCATGACCATAATCGCCTAAATGACGGGCCCTCTTGCCCTCACGCTGCTCAAATCCCTCACGTCGAATTATCTCACACTCCTTGGCAGCATCTACCACCTTATGAAATGTAGCCCTAGAAGCAGCAACCTCAGAAACACCCATACGAATCGGAATAATCAACCCCTCAGCAAACCTCCTCACTCTCTCAATCTCGTAGGGAAGTATCATCAATGCGCATCTAGCCAAGGCGTGGAATTTACTCTCATACTCGGCAACTGACATACCCCCCTACTCTAGTTTTTCAAACGCATCCCTCTTTCGCTCCCTCTCACTGCATGGAACAAACTTATCCAGAAACGCCTGAGTAAACTGAGCCCATTAAAGTGGAGATAATCCGGCTAGCCTACTATCAATATAATCCCTCCACCACTGTTTGGCAGAACCGATCATCTGAAATGTTGTGTAGTCAACTTCGTGAGACTCGACTAATCCCAGGTTGTGCAATCTATCGTGACAGCTGACTATGAACTCATATGCATCCTCACTCAAATCACCAGTATAAGTCGGAGGATTCATCATCCTGAACCTCCCAAACATCTTCTGATCATCCACAATCATGACAGGCCTATTGGTCAAATATGATGCAATACCTCAAAATACCCTACCATCTAAACGGGGAACTACAACAGCAAATGGTTGAGTGCCTAAAGTCTGAAACCCTGGAGCAGCCATCTGGTCTGGAATCTGACCTCCAACACGAGTCTGTGAGCCATCTAAGGCAACAGGTAATATGCCCGCCTGAGCCATCCCCTCAAGAAATCCCAACATACGAATCAAAATATCCTGAAGCACTGGAGTAGCGATGAAACCAAGTGGAGCTTGAGCTGGTCCATACTCCTCTACATGAACCGACTCATTCCCGTGAACTATATCTGGATTAAGAGATACTGCCCAAGAAGGACACTGAGTGGCTACCGATACTCGACCCTCAGCAGGTGCTTTCACACGGCCTCTACCTCGACCTCGCCCCCTGCCCCTACCTCGTGCAGTGTCCCTAGCAACGGGTGCAGGTGTGGGTACAGGATCCTGATCTCCGACCGCAGATGAACGAGTCCTCACCATCTGTGAGAGAATAAGACAACAAAATTAGAAATCCAACTGAGTCAAGTATGCACAATAAGGAATGAAAGAATAGAATTTCCTAAATGCCCTATAGCCTCTCGAAGATAGGTATGACATCATCGTATCGATCCGCAAAACTCTACTAGACATTGCTCTTGTACTCGTGAGACCGGTGAACCTAGGTCTCTAATACCAAATTATCACGACCCAAAATCACAAGTCGTGATGGCACATGTATTCCCAATCGATAGGTAAGCCAACCCAATAACTTTTACGAATACAATTAAACAATTAAATAAAAAAGTAATAGATAGATTAAATACGATGTCTTTCGAAATAAAGTGCAAAAAAATGTAAATATCACCCAAGATTTGGTGTCATAAGTACAAGAGCTTCTACAATACGATACAAGTCTGAAAACTAAAATGACAAGTCTGTATGAAAATACCATGTCTGATTACTAACGACAGAATTAAATAAAAGATAGATGAAGGTGTGGGCTACAGAACAGCCAAGCAGCTCACCACAACTCCAAGATTATCCAAGTTTGGACTCAGGAAGCTCCACGAGATGCGCTAGTGTTCGGAACTGAATTTGCACCATAAAAGAATGCAGTAAGCGTAGTATGAGTACGGAACCATGTGTACCCAGTATGTATCATAGACCGATAATGAAGAAGTAGTGACATGACTCATTTAAGAAATCATTCTCAAATTTACAAGTTTACACTATATTCAATAGTCAAGTTTTCACTAAAGTATGGATAATCAATTGCCACAAAAAATTCAATCATAAATCAAGCACATAATCAAGTAAGTATGGAGGGCGTAATGTGATGCAATGTAATGAGATGATATGCCTCAAATGCCCAGTAATCTCTCAGTCGTATGTACACGATACTCTTCGATAATACATCGAGAGTTCGTGACCCATGGGGGACTCGCGAGGTCCATATACCAGCACGGATGGTCTCTATGTGCTATCACAAAATTAATCAATCCCTAGCACGGATGATCTCTACGTACCCAACTCATAATCATAGAATAATCGCAGCACAGATGGTCTCCACGTACCCGACTTTTACTCATACTCAAACTCAATGTCAATGCATATGCATGATATAATATCAATGGAATAGTGGATGATGATGCATCTCATTTCAATCAAATAACTGGCAGAAAATATATTCACCTGGACTATCACAATTATACGGGTTAAATAAAGAAATACGAACACACTCAAAAGCAACCAAGTCAATAATACATCAGTTAATGCACATGTACCTTGGCCTTCTCGAATTATATAGTAATAAACTTTTACTTTTATAACACCAGTACTCGTACCAATGCCCATCACACCATGGGTACGAAACCTCCATCCTCTTCCCTTGTCCATTATTTTTAAATTTTAATCTTTTATTAGCAAAACATCCTTCAACGAAGTCTAAGAAGTCTTAACATACCTCAAATGCCGAATAACGCATCACGAATCCTTATAACTTCGCATTTCTCTTTCGTAAAGCTTCAGAACGTTCTCAATCTATCATATATATATATATATATATATATATATATATATATATATATTATTATTATTCATAAGTGAACAAGTCCGTAGATATTCATATTGCTATACTTCTAGCTCGGACTCTAAAAATCATCCCAAAAGTTTAACGCAAATCCATAAGAACAAACTGGAATTTTGCTATAACTCAATGACAAGGAAGATGTTTTAACACATCACAACAACATCTGAGTGACATAGGCATATCGACTGGTCAAACACCACAATGAGACTAGCGAAGTCTGAATAATTCTTTCTCGTATTCGGTTATATAAATCTTTAAATTATTTCTTAAAAATTATGGAACTAGCTAAGGCCTAGAAGTAGAATATTGAATGGAAATTGATGATCCGAAGACACAAAACGGATACATATTAAGAGGGTATGGCATTAATTGTGATCAAACAGTAGCTAAAAAAAGATATGAAATCTTCACTAATAGAAAATTACTCACGTGCTGCCTAGTTGATATAGAAATAGATCTCTCTAATCATTGTCATCATCATTCCCTCCAATCATTACCTCATTATTGCATTAATCATTAGCTAATCATTAGCTCATACTTAGCCACTAAAGTTTTATCCCCTAGGTCTAACAAGAACACGCTGCTACAACATATAAAATTTGGAAATTTCAGAATTTGCAATTAAATTCTGCTTTTCAACCCACCCACCCTAATGATGATAACTGTCAACTATCCGAAAATCAATAAATATAAGTAGAAAGTTAAGCTTTTGGTTAGGGTTGTACCCGAAGAAACTCACAATGACCCGTCGGCGTTCCTTGCCCCAACTCCACTATGCCCTCTCTCCTTATTCTAACGAATAATGAGCATAAATTTTTATTACTCATTATTATTTACGTAGTCGATATGTGATCAATAAGGAGTTATGGGTGTGGCCCACTTCTAATTTTAATAAACTTATATTTCTAAATTTTTTTCCATTAACCACTAATTAAGTTAATTATTCAAAATTACTCGATAATCCAATAGTCATAGTTAAATGAATAGTTCAAAATTTCCATTTAAAAATTGACGAAAAGAGTCTTTTAAGGAAAATGAGTTCTAGTGCTCAAAACGACCTAATGGGTCGTTACATTTTTACACGTCCTTCCTCACTCTACATAACATTATTTTCTACTAGTGTACTTGTCCGCGCTTCGCGTGGTCATAAGAATATGAATCAAAATATAAATGAATATTCGTAAAATAATATTATGTAGAATACTATTTAACGGGAAAGATTTGTTAAGAAGTATTTGAGGTTAGATATGAAAAAAGCAATTTAAATCGATAATCTGATTTGATAAGAAAATCATATATAAAAATCCAACATAAAATTAGTGGAGGACCGAAACTTCATATATTATATATTATAATAAGATAAAAGCCAAATAAGATGAAAAAAAACTAATATGATTAAAAATTTGCATCTAAAAGTATTAAACTTTAACTGCATATACACGATGGAGAAATATTAAATAAAGATTCATAAAAATGACAAATAAGAAATATATTTTCTAGAAAATGTTTTCCAATTTTCTCATGTTTGGTTGACTTAAATGTTTTGGAAAATATTTTCCAAATGAACTTATTTTCCTCAAATTTAAGGAAAATGACTTCCCTTCGAAAAGTAAGGAAAATATTTTCCAATACTCTCTTTCAACCTCACACCTCAACTTTCCACCCAAGTCTCGGGTACCAATTTTTGACACTAACCACGAATCCGACTCTCATTTCTTGACTCGAGACCCGACTCCCGACCTCGTTTTGAGACTTAACTCCTAACCCCGACACTCACTCCCGATCCAAGACCCGACTCAGGGTCAAGAATTGAGGTCGGATACCAAGTCGGGAGTCGTGGTTGGATCTGGATCGAGAGTCGGGTGTCGGGGTCGGGTTCCCGATTGGGAATTAAGGTCGGTTACCTGTTTGGGAGTCAGGGTTGGATCTCGGGTTAGAAATCAATGTGGGATCTCAGGTAGAGAGTCGGGGTCAAATCTTGGGCCGGGTATCGGAGCTGGGTCTCGGGTCGGGTGCCGGGGCCGGATCTCTGGTCAAGTGTTGTGTTTGGGTTCGAGTCGAGAGTTGGGGTTGAGTATCCGGGTCAGGAGTCGGGGTCGAGTTTTGGTTCCGGGTTGAGTGTCTAAATCAGGTTTCGGGTCAGGCATCGGGGGTAGGGTTGAGGTCAGGTTTTGGGTCAAGTGTCGGGGTCAGATCCCGATTCGAGTGTCGGGGTCGAGTTCTGAGTTGGGAGTCGGGGTCGGATGTCAGGGTCAGCTCCCGGTTCGGGTGTGGGGATCAGGTCCTAGGTAGGGAGTCAGAGTCGGGTCCCTGTTCGGGTGTCGAGGTCGAATTTTGGATCGGGTGTCAGGGTGGGTCTCTAGTCGAGGTTAGGTCTCTGATCGGGAGTCATGGTCGAGTCTCGGGTCGAGTCTCGGGGTCGAGTCTCGAGTCAGGTGTCGTGGTTGGGTCCAGGTCAGGAGTCGGGAGTAGGGGTTGGGTGTCGAGTTTTGGGTCGGGAGTCAAGGTCGGTTTGGGTTTTGGGTCTGGTGTCACGGTCGAGTTCTGGGTCAAGTGTCGGGGTTGGTTCCCGATTTGGGTGTGCGGGGTTGGGTCATGTGTCAGGAGTTGGGGTTGGGTGTTGCGGTCGGGATGGGCTCACGGTTCGGGTGTCGGGGTCGATTTCCGGGTCGGGAGTTGGGGTCGAATCCCGGTTCGAGTGTCGAGGTCAAATTCTGGGTCGGGTGTCGGGGTCGGGTCTCGAGTCGATGTCAGATCTTTGATCGGGAGTTGGGGTCGAGTCTCAGGTCGGGTGTCGAGGTCGGGTCCCGGTCGGTCATTGGGGTTGGTTCCCGGTTCAGAAATTATTTTTCTAAAAAAGTATTTTCTACTCTCTAGCTAAACACTAAAATATATTTTCTGGAAAATATTTTTCATTCACCAACCAAACACTAGGAAAAATTTTCCGGGAAATATCTTCCACTCACCAACCAAACATGAGAAATAAGTACGAAACCAACTTGTTTTTCATGAAATTTTTTTTCTTCATACCAAACACACCCTAAGTATATATATCTGTATATATTTAATTTCATTTTAATTATTTATTTATTTTTATATATTTTTAAAATTGGAATGAGTTGAATTATTTTATTTTATCTCATTAAAAAAGTAAAAAGAGTTGGTTTGCTACACAAAATAGAAGAAAGACAAAATTTAGTTTGTTTTAGGACATTATTTTAGGAAAAACTCACAGGATAAGTTTTCTCGTAAGAATGCATTACCAAAATACTAAATTGATTCACCTTAAACTTTTCATTTTAATCTGAACGAGAAGCTTCATTTTATCATTAATGAAAAACTTTTATATTCATATAAATATTATGATGTGCTTAAGATCACAAGTTTTAAAAGTGTTAGAATTACATATACACTATTTATGTAATGTTTTAAACAAAAAATTTAAAAAATCTTTATATTTTCGAAATATCTTCATATAAAAAAAATAGAAAAAGGATTATGTTTCAAAAAACATTCAGCAAACAATTTTCATCTTAATTCAAGTCTTTGGAGCAAAACATGGGGTTCATTGAGATATTTTACTTTTTTTGGTAGGGGTGTGCAAAAATCGATTTAACCAATAAATCGAATCGATAAAAATGTTATTGGTTTATCGGTATCGGGTTATTGGGTTAACGATTTTGTAAATTTTTTATTGGACTATTGGTTCGGTTTCGATTTTAAGGTTTTTGTTAATGGTTAAACTGATAACCCAATAAGATTATATTAAAACTATATTTTTATCCATAATTATAATAATGACTTTAGATTTTAAATATATACCCTATTATTTTTTTGCATTTTATAGTTGTTGTTTTAGTGTTGTTGTTTTCTTTCTAAAGACGTTGGTTTGGTGGGGTTCTACCTATTAATGTTGTTTTTCTTTTTGAGAGATTGCTAGCATTGCTACTGCATTCAAGTTTGCTAGTTAACAAGAAAGAAAATAAGTTTGTTTAGTAATAACATATTTAAATTTGCTTATGCTTGTAATTTGTATAGACTTTTATGCATGAAGGTAGTGTATATGTAAATGAAAATAAGAGAAAGCAAAAAATAATATAAAAATATTTTCTTATTGATTAAACCGAAAACCGAACCGTTAAGGATCAAAACCGAAAACCACTAACGAATATCTTATTAGTTTGGTTATCGGTTTTGCATGTTGACAAAACGAAAACCGATAAACAGAACCGATAATATACAAAATCGAACCGAACTGACCGATACGCATCCCTATTTTTTGGATTAATAATTTTACTATTTAATTTGGATAACTACTCATCCATTAGAGTCTGTAATTCTTATCACTTTAGTCTATTACTTACGTGTGAAAACTAAACTCAACTCAATTCAACATCAAACACCAACCTTCATTTTCAAGCTAATAATAATTGAACAGATATAAATTCTAATCATCTAATTTGCCCTTCAATTATTAAGTCTAATATTTAATAAATCAAACCATTTAACTCTAGGAATCCCCTCTAGAAAAAGTATTTGAAAATTAAAAATTTTATTTTACTTAGAAATACATGTGAAGTTCATATTTTAATATTTTAAATATTGAATTAATGATCTTTTCTTTTTTCAATATTTATAAAAAAAAAAAGTCAATTCGAGTAGATACTAGATACTGAAACAATATGTTTGTCCAAAGTCCAAAACCAAATGCTTTAATTCCAAGCATTGGGACATTTGGGATCTTGCCAATTAATTACTCCTCACTAGTCTTTTTCCCATTACACCAACCAAACCAAACCAAACCAACTAGAGATTTCTCGGCGGCGAACATGGGTATTTCCGACGCTAATGGCAAGTCGTCGTCCTCCTCCCTCGTCAAAGATTTCCTCCACAAATGCGGCGGCGTTGCTGTGATCGACGGCGGCTTTGCGACGGAGCTTGAACGTCATGGGGCGGACCTTAATGACCCTCTTTGGAGCGCTAAATGTCTCTTCACTGATCCTCACCTCGTCCGTGCTGTATGCTTCTTCAACCATTTCTTTAATACTCTATATACTAATAGACTTTCACTTGTTATGCTTCGTGTTCCTGTGCAGTATTCCTTTTTTGCTTTCGTATTTAGTCTATGTAATTACTTATTCAATAAAGTGGATATAGTGAAAAAGGATTATCCTTTCAGATCAGATTATGTGGATAAGTTGGACCACCATCTGGATTTTTTATGTAAATCTTGCTAAGTGGGTCTTTTGGGTTTCTAGATTTTACTCCATGTGTTCCTTGTCATGTTGCGCAGTCAATTTGACTAATTTTTAAAGCTTAATTAGATTAGATTAATTTAATTTTTCTAAATTTAAATTTAAATTTAAATATTCAGAAATTATACGAAAAGTAATATAAGTTGCAAGTTTTCATATGATGAAAAAATAATTGTTAAAATGTTGGTCAAACTTCATATCGTATGACTCTCAAAAAGGAAACTATGACAACTAAAAAGGAACTTCGGGAGTAAAAAAGACGTATACTTTATGGGTAAGACATGGGCTTTTTGTCTATATCCGGCTGCCCTTTTCTGCAGAAGCATGAGGGGGTGTGGGGTGTTGTAGGCAGCATTATTGTCTTGCACACGGCTAGTCTTTCTGATAATGTCTCTGGAATTTTGTCTTTTCTAGTAACTGTCCCATACAAGTTGTTAGAACATATTGTTAAACAAATGCATGACAAGTAGGTTGCCTTTATGGACAACTAATCCTTTGAGACTCTCTCTCTCTCTGGAAAGAAGAAAGAACCTTTGAGCTTCTTCAGAAAATCAAGCTTTGCCCAGGAGTACCCAGTTTTCGGAAAATTAAGTAGAGATGTAATATCTTAAAATGTGAGATTTGAGTCAAACTATATTTTGCTAGTGAAACAACTAGCTATAGTAGTTCTTTTAACAACAATATTACACCTCAATACCAAGAAATTACTTGCAAAGAATTTCTCGGGGAAGGAAATACTAGTAATTCTCCTCCATCTGCTGTATCACTAAGGCAAATCCAATAAGAATGAATGGTTAATGACTAAAAAAGATAGATGATAAAATATAAAGGAAGGCTATAAATACTCTGCTAAACCAACAACAACAACAACAACAACATACCCAGTGTATTCCCACAGCGTGGGGTAAATACTCTGCTAAATCATTAATTATATATGCTACTTCCTTATAAAAAAAAAGATAAGATACTTAAACAAACTACCCGTAGTGTTTCCATTTATTTCGTTTTCCTTTTATCCATCTTTTTAAGTCTGGCAATCCCGTTCAACCATTCAGTAGACCTAATGTAAAAGCATAACACTTCCTCCTCTTCTTGTTTTTTTTCCTTTTTATACTCTTTGGCTTCTCGTTGCTCCATTTGTTACAAAATTGCTGCAGAATAATGTCTTATATCTTTGTAGTTCAAACCTTTTAACAAATGCATGCTGCTGGAGAAGTTCCTATTTTCATTTATGGATTTCACTTTTTGCCAATTTGTGTTCTTTATCGTGAAATAGGTATTGAGGCACTGGATTAGAGAAAATATTGAATATGTTCATTTTCCACAAACTTTATAATGAAGGAAGCATTATTTTTAAAAATGCTGGAACTGTTATTTATTTGAATTTAGAGGAATGAGAAAATAAGAACAGTTTCTGGAATAGTGGAATTCAACATTGCAAACATCCTATATAGTACCGTTACGGATATCTATAATCTGATCGGCATTGTTGGTATGCCCTTGAGGCTTGAATTTGTTTGATGAAAATATTTATGTGGTACAGGCATGAAATTTCAACAGAAGCACTGTGGTTCAGTGAATTGTTGACCATTAAGTGTTACCATGTCTACAAACTCCGAACAATTTTGAATGTGATGATCCTCATCTTGAATAGTTAAAAGCTCTTGGCTCTTGGCATAACTAACTCAAATGAATCTGTAGATGCAATCTTCTCTTTGATTCTTTCCCTTTTCGGTATCCTTTGTGGCTTTTGTTTTAGGGTTTAGACTATGAATTTCATCACATATCAAAAGCTTAGCCGGAAAAGCCTGAGAAACTAGTGTGATCACCACTCTTAAATATTTGAGTTGCATGAAGTTTTTCTCTTTGTACTATTACATGGCTCATATGGATGTAGAGAAGTGCGAATGGCATACGCTAGTCGCTAGATTGGGCATGAATATTAATTCATTTAATATAGTCAGCTAGGAAGCACTAGCTAGGCAAGTCTGTACTAAAAATGCTGGTATTATGGGTGTTACTAGACTTTCCAGGCAGCCAAGACTTTTGAGTTAGCATCACCCTATTGTTTTCTGGGATCACACTCTTAAATATTTGAGGTGCATGAAGTTTCTCTTTGTACTATTACAATGGCTCATTGGTGTACTACATAGAGCAGGTACACTTGGATTACCTTGAAGCTGGTGCGGATATAATACTCAGTTCATCTTATCAGGTACCACTTTTATCATTTGCATCTATCTTCCTCTCTCTATCTTTTATGCATGATCAGTTGCACATGGATGCATCTCAAGTTCTTTTTATATCCTTGCGGCTAGTTTCATAGTTTCTCATTTTTGGACAGGCAACCATCCAGGGGTTTAAGGCCAAAGGATATTCTACAGAAGAAAGTGAATCCTTGCTCAAAAGAAGTGTTGAGATTGCATGTGAAGCACGGGATGTCTACTATAATAGATGCCGTGAATCTTCATCTGATCATAGCACTGATGGAAAGGTTCTCAAACAACGTCCTATCTTAGTTGCAGCATCTGTTGGGAGTTATGGGGCCTATTTAGCTGATGGTTCTGAATACAGGTAATTTTAAGAATATTAGGACTTCATTCCTCTTCCTTTCTCTGGTCTGATGTGATTTCCGTGCTAGGAATGTAAGGGTTTTTGATATACTACTTGATGCGGCAGGTCCAATTAATGAAAGTTTTTATTACTTGATTAAAAGAAGGAATGTTGGATTTTTTATGGTATGTAAGGATGCTTATCTGCTTGTTCCTTATAGGCATTTTCATTTACCTTGTGTCTTGTCACGTTCCATGTCATCCATGTTAGCTTTTGATATTTTTGTGCATTAAAGTGCATTCTGGGAATATTGCCCCAAATATTTGCAAATCTACTCTTTAGTTTGTAGTCAACTCAAGGTTAAGGCATAAACGTTGTCTCACAAACACCCATGAAATGCTTCTGACAATTCTCACCTGGTCTCATTAACATTTTCTTTGCCTCTTAAGCACAAACCACTAGTAGACTCTCATGCATATGAAACTGACTTGCTTATCAATTTGCAGTGGGGAATATGGGGATGCGATTGATCTCAACTTTCTAAAGGATTTTCATCGAAGAAGGGTTCAGCTTCTTGCAGACGCTGGTGCTGATCTAATAGCTTTTGAGACCGTGCCAAATAAACTGGAAGCTCAGGTATGGTCGTTGTTGGTTATAAGTTTCGAGGAGATCGTTTGATACTACTTATTGCCTTTACTACTAGTAGGGAATTAGTGGTATGCTTCTGCTATCATTCTTTATGAAATGCTATTCTAGAGTAGTTGCTTGTATTCTTTTGTTAAGATCTTGAGATTGACAGCTATTAGCACCTGTCCAGGCTTTTGTTGAGCTACTTAAGGAAGAAGACATAAAGACTCCTGCCTGGTTATCCTTCAACTCTAAAGATGGTGTTAATGTGGTCAGTGGTGATTCTTTATTAGAATGTGCTGCAATTGGTGAATCATGTGAAAAAGTTTTAGCTGTTGGAATCAACTGTACCCCTCCTAGATTCATTATGGATCTTATTTTATCTATCAAGCAGGTACTTTTTAATTACATTTTCCTGACTTTATTCTGTTTAGCTTTTCATTAGAGTTGTTTAACAACTCGGGATTTTAAGTGACACTTTTAGTTGCTGCTTACGCTTACTAGAGAAGATGGATATGTACGAATAAATGAGTTCATTATTTCTTGTTCCAATCGCTTTTTAAAAACTCAGACTGGAACACCTGGTCAAACCTAGAACGTCTTCCAATCTTTGTTACAAGCTGAACCTTCCAGACAAGTGAAATGATCAAAACCAGTTAAACTCGGTCTTACGAAACCTTATATTTGTCAAAATTCAAAAAATCATGTCTTTAATTCCTTCATATTCAGGGGTCAAGGAGCCATATGTGTGTCCTTGTTGAAGGTCTGCACTAGGATGCTTCTCATTTTCTATCTATGAATACATGCGATTAGAGAACTCCTTTTGGTTCTTGGGGTAATTGCAGATGCCCCATGTTAATTCTTGCAATGCTAGCAGTTCAAAGGTGAAAACTAGCTACATTGAACAAATGATTCTAGCTTTAATATGGACAAGGGATAAAAGGATATGGAGGAAAATTATAATGAGAGACAATGATTCTTTTTTTTTTCTCTTGTTTGGATTATAGGTGGAAAATAACAAGTGAAATTGTGATAAATGTTCAAATTCTTCTCTTAACTCTCTCTCCTCCCATAAGGGAGAAATGTTAGTGGGTCCACACAAGCAAATGGAAAATTCTCAAGTGAAGCTTAGGTCGCTTGTTATCCTAGGTTATTTTTCTTATTTACTTGACAATAGCTATCTGTATAAATCTACTGCTGTAATATAGTCTTGTTACTTTTCACTTGCATTTCTCAGGTAACAACAAAACCAATCCTCATATATCCCAACAGTGGTGAGAGTTACGATGGCATTCGGAAGGAGTGGGTGGTGAGTACTTCTCCTCATTGACTTTCTGCTTTTTAACTGTACCTATTGAGTGTCAATGAAAAGGCTTGTTGATTCTCTTTGATTTATAACACACTTATGTGCTTATCCCTAGTCAGTGGTTTGTAGGAAAGAAACTATGTCATTTCCTTTCTTGCTGACATGGGATGATGAATAGAAACCTTGATGAGTTTTTTTTTTACCAAGAAATTCGTGTGGAGCCAACCCTTTGGGTCAGCCGCAATCTTTGGAACTCGGGGATGATGCTTCCGCCCCTCTACCCTTCTCCTCTTAAATACTGGACTTAGTTCGCTTGGCACATGGATCGAATTTGTGACCTACAAATCCCACAACCTTTGCCATTTGAGCTAACCCCTGCGGCAGTTTCTTTTTCTTTAATGTGAATGTTAGAGTTATTAGAGGTCAATATCTTCGAAAAAGGTCACTTTTATCTTCTCCTTTAGGCTCCACACTTGCTAAGTGATGATATTATGGTCAACATTCAAGCATTCACGTGCTTTTAAAAAAAATTATTCAAGCATTAATGTGAAAATTTTCCATTTCTACTTTATCAGGTAGCTAAAGATGTTGCCTGAAGCACAAAAGAAAAAAGACATCTCAAGACAGCAAAAGAAATCCAAATACTGAAGCTTTAAGAAGTAAACCGAAACCAAAAGTTAATGTTCTGCTCACGAAATAACTGGAGAAGAGCCACTTCAGTTTCAGCTTCTTTTTCCTTTAAAAGAAGGGAAAGAAAAAATAAACAGTTTAGGCGCTCAGGCTTAATACAACCAGGAATTTTAAAGGACTTTGTGCCCTGTATGTAGTTAATTGAATCCGGACATATTAATCATCAGCTGTGTAGGCGTGTGATTTTAAGATGTTCTTACAAATATCTATGGCTGTAATTACTTCAAACTTATCCTCCTAATATTCTCTTACTCTATGTTGCAGAGTAATCCTGGGATAACAGATGAAGATTTTGTCCCTTACGTTAATAAATGGTGTGAGGCAGGAGCATCCCTTGTAGGAGGTTGCTGCAGAACTACTCCAAATACCATTAGAGCAGTACACAAGGCACTCTCCGGAAGACGTACTGTCTAATCTGGAGAACAAAATAGGGACATCTAACTTAAAAAACGAGATAAGATCCTGTGTCCGGAGTAAGCCTGGATGGCCTACATTCAGAAGAGGTTTCTGCTTGACTGGAGTTCAGGGCAAGAGAAGGTCCACTGATCAACCTAGGCTGTTTGTCAATGGTGTATCATATTTTTGGTACGTGCAGACGTTCAAAAGATCTATTAAATTTTTGGTTTTTGAGAACTTTCTAGTATTATGCCACTTTGTAGTTTGTGGTTGCTAAATGGATGTATTATTCACTCTATTTTACTACCAACAACGGAACCATAGTATTTAGAACTTCAATTTTCCAAATTGGAAGTTCCGAGATTTGAACCTTGATCTTACCTACTATGAAAGCCAAAGTTACCTAATGATTGATGGCCACCCGACTGTTCGTGTGAAACAAAATACTCCATTGTATACGGTGGCAGAGTCGGGATTTTATACAGGGGTCAAAAAGTATTTTGGACTTGAAACTGTTACCTAAAGCAATTTTTGGACGCCTTCAGCCACTTTATTGTAGAATTTTTGCTCTTGTTAAGGGGAGCTAATACCATCTTTATAACCAAGAAAATTTAGTTTTTACTATTTGCACAATATAATGTTTCAGTGAAGGGGATCCAAAGCTGATTGTATGTCTCGTGATTTGACTTGACATGAAGTTCTAAACTATAACTTGATTATATTGTAGCAGTAGTGGTAAAAATATCAAAATAATTGTTAGAAAGCTAGTTTGGCAGAAAGATACCATATCAGATTTAAAGAATTTGACTTCGTTTGTGAAAATTAGATTGACGCTAATTGTCAAATAATATAGGATGCCCAAAAATGCTAGTGTTAGAAAAGACTGCCTGGAAACAGTTGTTTCGAAATGACTTGAGAACTTAACAAGCAAAGGCAAAGCCACTGGAAAAATACTATGATGTCGAGCATCAGATGGATATTCAACCATCAACTTTGACTAGATTTATTTGTTGGTACTTGGTACTCATGCAATGACAATGGAGGTATCATACATTCATTTTCATGTTGACAACAATATTCTGGATATAGTGCGAGAGTCATGACCAACTTTTACAACTCTTTACATGATAAAAATGCTAAAAAGAACATGTCGTGAATCAGGCATCAAATCCAGAGTAAACGCCATTGTCCCTAAGCAACCTCTTTTCCTCTTCAACGTAACTCTTCCCTCTGCTAGCCTGACCAAGATCTCTCTTCCTCTTCTCCTTCTGTGAGAAAGAAAAGTTCTTCCTCTCTTTCTGAGTTCGTGCATGAACCAATTCCTCTGCTTCCGCAAGTGCAGCCCTCGTCTTCTGACGCTCCGCATAAGTTTCTTCCTTTTCTTTTTCCCGGGTTTCCTTCCCACTTGACCAAGACCAATTCTGTTCCTGATCTGGCTCCTTGGGTGGTGGAACTTTCAAGACAGATAATCCACCTCTATACCCGTGGCGGCTTAGAGCTTCAAAGTCCACACCTTTGCTCTTCCGTTTTGCAGACTCAGCTGAACAAAGGCAAAACTAACCGTTATGCATAATGTAATTGATATTTTTTGCTGGTATACAGGACGACAAACTACTTTGAAAAATGACCAAAGCAGGTCCAACAGCAAAGGTAGTAAGGTACTCTCCTAAGTCATTTATACAGTGGTAGATGTAGCCTTCAGCAGTATGTGGGAGCATATCAACTGCCTTCGGCTTGAACTGTATATACATATTGAAATTACTTTTGAAAACATAGTATGTTCATACTAACTCTTCACCCTTTTGTCATTTGTCACAAATGATTAGTAGCCACAGCAGTATCCCATACACACAGACTTAAATTGCCTAGATAAGCTATATAACCAGATCTATGTTGATGCTAGGATTGACATTAGTCGCTTTGAGATACAAGGTAATTGAGCACATGCAGATTCATGGATATCAAACAAGATGCAGTCTCTGGTGATTTATTCCATGCATCTATGTGGTTCTCCATCGCTAGAATAAATTAAGTACTAGAAAATAAACAAGATAATTGCTTACGATTCCCAAAGAAGGACATAGGAGAAACTCTAACTGCACCCAAGAACTTAAGAACATAAACAAGCTGATCATACTTTGTACTAACTTTGCACCCATAGCCACAAATAACTAGTAAGTACAGTAGTATCCTATACACACCGACTTAAATTGCCTATAAGCTATAGAACCAGAACTATATTGATGCTAGAATACAAAATGGATTGGATTATATCCTTGGTAGAAATTGAGACTTTGTAAATTCATCGATTGAGGTGATTTATTCCATGCGTCTACGTCGATCTCCATCACCAGAATAAACTATGCTATAAAATTAAAAAAAAAACATAATTCCTTAGAATTCCCAATGAAGGAACAGGGAACAATTCTAACTGGAACCACGAGTACTAATAAGCAAGTCGTAGCATCATATTGGAGTATCAGTATTCTATCCAAATCAATGAACACAAATGATCATAGTTGGGTAACCGGTTATGGCAGATTACTTGCTCTCTTTTACATTTCTAACTACCTAAGCCGTTACCTGTAGTCTGCTTTCAAATAAGCTACATTTACTGAAAAGTAGACCTTTTCTTTGGTAGACAAAAATCCTTACCCTAGTGGTCAGTGCCATAGGGTGAGAATTACGAGGTCTCAGGTTCAGAGGCAAAAAGACTAGTGATTTCTTAGCAGGACAAGCTGACCCAGACACCACGATTATTAAAAAAATAAATTAATCCTTGATTTACTAACAAAGAGTAAGTTTACCAAGAAAATGGATTTTTGGAGAGTCGAAATGAAGGAAAAAGAGTTACCTTGAGAAGATTTATGTTTGGAGGAAGAAGCATTATTAAGTTTAGAGTTGATCTTGGTGTCTTCAGTATCATCAGTATCAAGTGCTGAAGATTCATCATCGGATGATGTATCGTCTTCTTCATCATCACTCCATGGCATCGCCCTCTTCATCCTCTCAACAAACTGCAAAAACCAACTTCATTAACAAAACAGCCTTAACTTTAATCGAACCTAATGAATGGGTATTATGAAAAAAAAAGATTACCTTGTGTTGTTTACAGGAAGAACTCGAAAGCGAAACAGAGGTGAAGCGAAGCGAATCGAATTGGTTAGGGCTTTTGTTCGTTGATAAATATGCAATGTCCACTGTTCTAAAGAGGGGTTTGGAGAGGCGTTTTGTAAATTTAATACGTCAGTCGTGTCATATAACAACATTTTATTATAATTGCTTGATTTTCCGCGGATCCATAGTTTACTTCTATATATTTATTATACTAGTATATTCTTTGTAAAATTATTCCTATACAATAATTATATTCAAATATTGTGTTAATATTTTATAAAAAATATATTATGTATAAAATAAAATTTAAAATATTTATGATAATCATCATTAATGTAATGCACACAGTAAATTTCAAATACAAATATTTTAAAAGAAAAAGAAATTATATTTAATGATGTTTATCAATTATGATCATAACTTCACGAGGAAAGACTACTGATGTTTGTCTTTTTACATTCATTCTCTTTTTATTTTTTTAGTTAAATTGGTTAACAAATACATTTCTTCTTTTTAGGAAACTGTGATAGGGCAGTTTCTGTATATCCGTCTAGCTATAACTGGATCACCAACTGGAGTAGAGACTAAGAAGGGTTCTGGGAGGGTTTCTGGACTGACACCGAAGTTTACTGCTATGAAAGGGGTTACAAAGGAAAGAGTAGCACCTGGGTCTAACAGTGCATAAACATCTAAATGGAAGACTTGCAACGTACCCGTGACCACATCGGGAGAATCCTCCTGGTCCTGTCGAGTCTAAAGAGCATATAATCTGTTCTGACGCTGACCACCACCTGTACCAGACAAGGCACCTTGTTGAGTGGGGCGGCCCGCTGGAGCTGCTGAAGTAGTAGACTGAGCTTTGTTACTTCCCTGTCTCTACCTGGCAGAGAGGCAATCCTTCAACCTATGACCGAGCTGACCACAACCGAAACACCCCTCTCTGCCAGCAAGACATTCACCCGTATGGTTCTTACCACACTTTAGGCAAGATGGAAAAGTACAGTTACCTACAACACTGCCTTGAGACTTGGAGCCTGATGCTCCTCTTTTCTGGTCTTGTCGAGGCCTAGGAGATGGAGCACTAGCTGATGAAGACGCTGGGGCTGCAGACCTCTACTGAAACTGTGAGCGACTTCCACCGCCCGACCTCTGCTGAGAATATTCATAGTTACCTGTTCTAGCCTTTTGTTGTCCTTAGCCATTTCCCTGAGCTTGTCTCCCTCAACCTGCTGAGCATGGGTCATCAGTCTGGAGATATCCATATCCCATAATAGCATAGCATTCCTGCACTCTGTCTTCACCAGATCGGATACTACAAACAAGAACTTTCCCATTTGAGCCCTTGGATCGGCTATCATATGCGGAGCATACCTGGAGAACTGAGTGAACTTCAGCCCGTATTCCTGGACTGACATCGATCCCTGCCTCAAATTCATAAACTCTTGGGGCTTAGCCTCCCTCAACTCTCTCAGAAAGAACCGGTCCAGAAAAGCTCCAGTAAAATAGTCTCATGTCACAGGAGTTGCATTCACACCCCTGTTGTCTTTCCACTGCGTGAACCAGATGTGAGCCACATCCTTTAGTTGATATGATGCCAACTCAACACTATCAGTACCAGTCATTTGCATCACCTCAAGCATCTTCTTGATCTCATTAATGAAATTCTGTGAGTCTTCACCAACCTTCGACCCTAGAAACTCTGGCGAATTCATACGAACAAAATCACGAACCCTGGCTGCAGCTGATCCACCAGCGGGGTTCGCAGGAACTGGGGCCTGCGGATTAGCCTGATTGGCAACTGTCTGAGCCAATAGTTGAATTGCATTACGGAACTCTGCATTCATAACCTCATGGTCCGGGGCTGGAGGAACTGCGTTAGTATTACGTGCGTTAGCTCTGCGAGGAGACATGATCTGAAATGCATAACAACGGATTAGAAGGGAGAAGTTGATTCACACTCAATCGCACGATAAAAATAACAAAAGAAGTGGAGTTTTTCTTAGAACATTTCGTAGCCTCTCCCTCATAAGTGTGGCGCGATTTACACCCATGAGAGGGACTTTACTTAGTGCGGCTTTCAGAAATCCTAGGACTCTTGAACATGATGCTCTGATACCAAGTTTGTCACACCCCGAGGCTAGTCCCTAGACGTAACACGGGACCTAGGGTCACAAGTAACCCCAAGCTAACCCTGAAACTGGCATATCACAAGCATACTGAATATAAATCTAAACAAACGGAAGCATACTGAATAAGTCATAATTGAAAGGAATAATTCGTCTAAAGATATCTGAAATAATAATCTGTCCGAAAAGCAATGAAACTACAAAAGCTGAAGTTTGACTCTATGTATGAAAGCCTCTAATACTGACGAGTTGCTGGGACAAGCCCCCAGCTAGCTCGAAAATACTGGACTAACAATATCTAACTAAATAAAAAAAAAGCATAATAAAACTATCCTCGGAGGATGAGGACTCACCCCTGACTAAGCTGATGTGGCACCGGTAAGAGCTAATCACGTGGCTGAACCTGAGAACCTGAGCCTGCATCATAATAGGATGCAACATAGAGTATGCGCCAGTACTTCGGATGTACTGAGCATGAGGGATATGCAAAGCTGACTGAAATGTAAACATGCTAAAAATACTGAAAGCTGTAATCTGAACTAAACTGTAATACGTAGGCCCAAATGTATGATCATGCATAAAACAGCTGAAATGCAGGAGTAACATAAAAGTATGCTGAAAACTGAGAATAAATGTAACTGAGGGCCTGAAGTACATTACTGAATCTAGTATTATGGGAGAGCTTATTAACCGACATAAACCACGTGAGCTAAACGTGAAGTCCGATGTATACGCCCCATCGAGAGGACCCAATATACCTTGCCAGGGTATAGAGGCATGACTGTGGAGTGATCACTTAAACTGATGCCCAACAGAGGAGACTTTAAACCTACGTTGGCACGTAGTTCTGGGACTTGAGGGTACGCTGAATCCTAGTCCAACTCGGTGCTAAATAGTACTCCCAAACTGAATATAACTCAATTCAAAACTGACATCCTGAGTTTCTGGGTAAAGACTAGACTAGTCTAAAGTATCTATTTTTCTGAAATGCTGTAGTAGGCTAAATACGAATTAAATTATGTTTTAGACTCATACTAGTATGCTAGGTTAGATTTTTAAGGAAGCTAACACATTTAAGCAAAATGCTACAGTTAGGAGTCCAAAATTTCTAAAAGATAGTGTAAATGCCTAAGCAATTCAATAGAAATCGGTATCTGATGTTTAAAACAATGAAAAATATATAGCGCTTGAGCATGGATTTCTAGATCAATCTGTAACGAAGGACAAGAACCCTAGTTCTACATTCATGAGAGTCATGGAAAAGATCTGAGATTTTTGGGCATAAGGACGGACTAAACCCTTACTAAAATCCCACATACCTGGTGGATGAAAATCCCTGCAAGAATCTGGAGTTGGAGCTTGGAGGAGAGAACCCTAGGCCTGGAACTTTGGAAAAGATGCTCTGTTCTGACTTGAATCGACTTTTAGAAAATCTGACTTGTTTTAGGGAATTAGACTTAATAAAATAAGCCTAAAACTATTTATAGTCAGAGCAAAATTAGAAAGAAAAGGTCTAAAATACCCCTGAGAAATTAACTTAAAAGCTGTTGAAAAATTCGCGTCTCAGGTTCCACGGATGGGTTCTACGGCTCGTGGAACTCTGTCGTGGTTCCTGAGCAGGAAATTTGAGCTACTGGAATAGGTTCCACGAGTTGGGTTCATGACTCGTGGAAGCTTCCACGGGTCGTGGAATCCATTCGTGGTTCTTGTGCTGAAATTCAAGGCTTTCTGGATATTGGTTCCACAAGTTGGGTTCACGACTCGTGGAAACTTCCACGGGTCGTGGAATCCACTCGTGGTTCCTGGGATGAAATTCCTGGGTCTCTGAAGTTGGGTTACACGATTGGGTTTCACGACTCATGGAAACTTCCACGGGTCGTGGATCCCACTCGTGAACACTGGGAGCTAAATGTTGGGCTACTGGAAAGGGTTTCTACGGATGGCATCGACGGTCCATGAAAACTTCTACGGACCGTGAACATGAGTCGTGGTCCAGACTTCAGAGGAACAGTCCTCTGTTCTGAGTTCTACGAGTCCAGTCCATAATTTGTGGACTGTTTCACGACTCGTGAAAGTGACTCGTAGTTCTACTAACAGTTGGAAATTTTATTTTTTTATGGTTTTCTGAGCTAAGTCTGGGCTTGGAAGTTCTGGGGTGTTACATGTTTCTTGTACTTCTGTTACTTTTTTCTTGATTGCTTTGGACTACTTTTTCTTAAGTCGAGGGTCTGTTAGAAACAACTTCTCTACTTCTGAAGTATAGGTAAGGTCTACTCACACTCTACCCTCTCCAGACCCTACTTTGTCTGGTCTCAAATTAAAGTCAAGGCTCTTGAGTTTATATATACATATTTTATAATATATATATATATATATATATATATATATATAATTTCTTTAAATTGTTCTCTACCATAAATTTCTTAAGAGTTAATGTGTCCTCCAATTCTTTTTAAATGGTCATTAGGGGTGCCAAACTGAGACCAAAAAGAAATACATGTTCAATTCGATCAAATTTTTATGGCCTGAGCTCAAAATAATTTAAAATTGGATAAATTTTAATTCATTCGAGCATTTCATTTTAAATGATTGTTATCATAGCCCACGAGTGTAAGTTTAGTGACGTTACCCATGAGACAGATGTAAAAGTTAGGCTTGATATACAAGTCATTCATAAGAGAGAAAGTTTCAAGTATCTTGGATTTATTATCAAGGAAATAAGGAGATTGACGAGAATGTCACTCATCGTATTGGTGAAAGATGGATGAAATAGAGGTTTGCATCTGAGTCCTGTGTGATAAGAAGGTGCAGCCAAAACTTAAAAACAAGTTCTACAAAGTGATAGTTAGACCAACTATATTGTATGAGCGCAAAGTGTTGACCAATCAAGTACTCTCACATTCAGAAGTTAAAAGTTGCATAAATAAGAACAGTGCGATGGATGTGTGGATATACTAGGAGAGATAGGATTGAAAATGATGATAGGAAAAGGTAGGAGTAGCTTTGGTGGAGAACAAAATATGAGAAGCGAGGTTGAGATGGTTCAGGACATGTGAAGAGGAGATGTATGAATGCTCCAGTGCGGATGTATGAGAGACTGACATGGATAGTTTCAAGAGAGGTAGAGATAGATTGAAGAAGCATTGGAGGGAGAGGTATTAGAAAAGACATGGCGTAATTTCAGTTTACCAATGATATCATTTTAGATAGAAGATTGGAAGGGCACGTATTAGAGTAAAAATGTAGTAGGTACTAGGTAGTTGTAGTATTGCTCCGGTAGTTACTTGTCCTTTGATTCCTGTTACTACATGTTATTTTTTATACTTCGACTATATTTTATTTTGGTGTAGTTACCGCATTATTACTATCTGTTGCGTTGTTACTATATGATATTTCTTATACTTATGTTACTTTTTTCTTGACTGCTTTGAACTACTTTTTCTTGAGTCGAGGGTCTATTGAAAACAACCTCTCCACCTCTGAAGTAGAGGTAAGGTTTGAGCACACTCTACCCTCTTCAGACCCTACTTTATGGGATTATACTGGATATGTTGTTACTGTTGTTGTCATCTTAGCCCAATTTAATTTTCAATTTTAACCTGTTTTCTGTCTTTGCTAAATCACAGGTTTTATCCTAATATTTTTCATCCATCCAGTAGGATCGGGTCGGGTTAGGTCTTGATTCCCAAGTCAAGGTCGGAGTCGGATCTCGAATCAAAGTCAAGGCTCTTGAGTTCTGAGTTGAGTCTCAGTTGAAGGTTAGATTTTGAGTTTGGTTTGGATCTCGGGTCGGGTTTTGGGCATAGGCTCTCGAATTATGTATTAGGAGAAACTCGGGTTAGGGATCAAATCTCAAGTTAAGAGTCAATTCTTGGGTCAAGGTCGGATCTCGAATCGAGGTCGAGTCTCGAGTTAGAGTTAGGGTCGGATCTAGAGTTAGGCAGGTCTCACATCGAGTTTCGAGTCTAGGGTTCTAAGTTAGGCTCAAGTATCGGGTCGTGGGTCGGCAATTGGGGTCAAATATCAAATCTCAATTTTTTGTCAAGGTCGAGTTGGGGTCAAGAGTCGGTGTCGAGGTCTGGTATTGAGCTCGAGTATCAAACTGAGTCTCAATTCTTGAGGGTTGAGTCTTGGGTTTGGGTTAGGTTTCAAGACGGGGTTGAGGTTAATGTCGGGGGTTAGGGTCAAGATCAGGTCTGGAATTGGGGTTAGGTCTCAGGTCGGGGTCAGGGCTCTAGTCTCGAGATGAGGTCATGTCTTAGGTCGGGTTTGTTATTGTGTCTTGGGTCGGCCTATTATCCTGAGTCTTGGGTCGGCCTATTATCCTGGGTCTTGGATCTTGAGTCCCAAGTCAGGTCTCGGGTCTCTTATTTTGGCTTTCTTTTCTGTGAAATTAGTCCATTTTTTTATTTTTGAGTTACATTAATGATCGATATGTCAATATTATTTAGATTAGGCGTGTCAAATTAGGTGGGTCATGACCCAACTCAATTTTTAGTCGAGTTTAGCTAAACTCGGTTTACCTAAAGTAAATTTGGAGAAGGTCCAAATATACCCCTGTACTATTAGAAATGATTTAAATAAATACTTTTCATTATACTTTGGGTCTAAATATACCATTGTACTATAGAAATAGTTTAAACATACCCCTCGTTATACTTTCAGTCCAAATATACCCCTCCAGATATATTTTGGATTCAAACATACCCCTCTCATTATATTTTCGGTTTAAATATACCCATCATTATACTTTTATGCTGATTTAACCCTCCCTTCCCCCTTTCTTTATTTTTTATAAAGGCGATTTACCCTTATTTTTTTTACAAACGTACACGTGATGAGTTTCAAAATAAAAATAACTTATCACCAAATGTAAATATTTGCGAGATTTACTTTACAAATTCATCTATTTAATCCATCTCCAGCCTATTCTCTCGATTCATACAAACATAATACAAATATTCATAATTTATACCTCTGTCATCTAAACTTTTTCTTGGCCTCACAGCGAATAAACTTCTTTACAAGGATTTTTTGAAGTTTTGATATATAAGAAAAATCATTTTCTTTCTGTCATCATCTTTTGGTCTAATATCAGATGTTAAAACTTATACTTGAAATAATCAGCTAAGCAAGATTACCATATATAAATACAATTTTTTTTCTTTATATATGATAAACGATTCATTAGTGTCAACGGGAAAGTATTCAGAACTAGGTGGAGCAAATACTTACCATCATCTTTTGGTCTAATATCAGATGTTAAAACTTATACTTGAAATAATCAGCTAAGCAAGATTACCATATATAAATGCAGGGGGGAAATTATATCTGATAAACGGATCATTAATGACAAAAAAAAGTATTCAAAAATAGGTAGAGCAAAGACTTTAAAGAGTTTGGATTCATGAGAAGCGGATCACTAAAAAATAGAAGACTAGAAAATAAAAAGAAAAGAACTTAAAGTGGAGGGAATTGAGATGGTTTAAATGGGTGAGTGTCAAAAATAAGGATAAATCAGCATAAAAGTTTAATGAGAGAGGTGTATTTAGACCCAAAGTATATTGTAAGGGTATATTTGGACTGAAAGTATAATGAGGGGTATATTTAAACTATTTCTAATAGTACGGAAGTATATTTGAACTTAAAGTATAACAGAAAGGGTATATTTGGACCCAAAGTATAACAAGGAGTATATTTAAACCATTTATAATAGTGCAGGGGTATATTTGACCCTTCTCCGAAGTATATTTAAGCAAGTCATGATCCGATCCAATTTTTAGTTCAACTCTTTTTAAACTCTCCAATTTCAACTCGACTCGCCCATTTGATACCTTAAACATGATGTAACTTACAAAAAGAAAAAGAAACTTTTTTGATTAATGCCTTATTTATTTTAATTAAGATTAAGACGTCTGAAGAATGCATATATAAATGATTAAGATTGCTTGTTTTTCAACATCTGAAGCATAATTTATTTATTAGTAAATATAATAAATATATAATTTAAATAATTAATTATTAAATATTTTAAAAAATACTAATTTAATAAAATAAAATTATTATTTGATAAAAACTGAAACATTTATGTTCGCTAGTAATGGTGGAGATGATTCGTAGTGGTGGTGATAGTTGTGAGATGGATATAGTTGGTGTTGTAGTGACTGTCAAGATGGTAACAATTGATAGTGATGGTGATTGTGATGATGAAGTTGGTTGATGTTAGTAGTTGACAGTGTTGATGGTAATGACTAAAGAAAGTGTGTTGGTTCACGATGTATTGATGGTAGTTGGCGATGTACCTAGTTGTGATGGTGGAGGTGGTTAGTGGTAGGGATTGATCGCAATAGTGGTAGTCGTTGATAGTTGTGGTAGATGTGACATCGGCCATGACAACAGTGGTGGTGATGATTGAAGATTGTGTGAAGGTTGATGATGTGTTGTTGGGGGTGCTGGTAATGATAGTGGAGTTGACTGGTAATAAGGATTGACCGCATGGTGGTCGTGGTTGATAGTGATGGTGGTGATGACAACGATAGTAGTGATGACAATTGATATAATTATAACGGAGAAAGGTCAAATATACCCCCATACTATTGTAAAAGGTTTAAATAGATCCCTCGTTATACTTGGGGTTCAAATATACCCTTTCCGTTATATTTTGGGTCCAAATATATTTCCGTACTATTAAAAATAGTTTAAATATACCTCTTGTTATACTTTCAATCCAAATATACCCTTCCCGATATACTTTAGATCCAAATATACCCCTCTTATTAAACTTTTACACTGATTTACCCTTATTTTTTATACTCACGCATTTAAATCATCTCAATTCTCTCCACTTTAAGTTTTTTTCTTTTCTTGTAGTCTTCTATTTTATTTTCTTATCTTTTTTTAATGATTTGCTTCTCATGAATCCAAACTCTCTAAAGTCTTTGCTCCACCTATTTCTGGATATTTTTCTGTTGACATTAATGATCCGCTTATTAGATATAGGATTTTTTTTGCATTTATATATGGTAATCTTGCTTAGTTGATTATTTCAAGTATAAGTTTTAACATTTGATATTAGACCAAAAGATGATGGCAGAAAAAAATTGATTTTTCTTATATATTGAAACTTCAAAAATTCCTTGTAAAGAAGTTTATTCGCTGTGAGGCCAATGAAAGGTTTTGACAGGGGTAAAAATTGTGAATATGTATATTATTTTTGTATGAATCGAGGAGTTGGCCGGAGATGGATTAAATAAATGAGTTTGTAAAGTGAATCGCGCAAATATTTACATTTGGTGATGAGTTATTTTTATTTTGAAGTTCATCATGTGTTCGTTTGTAAAAAAAAAGAGGGTATATCGCCTTTATGAAAGGGGGGGGGGGGAGGGTTAAATCAATATAAAAGTATAATGAGGGGTATATTTGAATCAAAAATATAATGGGAAGAGTATATTTGGACTGAAAGTATAACGAGGGGTATATTTAAACTATTTCTAATAGTACAAGGGTATATTTAGACCCAAAGTATAATATTAAGGGTATATTTGAAACCAAAGTATAATGAAGGGTATATTTAAACCATTTCTAACAGTACAGGGGTATATTTGGTCCTTCTCCACAATTATAATGATAGGGGTGATAGGTGAGGTAACAACTAACAGTAGTAGTTAACAGTGGTGGTGGTTGTGATAACAAAGGTGGTTGGCGATTGATGACAGTATTGTGGTTGACAATGTGGTGGTGAATGGTAATTGTAGATAGAGTGATGAATATTTTTCCACACAAAAATACTTCTTGATAATATTAAGACTTTGTTTCAAATCTTAATGATTATGACCTATTCAGACTTATTAAGTGCTTGAATCTTAATAAAAATAAATGTATTTAATAGTGTAAGGTCTGAACCATTTAGTTTTAAATCTCCATTAAATACAAACAGAAGGGTATGTTATCCATATGTTTGCATAAACTTTTATGACAAACGTTGATTAATTTAATTTTCAGATGTAGTGATGCTAGTTCCTTTGTTCCCAATCTTTTTCCTTGTTCCAATGTTAAAGAAAATAGTCATTGTAATGATTGAAACCGGTCTAATTCATTAAACATGAGCTCTTATTATTTGACAGAGGAAAAAAATGGTACTCGCTCCTTGCACTTTTATTTGTGGCGCTTTCCTTTACAAAAGTTAATTTAATTGATTTTTAAAATTAAATTAAACTAATATTTTAGATTAAAATTTTAGATATTTAAAAATTATACGAAAAATACTACTATAAGTTATAATCCTCTCATATTAATATAGTTAAAAAAAATATTTTAAAATATTAATCAAAGTTCATATAATTTTAACTCCTAGAAAGCTAAACATGACAAAGTAAAAATGAAGTGAAAACGTAGATAACCTGCCATGGTTGTCTTTTTTTTTTTTTGAAGTGTTTTTGGTAATAAACAATTTTTGTTTGACCAATAAATTTTAAAAATACTTTTGAATAATAATTAGTATTTGACCAAATTTTTTAAAAAGTACTTTTGGTACTTTTTTTTTAGCTTCTGACAGCTGCATTTTTTTTTCTCAAAAGCTTACCAAATAACTCACTTTCTAAAAATAAGCACTCTTGGAAAAAAAAAAAAAAAAATTGGCGAAACTATAAATTTAAATTTGCATTCGCATTCGCAAAGCCCACTTTTGGAGGCTGCACTCCCAACTAAACTTTTTGCATCCCAACCACAACCATCTTACCTCAAACCTGGTTGATAGCATGCAATGATTGCTTCTTCATTCCATTTTGAAATAGCAACTTATGCTATCAATTTCAATTTTTTCTTATTGTTATCATTACCTCTATGGAACATATTCTGATTCTTTTCAGATTTTAAGTTGTCTTGGATCTTCATACTCAATTTAAATTGATGTTCCATGAATCTATAACGATTGCTTTGGGAGATTGAAACCAGAAAAAGAAGAACCAAATTGCATACTTTGAGAACTTATTTTGACAATTTAGGCGCAAATTGGTACTGTTTGTTCTACAACAAGTAAAGTTGAGTTGGTTGCTCTTTTTCTTCACTGTAACGGATTGTTGTGGCGCCCGAAAGGTATTTTTGATTCCCTCACAAATTGCATTAAGGTTTGATTCTTCTTTTTCATTCTTGATCTTTACAGGGTTTGGCATTTCTAATCAATCTTTCTGACCCAAAATCATGCATCTTCTTCTTTAGATAAAGAAAAGATATCTAAGCTTACATACAATAAACAAGACTTCTTTACTTTTTCCCTTTTATGTTTAGGGTTAGTGATATTTCACTTCTCTAGGTTAATAGGTTCTACTGTAATTTATTTATACCAATGTATATATCCCGGTTATCCTAGTCCAAATATCAATCATCAAAAACAATAAATAAGGACAATCAATGACTATCCTCAATTCCAATTAGCTGGAGTCCCGTTATATGAATTAGATTCGGCATAATCAAGCCCATTTCAGTCAAATACTGTAACTTATCTTTTAAGTGAAACAGGAAGTTCTGTAAGATGAATAAATTAGAACGAGATGTGGATTAGGTGCACGTCATGGATTCGAACCCAGTGCTACAGTCCCTTGGGGAATTTTCGATTATCGAAAAAGTAGAATGAAAAATAAAGGGGCAGCCCGGTGCACTAAAGCTCTCGCTATGCGCAGGGTCCGGGGAAGGGCCCGACCACAAGGGTTTATTGTACGCAGCCTTACCTTAATGAAACTAAAAAAATAATCTGCCAAAGACCTTGTGAGTATTCAACTAAGAGAACAAGTGTGATTAAGAAGTTCATGGTTTTTTTTTTCTGTAGATTATTAAGCTATGCAAAAACCATTTGAACAATTTTCAGTCTTTTTCATGATTGGTGGATTTTCTTTGTTGAAATGGTGGAACGATGCCTAATATTTTATTGAACTCCAATTCCTCTCTTACGCTGGTTTTGAAGGAGATGATAGTCGGATGAAACATAGTTTTTAGTTGTTGTTTTCTTTTCTCAATGAATAATTTACTTGAAAACCACTTTGGTTTAGTGAACATAAAACAGTTCCTTAAATGACCTACTTATTGTATTAGAATGGCTTTTACAGAAAGACTCCGTCTTTCTACAGCAACAAATCCTACAAGGAAGTTTTGACGTATGAGCTAACTTTGATCATGATTGGGAAATGTGGAAAGTATACGGTGCAAGAACTGAGATTCAGGTTATCTGGGGAACACATTTTGAGAAGGAGGCAGTTCATTAAGACAGTGTTTGATTGGGAGGTTTTAAAAGAGTATGGGATCATCCGGTAGGTGGCCTCTTCACTGTGAAGGCATGTGAAAGCATGTGTGTGCTGGGTGAGGGTTGGAAAGAGGCCTGAGAGGACACGTTCTGGAAAATGAAGAAGTTACAAGGGGGTAGTGGTCATAACATCACCAGCTTAGCAACCCATCTATGGTGTAATGAATCTTAAAAAGGTGGGAAGTGTATGTGGAATTTTTGTTTGATGTGGATTGTAACTTACCGGTTTTAGCTAGGGTTAGGTTGTTTGTAAAAGCAGTGGAAAGGGTGGCCGTGTCTATATAGCAATGGAGAAGGCAAATGAGGAGGATGGGGAAGAGAAAAGGAGATGGAGGAGGAGGAGGAGAGATAGTTTGTTCTCAGTTAAATCATACTGCTAGTAATTATTATTAAGGGAAGAGTCAGATTTTTTGAACGTGTATAGGTTTGGGATCCCCAGGGCGCCTAGGAATGTGTGCGTCTTTGCTTGGTTGGCAGTAAGGAAACGATATTGAGAGTTGAGAACCTGAGGAAGAGGAGGATCACTTATTCACTCATGTTGGCTGGTGCTTTATGTACAAATGATCGAGAGAATATGCAGGACACCTCATTCTGTATTGTCAAGTTGCAACACATTTGTTGGGTGGTCTTGGACTCATTTGAATTACCATGCGATGCTATGCACAGTGAAAGAGGCGATATACAGTTGGAACATTTGAAGAAGGAAAAGAAGACACGGTATGGATTGCCCTTCTGTCCTTTGTCTGAGTATATCAAAGCAGAGAAATAGGAGAATGTTTGGAAGAGTTTGAGAATGATTTTGTACATTTTTAGTAGTAGCCTCTTGTCTGTAGTTTCTGTTTGGTGCTCCAATAAAGTCCTTGCTTGTATAGAAGATGGGGTATTTCTTACAAAGAATTATATTTTTGTGTAAGTTCTTTACTTTCTGGTCAAGTGCTTTTATATGGGAGAAACATTACTTTATCTCGACCAATTTGGTTACCCATGTGTGATACCTTGCCGGGCATTCTTCCAAACTCAGTTTTGGGGTTAGATTGTGTTATAACTGATCTATTATTTTTGGTGGAACTTTAAGTTTTCATTATATGGATTTTTCTTATATATTTATTACAAAAGTTACTTAGAGATCCCATATGATGGACATCAAGGAAGACGGTAATGATGAATCCCTGTTTTAGTCAAGCAAGGAGCTGAGGCTATGTTATTCAAGATTCAGGTGCCATATAACTTCCTTGCAAATGCTTGTAAGAAGAAGCTTGAACAGAATGTATTTTGTTTATTTGTAAGTATGACTTCCAGCAGTCTTTGTGCTGATGAATATACTGATACCTTTCTAAAAACAAAGAACTTCCCTGCAAATGTTTCTAGTATATATCTCTCTCCTATCTTGGTGCAGCGAGTGTGTGTTCCTGCGTGTCTTGACACTTTAAAGATTACAAACCACCATTTACTAGTCTCTCCATCAATTAGGCTTTTCCCTTGGTTGTTAGCAGAGAATTTTTGCATCAACTTTGTGGGTAAGAGGTCCATCGTTTGCAAATAAATATAGGCATCCAACTTTATTTCTAAAATAATACAGCCATCCAACTGTGGAATCAAAGCTCACGCTTAAACAGTTAATTGGGTTGGTGCAAATGATGCCAGTTATCTTCTTTAGTCTCTTCATGCCTCAAGGTTGTGTTGCTAACATTTTGAATAACGAAGCAGGAGGCCAGGTGCATGACAAAAGCAATACTCCATTGCTATGTGCTATTGACGCTGCTACGCATCTAACTTTGAGTATATTGAAGGTTCCTTCGTGAAAATATATTACTTGAGATTATGAAGAAAAGATGGCAGATGTTGAAACACTGATTGATGATGCTATTGTAAAACTACATGATGGTGGCCTTGTCAATGTGGATTTGACAAGATCAAACATGTTGATGAGGAGTTGCCAATCAATTGGTGGGTATTATTCTGTATATAAGTGTCTCTTTAATTCTCATGATTGTCTTTTTTTCAACGATTGCTTTTTCTTCTGTTTATATAGGCTGATGTTCTGCATTCACCATAAGTGAAATTAGTTACTACCAAATGTGTTTATGTTTCCAGGTACTGATCAAATTTGTTCTAAGCATTACTTCAACACTTCCAGATGATAAAGCAGTAGAGTTATATGTATTGGAACTGCTTTACTCTCTATTCACTCTTCTTGTGGAGATCTGACGAGTTCAGTCATATTACCTACGTTATGTATTATGGACATGTTCTAGAATGAACATCTCCTCAAGGTTTTCTTCTGCTTTGATCTATAATTTTTAATGATAGGTAATATTTACATTAGATCATAATCTATTTTCAGGGGAAGAGTATTAATTTTTGGGAACCGTTTCCGAATAAAAATTCGCTTATTCCGAGTATTAATGTCATTTCAAGTCATATTATCATTTACCTCAAGAAACAAGCAGTTCTTCCATCTAAGCAAATATTTCAGTGGTATTAACAATTTTCTACTTCTCTGATAGTGCTCTGTTCTGGAAAATGCTTTTGATGAGTGTTTTTATGATATTAGACTAAGCCTTCTTAAGGATTAAGCTGCTCTAATTAATTAGGATCTAGAACTTAATTTTCCTCGCGATTGAGTGTACAGGTTATGCTTGTGATGACATTTTACACTGGTGTATTGCAACTGTGTTATACAATCCTCTGATCTCTTCATTTTTTGCAAACAAACATATAGACAGCAGTTTTAGTTTTAGTCTTTACTTGCTTGTTTAGTGGTAACTGGTAAGCAGATGGACTAGACAGTTGTTGCATACAAGAAATCCTCAAAGCAGCGGTCGTCAACATTCGACAAGCTAGCCCAAGGAGCAGACTCTGATCCGATATATCCCTTTCTGTTTAGTACCTCGTTTTCCGCAGAAAAAATTAATGATGTCAAATACCAAATATCTCTTACTGTGTGTCTGTTTTGAGTTTTCTGATATTTCCGCGAGGCTAAGAGATAGAAACCGTAATATGATTTGTTAGCTTCCCCAGTTAGAATTGAACTGTGGTCTAGCCGTGCATCCATTACCTTCTATTATTTTATTCTTTCAAAAACTTAAAATTATACGCGTATGTTCCCTCGAAGGGGTAAGCGCCTTGCCTTTCGCTCCAACTTTTCAATTGCAGATGCCCTTATAATCTTATATGATTAAATCCTCAAAGCAGGCCCCAAACTATTTTCTCCTGTGAGGTATACATCTGATTCTTTCTATTAATTGGAGACGGATGGTACTATCATGGGGTTGAAATGCCAGATACCATGGTTATCTGGATCCTGGCCTGTCCTTCGGTTGTCTCATGGATCCAGTGCAACTGCTTTCTTTAATATTCTCCTCATCTCTTTGCACCTCTTTTTTCCCCTTCAAAGTATTATTCAATAGTGCACTTGGAAATCTTCAGATGTACTTAATACAGGCTCATCTACTCTTAGACATAGCAGATCTGAGATATCCTTTTCAGTAACAACAGACCATAGTCATGTGCAGAGATTTAAGGAAGTTACATTTTTATGCTGTGGGAATTTATTTTTCCTCTGTTGTGGAGACCACGACTTAGAATAACGTTTGGTCACAACTGGAGCGGACAATGTTTTTGTGTATGCTTGTCAACTTTCCGTGTTTGAACTCTTCTTCTGACAATTATCCTGTTTATGCGTTTTTACAATACATTTGCTAAGAGTACCCTTAATTTTTTATGAATAGGTTTTTAATTGCTTTACATTGAATATCAATGTTAGGGGCATGAGAAGCAGAATGCTCGTAGCACTGACAAATATGTGTTTGTTGCAAAGTTGAGGTTTTATTGTGGTTCTAACTCGTTTCGAGTTGCCCAGAATTACTATCATTTTCTGTTCTTGTGTGGTGATCAGTGTGCAATTTTTTTTTGGTTGGTAGCGTATTTACATTTTATGAACTCAGAAGGCTGTACATTATAAACATAACATTTTCCATGCCATGTGACTGCATGTGAAGCAGTACTGTTGAACTACAACTGTGGTCCTTGTAGTGCAAATAAATGCATTGCTATAGTATTTGATTCAACAACAATAACATACCCAGTGAAATCCGACAAGTGGGTCTGGGGAGGTAGGATGTACACAGACCTTACCACACGTAGAGAGGGTTGTTTGTGGTAGACCCTCTGCTCAAAAGAAGTATGCTATAGTATTTGATTATACTTCCAAAACATAGGTTCTGCTTTCATGCTGGTTTAGGTCATGGCTGGGTTAATTTCGATGCAATTTGAGAAAGTAAAATGTTTTCCTCACCAAAGATTCATTTTTCTTCTTTCAATCTTTCACTTATTTTTGTTTGCAGAAGACCAATTACAGGAAAGGGAAAGAGTTCATTCTTGATATGCTTTCCTATTTTTATTTCTAATTTCCCCTAATAAACATTTGGACTCTTTTGCTTCCTTCTGAGCTATTTTGACTAGGCTATAAAATTTAAAGAACTACTACCTAGGGGTTTTACCTAATGGTACTAGCAACACCTGATCAAGTAAAAAAGAATAGTACTTCCTGTGTCAATTGCGAGTTTACAAGCTTGATGTATATTTTTGGCACCATTTGTTATCTTTCTCTTTGGTTTGTCTCTCTGAATTAGGTTCATTGATAGGGAAGTCATCAGTTGTTATGCATTCACTAGTAAAATGGACAGATACACACACGTGCTAAGTGGTGTAACTTTGAGCATGAAGCCAATTTTGGAATCAGGATACCAGGTCCACATATTTACCCAAATATAGAGTAGTACAAGATTCTGATTTAATTTTTTTGGAGAGTTAAAGTTGGGCTATAGTGACACTGGTGGTGAATTTAAGTCGTGTTACTGCACAGGTAGGGAAGAATTCTGGTGCAAGAGCTTACACAAATTTAGCCAAACACTGTGCAAGTACTCTTCTGACTTTTGGCTTTTTTCAGCAAACATCAGTCTGATGAATACTTCAATATAATCTGCAGTTTTTAAAGAGTAGCGTGTTGCTTTAGGTGGGATCAGTGGGAGTCTTTTGATTTCTGATACAGCAGCACTGCCAAGTTTGTGCCCTTTATCTTGTTTGTTAAGATCATTTACATAAGACAAATTTATAGTAAATGTAGGCTCAATATAGGTGTAATCTCATTATATGTATACATTGTTCGAGTCGATGAGACTGATTTGACAAGTCTATTCATTTGATTTCAATTAAGTTACTAGCGCGAAGGGATATCTTTGCATAGCTAGTTAATAGGCTGAGGTCTCATTCGTTAACAAATTGTTATGTAGAGAAATCATAGCACCTATTAAGAAGGGATATGCAGCACCATTCACGGCTCGTTCTTTAGAATTTGTGTCTCTACCGACCTGGTTAGTCCAGTGAACGCTAATTGATATGTTTCCTTGATTGGTGGAACTAATAGCGACTTTGGCCAAACTTCATAAATCTGCTTATTTGAAGTCTTTTCGATAAAGAAATTTTGGAGAGTGGAAGTTAGTGTTTGGGTAATTTTTGATTAACATTTTTGACTATTAAACAATTTGTGCTTGTGCAAGCTTCAAAAATGCCTTGGCACTTTTTTTCCCCTTAAAACTTTGACCAAACGCCTCAATTCTCTAAATTAAACACTACAATAGTAGTAGTAATAGTAATAATAATAATAATAAGCACCTTTAGCTTTTTAGCCTACATGCTATAATTTAAATACCTGAGGATCAAACGCGAACACTAATGGTTACCAATGTAATGTTAAGACATAAAAATCATTTTGAGCATAACATAAATGAGGATAAAATGTTGTTGCATGGCTACATCAATTAGATAAGTGACCAATTGTTGATTTCTTTTGTAAGACAAGAATGTCTATCTCCATCACGACTTGCTTACAAATTCATATATGGACCTATGATGATATATGTCTATTTATGTTCAATTTATGGCCCGACCTTGTATAATGGAAAAAGCCCGGGGGAGGGAGCTGTGAGGATGAAGAGAAGTTGTGGAGTCATGATTTTCACTAAGAGAACTTAAAATATAAAGAAGTAAAGTTCGAAGAGGAGAATTACGGGGTTCAACATTGACTATATATACCAAAAACTTATTCTGACAATATATATAGTGTAAGTTTTCTACGAGGGGTTCGGATAAATCCCTTGCGCTCCCAGCTCCGTCACTTGGTGGGGCAAGGGGAGATTGAGAAGTTAGATGAATGATCAACATCTCAAGTTGGAAGGTTGTGAGTAGTTATTACTTGAAAGATAGTAAATCATAAATGTAACGAAATGGACACACCTCGTGATTGATTAAGAAATGAGGGCTATATAAGAATTAAATTGGAATATAAAGGAAGACAATGATATGCTCATTTGTCCTGCTCTATGAAAATAACTTGAATAGAAAACAAATAAGATATGTAATGGTTTTTGTATATTATCTCTTCCTTTTGGGTTCCTCTTATTAACAAGATTTAAATATTATTCTTCAATTTTGTGATAATTAAGTTCAGCTCGTCATCTCATGTCTGAAAATATTGAAGTCTGTCAAGGTAATGGTTATTAGCAGTCATCGACTTTCGAGAAAGAGTAGCAATGAAACCTATCATGGGAAATACAATACATTGTATACGTACTTTGATTATGAATTGAATCTAATTATAGTTAACAACTTGCTTATTCATACATTTGGCAAGCCTGAAAAGAAAATGCAAAAAGGAAATCCAATGTTCTCTTCGAAGGATAGTGATAAGTTAGGATTATTATTTTTTTACTAACATTCGATATTCACATTAAATCAATGAATGCATAAGCATGACATTTGTCTTTAACGTATATTTTCATCAGTTAACCAAAGTCAATTCAAGTATTTTCTCATACTAATTTTTCCTTAACTATAATAAATTCATCTGATTTGGTGTAAATATAGACACGAGTAAATTTTGTGTAATAAATTGCTGATTTTATTTATCCTAAAATATTGTTGAAATCTATTGAATACCAAGGGCAAAATGTACGTTGCTCAGGCCTCAAGGTACTGTATAGCAATTTGCAAAGAAATTCCAATTTGCTGACTTGTTAGCATATTCGTGGTGACCTTATCCTTATGTGATAACTATATTCTATTCGTACCATATTATATTGCTATTTCTTGTTTTTTTATAATTGATTTATTTAGGCAGTCCGATGTGCAGATCTCATAGAACGTGCTTTACATAAATTGAAGCTACAAATTTTCTGACTTGGCACTTGGCAGGGTTGAATCACTTGGATGTACAAAAGTTTAACTCCACCTGTATACTATTTGCCTTTTCTTTTTTCTTTCCATCCCTCTCCTTGGACTTTGGTTTTCTTTCTTAGTTTCTAATATTCGATTAATAAGAGGAAAATATTATTTCAAGAGCATTTAGGTATAATTTAAATAAAGAGAAAAGACCACTTATATCTCAAAAAAGAAAACTATTTACCCTCAAATACCCTATTACTTTCATACTCCTCTTATCCTAAAATTGTATTTATCTAAAAAAAAAAAAAAAAAAAAGGGGCTGACGTCAGCGCCCACCCTTTTTTCCCTCTTTGATACCATCACAGTATATGTATACTCTGATGGTATCAAAGATTAACTAGACAATGTCTTCATTGAAGGGACTACTTCTTCCTCCTTGATACCATCAAAGTATAATATACTCTGGTGGTATCAAAGAGTAACTGAATAATGTTTCATTGAGGTTTGCTTCAGTCCTTTGATGAAATTGTTCAATCATCCATGATACCATTATGGTATATCTATATACTGTCATGGTATCATTGAGGTATGTTTCACAACAACAACAACATACCCAGTGTATTCCCACAACGTGGGGTCTGGGGAGGGTAGAGTGTACGCAGTCCGTACCACTACCTCAGAGGTGAGGTAGAGAGGCTGTTTCCTATAGACCCCCAGCTCAAGACAAAAACAGTCTAAAAATAGGCTAAAAAAGGACGTAACAAAGATACAGAATACAAAAAACATGATAAAACTACAAGAGACGATAGGAAGTAATATGTAGTAACAAACAACAGACAGAAGCAGAACACTGCCACATTGAGGTATGTTTCAGTTCTTCAATATTTTAATTTTAAAAAAGAATCATAATTTAGATACAATTTTTTTTTAATTTGCAAAAAGAAAAAAAATTTATAAAAATATATTTTTACTATTTTGAGTTCAATAAATAAGCTTGTGACTTTAATAATTTTTCTCTTAATTGTTTCTTATATATTTCTTAAAAAAAGTCCAGTCCTATATGATACCAACATGGTATCAATATACCGATGGAGTATCACAAAGGATTAAGCTCAGTCTTATATGATACCGGCAGGGTATCAATATACCGATGGAGTATCACAGAGGATTAAACTCAATCATATATGATACCGATAGAGTATCAATATACCGACAGAGTATCACAGAGGATTAATTCATGATAGTGACGCTGACGTCATGCTGATGTCATGCGCGAAATAAGAAAAAGAGAAAGTGGGCAAGTGGGTAATTACTTTGGGTCGAAAGTCTATTAAGGGTAAGGGTTGGGTCTATTTTGAGTAAATAGTTTCACAATTGGATCCAATTTGTGTAGTTTAATTTTCCTTAAATAAATACTATGATCCCAAATCCAGACACATGTCCCGGCCCAATGCAGGACCCTGTCCCCGGCATAACACCGACTCATAACCCAATCTCAGTTCCGACCTTAACCCCAAGATCCAAGTCAAGGCCCAACCCCGAGCAGGGCCGTTTCTTAGCATTAGAAAATAAGGCACCCGCCTTAGGCTCCAAATTTGAGGGGGCTCATTTTTAGCAATAGTAGGATTATTATAGGTTTTCTTAAAAAAAATTGTTTATACTGTTTCAATCAATTTGTTTGTTTTACTTTTTTTTTTTAGTATGTGTCAAAAAAAAGATAAAAATATCTTCTTCTTTTTTATCGTCAAAGTCAGACAAATAAACTGGAAGGGAGGGAGTATTATTTATAGAAAAAGAATGAAATACCTTTACATCTCAAAATAATTTTTTGAAGAAATATATTAACAACTTTGCATCTTAAAAATTTTTAAAAATAAATTTTAAATAAAAACATATTAATTTTTTCAGGCCTCTAATTAATATTTGACTTTAGACCACAAACGTGCTTGAGCCGCCCCTGACCCCGAAATTCAATCTGACCTAACCTCGAGACCCAATACTGAGACCCAACTTTGAAACTTGACTCCTACCTCGACCCCAAGCCTTGACCCGACCTCGAGATGAAATTCATTGGTAAAGTCAAGAGTAAAATCATGATTCAACACTTTAAATTTTCTCCAAATGCGCCGAAACACCCTCGAGCCCCTTGGGTCCCTTCTAAACCATTCTAACAAGTCCAAGTATCCCTTATGGACTTTCATGCAATAGTGCTGAATTGCAGTCGAACCCCGGGGTCCTAATTTGAGCATAAGTACAAGTGCAAAATAGTCATACCTATTGAAACCTTGGAACCATGATTCTAAGCTCTTTCTTTCAATGCAATGTCGTTTTCGCTCGCTAAAGGTTTAATTTCACATTAAAAACCTAAGCAAGAACATGATTACGCCAAATTTTTCAGATCAGTCTTATAAATCATTCTTAAACTTTCGGAAGTCTCAAAATTGAATTTTGTTCTGTAGTAATAAAGACTGACCTTTGAATCATTATACGTTTATGCTCAAAACAATCCAAAACACCAAACACGTTCAAAATTCGACGGAAACTCATCAAAGTTGTTAAACCAAAATTACAGACTATATTTAAACATTATTCTAGATTTCTTTTAAATAATAGGATCCTCATTCGGACCTCACATGCCCGAAATAAGACGGGTGATGCCTGAAAACCACTAAAATGCAAATTGTTGCAAAATCTCGATTAGACAATATCGGTCTCCAACGAAACTTTACAATCAAGTTCAAATTTATCATAAGTACTTATCAGAATCTTTAAATCAGGAATACAAGCTGATTTACTCATATGTTGACTTTGACCAACTCTATGAACTTAAGGCCACTAATTCAAGTTCAAATGCTCCAAAATACTACCTAGCCCTTCGAAACCCGTGCCATCCATGCTCACAAGTGATAAATCTTCAAATGAACCTACGGAAAATCTCAAATAGGAAAAGGATTCTAGAACTCAATTGGTTAAGTCGTTACAAGATCCTATATTAATATTTTGTATCATTCACAGTTAATCTATATATAATATAGTTAATTAGATATGAGTATATGCTATCCTATCTTAACGTTTCGTAATATTCAAAATTAATGTAAACTATCTTCTACCCATGCCCCTCTGTATGTACTAAAAGATTTTTTCAGAAAAAAATAATTAAAAAAATGAGAGAAACTTGAGTTGGAACATGGCTTCTCTCTCTCTCTCTTGGATTTTTCTCAGACTTCATAAAATTTAAATCAAGAGCATTACTCAATAATGGACTAGTGTTTTTTCTTCATTACCTTATTTATACCCACAATCTTAAATGATCCCTCCAGAAAATATAGAAAATTATCAGAGTATATAAAGAGATTTTGCCTTAGTTTAATTGTTGTCGGTATATAAGACACGATTAAAGGTAAAATAAGAAACTTTATTATATTTGATTAGCTTAATGCTTGTCTTGGAATTGTTAAGGACAAATTGTTGTTTCAATTATGAGCAGAACATTTGTTCTTGTTGAATGTAAAATTAATGAATTGCTTAGGAAACTTTAATAATTGTAACAATTGCAGTAGTGTCCACATTCTTGCACTTATTGTTTGGGAAAAAGACTTGACCAAGGTTCAGAAATGGGCCCTATCCTCTCTCCAACATTTTGCAACATATTTTGCTGTATAATTGGTAGGATTTAAGTTAGGGATAATTTCATAAATATACTGAAATTGGATCCTAATTATCATAACTAATAGTAATATATTATTTTATTTTTAAAATATAAGGATAATTTCTTTACAAAACATATACTTCTCCAACAAATAGAGATTTTGTCTTCTCTTTCACACAAATCCTAGTCGCCACTATCGATAATGCTCCGCTGGTTGCCGCTGGCCGTTGTTGTATACTTTGTATTGTATTGGAGTATCTTTCTTATAGTGTAAAATTCTCTTTTAGGTAATAAATAACAATGTATGATCAATAGTGCAATTTTCTGAAGTTTAACATGTGATGCTCATATTATTTTTATCATAATTGTTTTATAGTACAAAATATGATTGTATAAATATTTGTTATACATACAATGTATTAATCGGTGAAAGGGAGCTTTGACATAACTGGTAAAAATTGTTGTCATGTGATTACGAGGTCACCGGTTCAAGCTGTAAAAATAGTTTTTTGCAAAAATGGAGGGTAAGGCTGCATATAATAGACTCTTGTGGTCCAATCTTTCTCCAAACTCCACACATAACGGAAGCTTAGTGCACCTCGCTGTCCTTTTTACAATGTATTAATTGGTACTCCCTCCGTTCCTAAATACTTGTCATCCTTACTAAAAATAGATTATCCATAATACTACTTGTTATTTTATTCAATCAAGACATAATTAGTTGTTTGTTTCCACTTTTACCCTTAGTCATAAATATTGAGAGATATTAATGTGGTGATAAAAGAAAGAAGTATTAAATTGATAGCAGTAATAAATAAGGATAATTTAATTGGTCAAATTATCATTTACTTAATTTTTTTTTTAAAATGTATAAAAAAACATGACAAGTATTTAGGTACGGAAGGAGTATATGTTCTTAGGAATCATTCGAAATTGCTTTTTCATAGTGCATTAAATTTTAGGTAATTCCTTAGACAAAGGACAAAGGGATGAAAGAAGCAGACATTTATTAAAAGTGTACCATGCCAAAAAGTAGGCATGTTCCTTATTTGATACCAACTAATCAAAGATTATACTGGATTTTATCCAAATGATTGATTAGACAATTGACAGCCTTTCTTGATTAACAAAATAGAAGGCCACAATGCATATTCATTTAGTGGGATATTCATTAGTACATTTAGTACAACACTTGTCTTAAGATGGAAATTTTAGCTGGCCAACTAGCTAGGATTTGGACAAGCCTCATAACTAATCTTCAACTAATTAGCATTCATTAGATTGCCTAATTGTTATCTTTGGTTCTATTGGGTCGGACTGTCTTTCTAGTTGTGGTTAAAGGGAATCTTTTTGTCTGAATAAATAAAAAATGCCTCAATTGGATTAGTTTACTTATTTTGCATAATTTTTCTGGTTATCCATTTTACTTTTTATGTTGGTTCTTTGAACATATTTGAGGTTCAATGTTACCATTATAACTCCAGCTACACACGGAAAAAACAAAAAATAAAAAAGCTTCAGTTGACACATAGATGAAACTTTAGACTCTTAACATGTAGAGTAATTTATTTAGGAAGTAATCAATCATATCCTATAATGTGTCTTAACCCTAGTACTTTAGAACTAATCAATAGGTTAATTAGAACATCTAATTTCAGTTAGAAACAGAGCCAAATTTTAGAGTTTATAGGTTTTGAACTTATTACTGAACCAAAAGTCGTCATAGTTATTGAGTTCATACCTAAATACTTATACATATTTAATGAATTTTCTAATACAAATACGAGGTCTAAATAAAAGTTATTGAATTTGTTCAAACCATAGCTAATACTCTCTCTCTCTGCGCCCCTGATTTTAGTTGTGTGTGTATATAATATATGTGTGTGTATGTTAAGGAATATCTTTCTGTCTTAATCAATCAAGGATGCTTCAATTGAATTACTTTACTTATTAATTTTGCATAATTTTCTAGTTATCCCATTTTTCCTTTTACTTCTTATGTTAGTTCTTGTAATATATTTGAGGATTCAACGTTACCATTATAGTTTGAGGACGAAACTTTAGACTCTGAACATGGATTTTTATTTATTTTTGGATTTAATCAATCATATCGTATAACCTAGTGAAACCTTTAGTATGTTAGACCAATAGGTTAGAACATATATCTAAATTTTATTTTTCATAAAGTAGTCAAATCTTCTTTCGATTTTTAAAATGGACTTCATTGTATGACATGAGACGACAACAGTGACTAATAAATTATCATGTTGATCATCTTTTTCTTTAAAATGATACTATTATTAATTAATTAACACCTTATAGTAGGATGAAGAATGGGAGAATCAGAGAGAAAAGGTCCCTAAATTTGGTAGCAGTAGTGGAAGCTTCACTGTTAAAGAAGATATATAGAGTTTGGGATACAAATTAAATAGGCATGTTTTGCTGTGAAAGACTAATAGTTTAATTCTTGAAGTGATAAATAAAGGAAAGGAAATAGTGCAACTGGTCTGTGCTATTAATTGCATAGAAAAGTAGTAGGAGTACTAATATACCTAGAAGTTCGAGAGGTTTTGTAGGGTAACAGACACAGTCTCCCACATGTAGCATGTGTATTAAGAATAGTCAATTCTAATTTCAAAGCCTTGAGAGGCTGCTTAATCCAAGAAATTACTTTATTTTTCTAAAAAATACTCTAAATCCAATTTTCACTTGACACTAACATGGAGTTGGCTCAAAAAACAAGGAGACCGCTCATGGGTCCAATTCAACTCAACCTCCAAGGAGTCGTCCGGTTACTGCTATTCTTTTTAACACAAAATTACCATCAAATCTGCTATAACAACATTTTATTATAATGGTTTCATGTTTTTTAAAATTAATTTTCATATTATATTTTACTTCTCTATAACAGTAATGTTATTCATTGGAAAAAATCTCAAGCTACTGTTATTTGGGGTGAGATAGAAGAGACAACTTTTAAGTTCTTAAACAACTTTCAAGAGAAAACTATTGAAATATTGTTTTGTTGAAACTAAGGATAATTGTTTTTTGTCAATTTAAGCAATATATTGTCACGAAGAGACTAAAATTAACAAAACAACTTACAATTATAGAATTCTTATGTCAAACTTGATATATTTAAATTTTTAATTAATTTTAAATGCATAGTTCGTTGATTCTAATTCTTTATCGATACGGTACTATAATTAGTTATGAATTTATTAGTTTTTTAATTTTTAATTAATGAAATATAAAGATCCATTGAGATTTTAAATTTAACAAGTATTTTATTTTCGTTTATAACATAAAAAGTACAGAAAAATATTTTTATATATTTTTATTTATAACAATTAAATGAGATTGAAACGTCAAATATCACTATACATATATGACAACACCTCAGTATAGCAGACATGAAATTTTTTAACAAATATTACCACTATATAGAGGTACAATTGTACATGATGCAGCGATTTTATCCCACTTGTTACTTTTTATTGTGGCATTTTAATTTTTTTTATAGAATATGGTGATATTATCTATTCTTATCACAGATATACAAGATATATGAATATGTGTATCAAAAAAACTCTAATAGTGAGCAATTTTTCAATAGAGATCACGACAACAAATATCTGATATAGACGTATGACGACATATATATAACAAATGCTTTAGGTGTTGAATTCCTCATACATACAACATATATATACTTTATTTACACTTTACATACCCTTCACGTACAATTTCTCCCATATAGTTTAAAAACACATACATTAAATTCAGTTAATCACATATATAGTTGATATCTTCACACACACACATATATATACATATATATATATGTATATATATATATATATATATATATCCAGCTTCTGCTTTAAAAATACATATAATTAAAATTAAATATTGTATTCATACGATTTTAGTTAGGATTAGATATTATATACATGCAGATTTAGTATCATTTTTTTTGCTATGCTTTGAAAGAAAAATGGTGCTACATTTAAAAAAAATAAAGTCTCACTATATATTGCAAAAACAAGACGCTAAAAGCACTACTTATGAATTTTTTCCTTTTTCTAAAGGTTACTGGTATCAGAAAGTATAATTTAGGTATTAAATTTGGTACTATTATTTTTGCATTTGTTGGTATTTCACTTATAAATAATATCTTAATTTTATTATTATTGAGATAGCTTATATAAGAATTATATAACTGAAGTCGAATTAAATTAATTATTTGATAATTATGTTATGCGATTATAACATAGCTAAACTGTGAATTATAATCCACTGGACAAAATCACAAGTCTTAAAGATTTAAAATTGAATATAAGCAGTTTCGTGCTTTTCTCGAACATAAAACAATTATCTATAATATAACATAAACTGAAAAATCGATTATCACCAAAAAAAGTCAACGAAGCTCACAATTTAAATTTATGAAATTTACTTCTAACCACATACTATTTCACCTACATCTTTAGTACCTGCAACACAAAGTAGCATGTTCAAAGGGGTTAAGTACCTTGATTGGATATTAATAGGTTTAGTTGAGATTGAATTTGAAAATATGGTACGACAGATAATTGAAATGAAGATAAAATTAAGTATGAAATTGATTCTATTTGTTTAGTAAAATTTAAATATAATGTGCCAACATATGTGTAACTACGGTGATATACGAGTGTCAGCCTATCTTTCAAAATAAATAATAACACTTGTCAGCATAAGAATATAATCAGTGTCAACTATTTTTCAAAATAAACAATAGCACCTATAAGTGTGGCGTATAACTCTGACCTCTAGAGCACTTACATTGTGTAGAGGTATAATTACAAGCATAAAATTGTTATTCTTGATCACTGTAATATTCAAGTTCAGAAAAATTAGATACTTCTCCCTCCTGAATGTGATCACAATGTCTAAATATGAACTGAATTTGAACAATTTAAATATGTACATGCACAATAAGTATTAAATCAAGTTATGCAATTTAATTATTTTTTGAGCTAATTGGTTAAAAATATACACATAAATTGGTTTTTCATACAATCTATTATGAAAGTATATCCTTAATAATTTAAGCATCGAAATTCATATGGCCATCAAAATATTCAAGCATATAGATTTAATTTTTTTATTTTTTAGCAATATATTAGGCACTATGCATATTCTAACTTGACCTTATTCGACTTAAAAAAATAATTTTAACTTACCTCAAGTTAACTGTCAAATTTTCTTTCAATAAACTCATGTACTCAAGTTCTTTCAAAATTTACTATAAATTATTTAAAATGTGAACCAAGCTATTTACTCAACCTAATTTCTCAAATGAGGTCTTATTTAGTCATCAATGGATTCATACCGTCTTTCTCCACAAATTCTATCTTTCTTACAATTTAAACATCATTATATGTTAGAAAATTGCTAATTTTAGCAATATGAAATAGAAAAACTCACCTTGTAAAATGTCTCCGACAAATTCTAAGTTTTATTGTTTGGGGTGTTATGAAGAACTTTTTAATTTTGAAATGAAAATCTAAATTTTTAGAAATTAAAAGGTATTAAGCGATGTAAATATCTTTTCTTATGTGAATTTGTTAGAATGCTGACATCTAATTTGCCTAATGCAGTAAAGAGAACACGCGATGTTATACGTGGAAAACCCCCGGCTCACAAAGGGTAAAAAAATCACGACCTACACCTCTGTAGGATTTAACCCAACTCCACTAAAACAATGAGCCTCAACACAAGATTACAAACTCTGTAACCTAAGGAATTTATAAACTCTAATTCCTAAAATACCACACAAACCTCTCCAGGTTTATGTGCTCAAGTCCTCGAGTTATCCCAACTTGAAGACTCACACCTATACCAATTTATAACTCAACATCACTAAGAATGAATGATTACAACTCAATGAAAAACAATACAATTAACTTGACTCAAGAACTGTAAAGCATAGACTTAAGGAACACGTTCTTCAATCTGGTTTCTTGTATTGACTGCACTTGGATCTTCACTCAGAACTCTCTCAAATATGAATTCACTCAATTTGATTGAGTTCTGCTTGTAGCTCTCTCTGTAAGTGCGTGAGGTTTATGGTAAAACCTCTCTTGTATTTATACTGAGAGTCCTCTCCTAATTTCGGCTGATTTCTTTTCATATTTGGGAATCCTTATCCTTGTAGGACTTGTCAAGTCAATCTCCTTGATTTCTTTCCTTGCAGAATTCTTCCTTATGAAAGGAACTTTGTGCAAGCTGGACTCTCCTTATAAACACACTTTCTGCACACACTTTGATCCCTTCTCCGCGTCATTCTCCTTCTTTTGATCCTAGTTGGATTCTGCTTGAGAGGAACAAGTCACAGATACATGTTCCACAGCTTTGTCAATCTTCAAAATCTACCTTGATCCAACAAAATTTATAGTTGAAATCTTAACTTGAAATGTAGTGTGAAATCTTTAGCTTATTTTGTCCTCAAAAGATCCCGAAAGAATATGAAATATAGTGATTTTTTTCCTCCTTAATGCCCCTTTAATATATAGTATTTCGCCTAGTGTTTTCTCCCGCTTCACATGAAAAAAATGCTCAAATGAACCAGTACCCAAGTGGTGCTTCACATCCCAACACGCCCAAAAAGGCTCTCTAATTTGATCACCGGTTTAATGAGCTTTCTGACTGTTTTTAATAAATTAAAAAATCATAACTGTGTAGAAACATCAAGACAATGAGTATTTTAAAGTATTGAAAACTAGATTTTAAGAACTTTAATTTGATAATAGCTCATTGCTCAATTAATTATACATTCGGAAATATGATCATTTGAAGTTACATATATGTGACCAATTATCTTCATGCCTTAAACATGTTCAATTTGTTCCTAACTACTTTTCCTTCTTCTAAACATCCTTAAAACCTTGAACACAAGAATTAGGTATTATACATCATCATCACATTTCGAACACCCTTGTGTCCACCTTAGAGCTTAAGCGAAGACATATATTTAACAGAAAATTTTCGACGCATTACATAATATATTAAATTAAATTTATTTTAAAATTATATTAATAAAATATTTTTAAAAAAGTATATGACAGTTGGTGAAGGTGATGGCTAGCGGTGATGATTATGGATGTTGATTGAGAATTCATGTGGTGATGGTCGTTGACAATGATAATAAACAATGGTTGCTGATCATATATTTGATGGTGAAAGCTAAAAATTGTGGTGGATGATAGTGACAACTAATGATGGTGGTGAATGATAACGGTGGTTGATGATATATAGTCATGACGGATGGTGATGATAATTATAAATGATGATCAATGGTGATGATAACTGATTGTGGTGATTGATGGCAATGATAATTCTGACTGTGAATGGTAGTTGTGAGTGGTGGGTGGCTATAGTTGATAATGGTGGGCGATGATGACCGTTACTGTTAAAGTAGATGAGATAGTGCTAAACTGTCGTCTTTGTAGAATTCTCTGAATAAATATTTTAATGTTTTAAGAATTTGGTATATATTTTAATTATCGGAGAAGGGTCTAAATTACCCTTTAAGTATTGGAAATGGTACAAATATACCCTCCTTCCACCTTTAGGCTCTAAAATGACTTTTTCATCCACCTTTGGGCTCTAAAATACCCTTCTCATCCACCTTTGGGCCCTATTTTGCCCTTTCCCTTAACAAAACCCTTTAGGAAAAATGATTAGGATTTTCATTTAATATATAACAACATTTTATTTGTTGAAATTTTAATTAATCAAAACCTATTAACTTACAAACCCAATTTGGATCCTAGATTTAGCTCCTCTTCATTTCTCATCTCTCCATTTTTTTCAAGTTCTTATTTAGATTAGAGACATATGTCATAGATTTAATTTAATGACTAAGATTTAATAAATTAAAAATAAGTCTTAATTATGATTAGAATAATTAATTACTTTCCTTTATTTACTCCAAAATATAAGGTAATTCCATAATTCTAGCCATTAAATTTATTTTTAATTATATTATTATTTATTTTATCAAATATTCAAATATCTGATAGCTATATTATTTATAATACAGGAAAAAAGTTATATTAAATTTTAGTTGTAATTTTTTTTAAAGCGGGAGGACTTCTCTTCCAACATTGAAATTCCTTTCCAACATTCAAAATTAGGTTAAAAATAATTTGAGTGAAAAAAATAGTAGCAAAAAAATTAAAGTAAAAATGATGCAGGACAAACTTTACTCAAGCCTCAAGGCAAGTGAGAATATTTTTTTATATTTAGGAAAGATATCTTGTACAACTAATATTGTGAGATTATAATAATATTTTGAAAGTAAATATATGAAAGTAATTAATTATTTTAATCATAATTAAGACTTATTTTTAGTTTACTAAATTTCAGTCATTAAATTAAATCTATGACATATGTCTCTAATCTAAATAAGAACTTGGAAAAAATGGAGAGATAAGAAATAAAGAGGAACTAAATCTTGGATCCGAATTGGGTTTGTGAGTTAATAAGTTTTGATTAGTTAAAATTTTAACAAATAAAATGTTGTTACATATTAAATGAAATCCTAATCATTTTTCCTAAAGAGTTTGTTAAGTGAAAGGGCAAAATAAGCCCCAAAGGTGGATGAGAAGGGTATTTTAGAGCCCAAAGGTGGATGAAAAGGACATTTTAGAGCCCACAGGTGGAAGAAGGGTATATTTGTACCATTTTTAATACTTGAAGGGTAATTTAGGCCCTTCTCCGTTTAATTATTAAAATTTATTCAGGCTCATTAACTGATTGAAAAATTGGAAACACAAACAACTTTAAAGATTAAGATATAAATTATTAAGATTAAGATTTAGAACACTAACACACTTAATGGGATTAAATTTAAGACTTTCATTAAGTGCAAACAAATGAGACCTTAAGAATGTTTACAGGCGAATCTATACTTTTTAATCAGCAACAATAACATACTTAGTGCAATCAACAAATGAGATATGGAAGTACATAATATATAGAGACCTTATCCATATTTTTTTGACGCTGAGAGGTTGTTTTCAATATACCCTTGACTCGAAAAGAGATATACTTTTTAATTAGTGAGTGCTAGATATTAATGGATTTATTGTGAGAATAGATGCATATTTAACATAATTATAAATTGGCAAAAGGCATAAGTATCCTCTTAACTATGATCAAAATTTCAGGAACACATCTTTCTTTTACGAGGTCCTCTTACCCCTATGAACTATTTTAAAGTGTAATAAATACACATTTTAATGCTGAGATGGTATAAAAAATATGTCCAGTCTCTTGAAAGCACGTGAAAGGTGAAGCATATGAAAAAAATCTTCAATATGGACACATGTTCTTTTTAGTTAGACACTTTACAATTACTTAGTACACATAACTATTAACATTAAAACTTATATATTTTAAATATTTTTTTTCTTTGTAAAATATTTATTTCCCTCTTCACTTTTAACTTTTTATTTTCTCTTTCTCTTTCATTAATTGTTTTTTCACTTTTAATTTATTGAAAAAATTACGTGTATTTAAAAAAATTAAAAAAAATGTCATTTACTTTTATCCTTTTAAATTTTTAATTTCTTATTTAATTCTCTTCACTTTTTTTGGTATCCGTCCCAAACTAACTTATTTTAAATACAAGACATTGAAATTAAATTTGAAATCAAACTTAAAGGAAAGACAAAGAAAATAAGAAGAATAAATAAAAAATATATAAAAATAAGAAAATAATGAAAGAAGGGAAAAAAAATGAAAAAAAAAAGAAAAAGATATAAAAACATATAATACACATATACATGTGGCGGTGTGTGTATATCTCTGTAGCTAATTAGAAATATAGTGTATCGCTGGAAATTCATAGATTAAGGAGATATTTATGCTTTTTTCCTTATAAATTTAAGAATTTTCATGTATATATATAATAAAATACTACCTATATATATATATATATATATATAAATTGGTGAGTTGGGATAAAGTAGTTATGGTGGAATAGTAGAGCTACTAGTATTTCAAAATTCCTACAAGAAGATCCTCAACGTGCTTAACTTGTTCAACTAGTTATGACTTTTATCTTTGGCTGAGACTGGGACCTCTTCATCGTTTTATTTCGCCATCACTTGCGAATTTCCCATGATTTTAATTCGATAGAGACTCTCCAACTGTTTTCTTTCAACATTTTCCCAATTAATCCATTAGTTCTCACTCAAATTTTATTATAAGAGGACTAAAAAGTAAATGACTTAAAACTGATTTTCTGTATCTTTTTTATTTGTTTTTTCTTTACAAAACAAATAACTCAATAGGACACGATAGAAAGAAATCATCTAGTGTTGTTTGAACTTGAAACTTCATTGACCATTAGTATTTCAATGGAAAGTATGATACTATACGGGGTTATGTAAGATACAATTCCCCCTCCCCCAATATTTTCACCCCTCATCGCACCTTAAAAAATAAAATAATATTTTTAATTGTTGAAGAAGGAAAAAAGTCTCATATTGGTGGTTAATGAGATGAGTGGACAATACTCTTTTCTTTGAGCTAACTTTTGGGATGTGAGTTAGGCTCAAGACCTAATTTTACATGGTATCAAAGACCTATTTCATCCAATGTCGGACCCTCAAATTAAAATTACCTATTAAAATTGCTCATGCACCAGATGTCCACTCCTGGACGTGAAGTGAGGTGTGGAGAATGAAAAAAAGTCCCACATTAATGATTAATGAAATGAATAGTCTCGTTCTAGTCATTAACTCTTCCCTCTTACTAAGATTACAAATTATTCTTTTGAATTATGGCCAATAACTTTACATAAGACATAGTTTAATTTTTAGTAGAAAAGTTAACACATAAGTTACTCTTTGCTATCCCCCAACATAAACTGCATAGAAGATTGTCAAATGGCTGAATGTAGACAAAAATAAATCACTTAGAATTTATAGACCATTTGGACAAAAACTCATCTAAGTTACCGAGTCCATGCATCTAATGACAAGAAAAAAGAAACAGAAAAAATTTGGAATTATACCAATGAGATGTTTTAAGAACCAAAGACCCTGAAATAGGGACAAATGCCTTTGCTTCTCAAGACACAAAGTTTAGTTTGAGCCAATACATTCCCCTCTGCTTTTGTTAAACAAAGCAACAGACCAACATATTGTTCTTTTGCTTTGAGTTTAACATAAACCAAGTTGAGAGAGAGAAAGAATACATTCTTCAATTTTTCTAAAACCCAAAAATCAACCTTGGAGACTCAAACAATTCCCATATTAGTATCCAACACTAGAAAAAAAAGCTTATATTAGCTCCCTCCAAAACCCAATAAAGAGCCCTTTGTATAGCGAAGATTTTCACTAAGGTGTCAAAATATAAAGAAGTAAACATACAAAAAAAGTCGAGTGGAGTTCAACACCTACTATATATTTCACAAAAAATAACTTTAACCATGTATAAACAACGTAATTTTCTATTGAAGCGGATTCGGATGAAACCCCTACGTTTCTATTGAAGCGGATTCGGATGAAACCCCTCGTCCCTACCTGGCTCCGCCCCTACTTTATATGCCGTTGAAAGTACTATTTTAGCTCATATATATATAGGACTATATTCCATTTCACTCCAACTAAAATTTCTTTTTGATCTGAGCTAATTTTTCTACTGTTCTTTCCCGGGTACTTTTATTGGACTTATATTAAAGTGAGAGACTGGTAAGAGACTGTTTGTTTTGAGGCAAAGAGCCTCGGTGAGAGAGTTTTTTTTTGCTCCCCTGCACTTTATTCCCCTTCAAATTTGCCTTGTTAACCAGAACGAGGTATTGAAAATACAACATTTACTCAGTCCCCACAAAGCTCTCTCTCTCTCTCTCTCTCTCTTTCTAACATTGTCTTCTTTTTTCTTTCTTCTATGGTTCTTGAATCCAACAGTCATTAATTCTGCCTCCCCTCTTTGAGGTTCTTGGTTCCTTTATTATTAAGTAAATAATACCAACTGGGGTTCTCTCAATTTCCACTTTGTGTTTGGATACATAAGCATACAATGCACACCATCTGTCACATCTTCCTTATCCAGAATTGTTTTCTTTTCATTACTTCTGGGGCCTATTTGACTAAATTCTCCCAATGTTCTGTGTTTTTATAGTTCAAGATTGTTGCTTTTTGTTGATTCTTGATCTTTAAACTCCTAGCCAAGAACCCCACTCCATTGAATTTAAAAGAAACTCCCAAAGTTGACTGATTCTTGGAGAAATTTGTTTACTCCTTGATCTCATTCAAATCCATTCTGGGAAAAAAGCCAGAAATTTCAATCTGTGCAATAGGACCAGAAAGGTTCGATCTTTTATGAAGTTCTGAAACAATGAGAGATGGGAGCTCTAAGAAAACCAAGGTTCGTTTTTTCAAGAATGTGAAGATGTTTTCTGCATTTGTTTTTCTTCCCAAATTTACTAATTTGTTTTGTGTTCTTGAAGAAGGTGTCATGGCCCAAGAGTCTGGTAAAAAAATGGTTCAACATCAAGAGCAAAGCTGAAGATTTCCAAGCTGATGATATTGTCTATGGAGGTGATTGATTCAATCTCTTATTTTTATTTTTATTTGGAGAATTAAATCTAAAATTGCATTTTGGGTTTGAGGTTCTTGGAGTTTTTACTTTGTAATTAACAAGCATGGAGGTTTTAATTAAAGTAACTTTCACTGACTGCAATTGTCCTGGTTGATGGGTTTATTCTGCATCAATCAGTGCATGCTTTTGTATAGTAGTCTTTGGAATCTAATAAGTCTGCCATTTTCATGTGCTTCTTGAGATCTATTCTTTGTTTTGTTGTTTTATGAAATTCGGTTGCCTATTATTTTCCTAACTTTTAGGTTTGTATTCTTTTCTTTCATTTTTCAAATATGTGAGTTATATGTTGTAACAGTTAAATGACACAGCTTTAACCACTTTATGTCCATGCTTTTTCAGGTGTTGATGATGAATGGAGGAACAACTTCTCAGAGAAGCAGGCATCCACTATCAAGAAAAGCAAAACAGGTTCAGTATCAAAGAACCAGTAGAATTATCTTTTGGACCACAACACTCTTCGAACCACTTGTTTTTGCACAACATAAGCAAGGAATCTATAATTTTGTTTTTTCTCTTTTAACTGGTTTGCCTGCCTTCTGAATCTGCATATTTTGTGTTTTTTGTTTTGTTTAATTAAAAAAAAAACTTATAGACAAGACAAGTAGAAGGAATGCTGATCGTTTTCATCGAAATAAGATTGACCTTGACACTTCAGAGGTTACAGATGTGAATAACTACCGGTAAGTTTTTTTTTAATCCGATCAGTTTTATTCTGCTCAATTTGAAGAGCTGTATTTTTTATGAAGTATGCATATCTTTGTATGGTTTTTTTTTCCGGCACAGGGTCTTTGTAGCAACGTGGAATGTGGCTGGAAAATCTCCACCTAGTAATTTAAGTCTTGATGATTGGCTTCATACCTCACCTCCGGCTGACATCTATGTTCTGGGGTGAGTACAACCGATTGCCATGTTTAAACCAATCCTTGTAGGTAGGGAATGACTATACTTATGAGTCTTATTTGGTGAGTTGTTAGGTTTCAAGAAATTGTTCCTTTGAATGCTGGTAATGTTTTGGGCACAGAAGATAATGGCCCGGCTAGAAAATGGCTAGCACTCATTCGGAAAACTCTGAACAGTCTTCCTGGAACAAGTGGTGGTTATCGTACGCCCTCTCCAGTTCCTAATCCTGTTGTTGAGCTAGATGCTGACTTTGAGGGATCGGCAAGAGAAGAAGCCACATCTTTCTTCCATCGCCGCTCATTTCAGACACTAAGCCGTAGCATGAGAGCAATGGAGAGTGAAATGTCAATGCCACAGGCTCAACTTGATCGGCGATTTAGTGTTTGTGATAGAGGTGTCTTTGGGGGAAGGCCAAGTGATTATGACCCATATGCCCAATGGGGTGGTTCCTCTGATGATGAAAATGGTCCAGATGATTATTCACCGGTTACAACCCACTATTCCCCAATTTCGTATAGTGGTTCCATCACTTTAGAGGACAGAGACAGACAGCCATCGCAATCAAGATACTGTCTTGTTGCAAGTAAGCAAATGGTTGGAATATTTCTTACTATTTGGATTAGAAGTGATCTAAGGGACGATGTTCGCAACCTGAAAGTATCTTGTGTCGGCAGAGGATTGATGGGTTATCTTGGGAACAAGGTATTTTTTCCTTCTATGGTATCTTGTAAAGTATTGATTGCTTACATATGTGCAGAAGTGCTAATCCCCACTGTATTCGTAGGGCTCAATCTCAGTTAGCATGTCACTGCACCAAACAAGCTTCTGTTTCATTTGTAGTCATTTAACATCTGGACAGAAAGAGGGAGATGAGCTACGGAGAAACTCTGATGTCTTGGAGATTCTAAAGAAAACAAGGTTTCCAAGGGTTCATGGCATTGGGGATGACAACTCTCCTCAAACAATCCTCGAGCATGAGTAAAGCCCTTGCTTATATCTGGTCAAGTCTACATTAATTTTTAATATCGACCATAATCTACCTGACTTTTTATTTATATTTAAAATGATCATTGCTCTGAAGTTGGTTCTCGTCTCATTTTATGTCCTAACTTTGGTTTTGCGCTTGTGAAGTCGGATTATATGGCTTGGTGATTTAAACTATCGGATTGCCTTGTCTTACCGAAATGCCAAGGCACTGGTGGAGATGCGCAATTGGAGGGTTCTGTTAGAAAATGATCAGGTATGTTGTTCATATTACACAAACAGTTTTCTTCTTTCCTTCATTTTCTTTTTTACCAGATTTTAAAGTCACACAATCAACCAGCTCATCAATTGTAACCTTTGTCTTTTTGTCACAGCTACGGATAGAGCAGAGGATGGGACGTGTTTTTAATGGATGGAGTGAAGGAAGAATATACTTCCCTCCAACATACAAGTACTCAAGTAATTCAGACAGATATGCAGGAGAGGACACACACCCAAAAGAGAAACGAAGAACCCCTGCTTGGTAATCCTTCTAACAATATCACTTTGTTTTTTTATGTGCATAATGCTCAAATTCCCTCCTTTCGCATGGTTATACATATCTTATTCATGTTACATAGTTGGACATCTAAATCTTATGACTTGTGAATGAAGGTGTGATCGCATTTTATGGTATGGTCAAGGCCTATATCAAATATCTTATGTTCGTGGAGAGTCCAGATTCTCAGACCATAGACCAGTTTATAGTATATTCTTGGCTGAGGTCGAGTCCATCAACCGCCACCGTGTAAAGAAAAATTTGAGTTGCGCTAGCTCTAGGGTTGAAGTTGAAGAGTTATTGCCCCATTCATATGGATATAATGGATATTATTACTAAGATACAGATCTTCAATGAAGAATCCTATCCTCAGACCTCCATATTCAGGTATGCTTCGGTATTTGGGATTCTGATTGTTAGATTTCATACTTAATATTTTCCATTAGCTTACATAACTACTCTTTCTGAAGCAGCAGAGATGCCTTTAGGTCAGGAAGTCAAGATTTGGAGTTTTGGACCTTATGCTGCAAAATTTCGAGGAAAATTCTTAGCAAGTGAGTTTGTTTAACTGAGTTTACATTGAGATAATTTTCGTTTAACTACTTAAAATTGAAGCTCAACAATGCTGAACAGGACGCCACAAAATGAGATGACTTCAGAAGGGATAATGTTGCTATATGATAAATCTTCTGCCTTGAGTCAGGTGAAACTCATACCTAATTCTTGCTGAGATAATGTTACATTTGTGCTGCCGCATAAGTGTAAAATTTAACTGATCAATGTGGTCATGTCAGTAATATGAGTAATGGAAAGAACTTTTGTTCATCTTCGATGATATCCTAAGGACCCTAGGCTAATTTGCTTAGAAAAAAATTCAGGAGTGGAGTAGAGCTGTTCTGCCAGATATCAGAAGATTCTTGCCGGAATTTGCTTATATGGATATGGTTACAGACAAGCAAGAAGTAATTACACCAAGTTTCGGAAAAACAGAACTGTTAGAAATGATGAGAACAGTCTCTTATTCCAAAATGCAGCATCGATCAATTGTTATACCTCTGAATGCATGGATATGGTTATATCAGGTGATGATTCTATAACAAAATGAACGTATAGACGAACAATATGATCCAATAGTTATCAATATTTTGATTTACCATCAAAAGATTTTATCGTTATTCACTCTTCTCTCAATTTATTTTTATACAGGACACATACACAAACTCTTGAGAAGTTGCTATGGCTAAGGGAAGAATTGGCTCACTCCGGTGTAGATCAGCTTTCTCAGGGTTCTTCATCTCTTTTGAGGATTAAAAAAGAGAACACCCTGATACAAAATATGATGAAAGTTGATGCACAGAGTCCTTCCACTCTTTATTTTATGTGGGTGGGTGGGGGTGATAGCTAGGCTCCTTTTTGTCCTTCATTCTATTTGAAGAAAAAAGAAACTTTGGCGTGTACTCATTGCCACAGACAAATAAGGAGAGATGAAGATATGTTAGGGGGGTAAGGAAGTGGGCATCAATGACATTACTGAAAAGTAAATGTTTTCCTAAAAGAAAAAGGAATCACAGTTTGCTTGGCTACTTATTTCTGTTGCTCTACATATCTTTTTACTGTTCTCTTTTTTTCTTGTTCAATTCATGAGTTTGTATGTTTGTGGATTGTCCTCAGTAAGGCAAACTGAAAAAGGGTAGCAAGTGTTGATTACAACTTAAAACCAAGTACTATTGAAATTCTGTGGAAAGCACAAAGCAGGGATTGTGCTTTCTCTCACATATATGCATTGTCAGCTTCTTTATTGGAATGTCATCATATAAAGGAATGCAGCAGTAATTACATATGGAATTGGGGCACTCTAAAAAGACTTGTCCATGCTCTCCATAAATCTTTGGTTCCACTTTGTGTTTGAAGTATGTATGTTTTAGCTAAGTCATCATCTCATTTAAAAGCTTAAGCTGTTAGAGATAATATACTTCTATTTATTTAATTATGTCTTCGACAAGCCACTCATGTGCGAGTTTGATTTTTTTTTTCTTGGGCTAAGTGTAAAAACAGAGAAAAGATGAGAGGAACCGAAAAAATGAGTCTCAATTCATTGATCCAAATACATAAGAATATATCAGTATTTATACACGAGATTAAGAGATGAAAGGAAGTAAAATGTTTTACACTTAGTGTAAATCCCACAAAATATTCTACACGATATAAGTTTATATTTTGTAAAAAAAATATTATATAATTTTTTTTTAAAAAAAAAGACTCGTGTTTGGCGAGAAGAGATTGTTCGTAACAAATGAAAAGATTATATCAAATAATGGCTAGTTACTACTATTATTGACTAGTAAATTTTTATTAAATTATGTGTATTTGAAAGATTGTAATCACAAACATTTATTTATAAAAGGAACATGGAGATATGTGATTTATCAATGCGGCGTCTTAGGATATTTTGATATCTTGTTTATGAACTATGATTTGTTCATTTGGTAAGATTATGTAAGAATTAGGAAAGTTTTGGTAGTTTTCACAACTTGTGGGGTTTTCATGTTTATAAAAAAAATATACAACTTAAGAAATTCAAATAGCATGTTCAAACAAAACTTTAACTTTATATCAATTTGATTTCATATCACATATCAAACCGGTCCTAAATGTAGTATCTAGAATGTCTTACATATTTACCATATCGGGAATATCTTAATGTAGATCCTACAACATATTCTACGATCTGCCCATCATGCTATAACACCCCCCTCAAATTGATGTCAGTGGATCAAAACTATCAATTTGCCTACTAGAAACTGATGACGTTGTTGTGTCATTGATTTGGTTAATACACCAACTTTGAAGATCACTGGATACACGTAGAAGGGTAATAACTCTTTCATATATTGCTTCTCTGATAGAATGACAATTCACTTCAATATGTTTGGTTCTTTCATGATAAATCAGATTGATAGTAATTTGAATGACACTTGTGTTGTTAGCGGGGAAAAGAGTAGGAGTAGATTGAGGATATTTAATTTCTGCAAGTAAACTATGAAGTCAAATAATCTCGAAGCAAGTAATAGACATTGCTTGATATTCAGATTCTATTGAAAATTTTGAAATGCAATTTTATTTTTTGCTCTTTCAAGATATCATAGAATCTTCGAGAAATATGCACCAACCCGTGATAGGAAACAATCAGCCCAATCAAACTCACTAAACGCATTAAGTCAAATGGAAGAATCACTAGGAAAGAATAATTCACGAGTAGATATTCATGAGAGATATCGAATAATGCGAAAACAACCACCAAACGTAGATGACAAGGAGCCTATATAAATTGACTGACTTGTTGAACTATAAAAAAGATAATCAAGTTGAGTAATAATAAGATAATTTAGACTCCCAACTAATTAATTATCGAAACAAAATTGAATTAGGAAGAAGATTTTCTTCATTAACGACAATATTTACATTCATCAATTTCAACAGCGTATCTACATAAAAAGATTCTTTAAGACCATTCAAAATAATTAAATCTTGAGTATATTGATGTTGGTTAAGAACACACCTAAATAATCATGATGAACTTTCAACACAAAAAAATATATAATAATACCAAGATCTTTCATATGAAAAGAATATCATTAAGTTATTGTTGAGGTTAGAGATTACTGAAAAATTAGTTCCCGTGTATAATGTCATTTACATATATCAAAAAAAGAATACAATCAGTTGATATTTTTCGAAGAAACAAAGACGAGTCATATTTACTCTATTAAAAAAAAAAGTGAAGCAAAGTATATCGAAACTTGCAAAATTAAATTTTGGGAGCTTGTTTTAATTCATATAAAGACCATTTCAACTTGCAAACATATGATGAAGGCATAAATCAGGTGAAGGTTTCATATAAATATCTTTTTTGAGATCACCATGAAATTTTTTGTTACATCAATTTGATAAAAAAACATGTTTTATGACGCAACAATGACAATAATAGTTCGTACTATAATCATTTTTGCTACTGGTGTAAAAGTGTTCTCATACTCCACACTTCACATCATAATTTTTTTCATTATCAAGGACCACCAATTAAGCTTTGTACTGATCATGAGTTTTATCATAATAAAGTTTAACTGAATAAACTCATTTATATTTAATTGTACAGACATTTGAAAGAAAATATGCAATATTCTATGTGTTATTTTCTTTAAGAGCTAAAGATTCTTCCTTCATTGCTTTCTTTCAACATTCATGCTTGGAAGCTTATGCTAACATATTGGAATAAAAATAATGAATAAAGTAGAAGAAAAATTATACTATTTAAAAATACACAATTCTTTGATTGATCATCGAGTAAGCTCAATAGGAGTAGGCCTTGCAGAAATCTCAAAATCTGATTGAGGAGCAATCTCGAATGGCAGATCGATTCGAGATGGGATAACTTTGATCGATGTTGTTCATACACAAATTTAAATTTGAACCGCTTAGAATAAAATGACAAATTTTGAAAAGTAGGAATGAGGAGAGAAACAAAAGATAACTCAACATGAGTAAAAGAAATAATGATTCTCAAAGATAATAACATTTCTAAAAATACGAATTTTTTTTAAACTCGAATTACAAAAAATAGAATTTTTTTATGAAGTATTATAACACAAAATAAATAAATTTAGTAGACTAAGGAGACAGATGCACAAAATAAATACAACCAAATATATGAAAATTATGATAGTTGAGATTTTGATGATAAAGATGATAATATTGAGAGTTAAAATTTAACACTTTAGATGACAACTTATTAAATTTTAATTAAATAGATAACATTAGACAAAGATTCAACTCAGTATTTAGATGAAACAAAGGACTCATTCAATAAAGTACGAGTGACATCTAAAACATGATAATTTTTATGCTCAGCAATTTCATTTTGCTGTTAACATATATGGGCAAGACTGTTGTGAGACGATTTCTTTCTCAAGCAAAATTGAATTCATAAGACATATATTCTCTATCAAAATTAAATTTTAATATTTTAATACATGTAAAAAATTGAGTCTCAATGTAAATTAAATATATCTTGAATACAAAAAATATTTCAGATTTAAAACGGAGAAAATACACTCATGTAAATCGACTATAATCATCTGTGAATGTCACAAAGTACTTGAAATGACTATTAAAAACAATTTATGAAATACCCCCAAATATCATTATGAATGACATCAGAACACTTTGTACCATGACTACCAAAATTTTAAAAAGAAAGAATTTTACTTTTGCTTAATTTACTAATAGATCAATCAGAAAAAATAGCTGAAAGATAGTTTTTATTTCTCAATAAATCAGAATTCGATAAATGAGACAATACAATAGAATTTGAATGTCCTAGTATTTTATGCCAAATCTCAATCTTACTAAATGTAGAAGTACAATCAAAAAATAGAACACACAAAAAAAAGCATATAAAAAATAATCTTTCAATTTTAGGCTCTTTCGTAATTATCGATTCTAACACCTAATTTTGCATAAGACAATCATTACAAGAAAATTTACATCACAATTATTATAGATCTATCAATTGACCAACTGAAATAGGAACAATGGATAGCTTTGATGATAAGAAAATATGCTTGAAAGTTTGAGAAAAATTCACAACTTTGGTGAAGGATAAATCACTATCATTGACAATCTAAATTTGTGATGGACCGTGATACTCATGAATATTTTTGAGTATACTAATTGAATTGGTCATATGATTGAAAGCGTCAAAATCAATAAGTCAAAAAAAAAAAAGATGTAACATTGTTACCTTTTAGCCCCAAAGCTGAAGAGGGTGACACGATCATTTATTGTATCATTTCGAGAGTAAGAACTTATTCAACTGTTGAAGCAGGAAAATGATAGTTAATTCCAGTTGAAAATGAGTTATCTGAAATGAAATCATTTTATCCCAACTTGAAAAATATTGATCCTACCATTCTGAAGATTTGGGACACTTTTTGACAATATGCACGTTGTGTTTATAATAATTATAGAACTCCTAACCACACATGCTAGCAATATGATCATACTAGTGAAATAATTCGCGCTTCGCGCGGTTATAAAAAAAAATAATTAATTAATATATTTTAATGTTTATATATTAAAAATATCTATAGATTTGTAGTTTTTTATTTTAATGGAGTAGTATATAATATTTATATTTAGGTCAGTGACAGAAAAGATAATGTAGATCTTTGTCATGATTTGGGATATGATATATTTTTTTATTTTTTTCACTATGCAAAATAAAAATTCTTTACTTTATTTTAAATACAAACTTTTCATATGTACATAATAAAACAAAAAATTTAGAGTGGATGAGTGGTGAAGTAAATGAAATAAATGATAATATTTTGAAACATAATCTATTGTATTAAGTTGAAAATATTAATTTTTTTATTTTAATTTATTTTAATCTTTTTTAGAAATAGTTGATCCTCTATACAAAAAGTTTTTAACTTTTATGTTGTGTTTTGATTATTATATTTATTTACTAAATTTTTTTACACATTAAACAAATATTTTTAAAAATCATAAAAACAGAATAAATTAAACATGGCTTATTGAATATTATTTGAGACTTGAGAGTAGAAGTTATAAAGAAGATAAAGAGAATAAGTTACAAAAATCTTGAATATATAATTTTATTAGAAATTAAATATATTAATTATTATGCATTGATTTTATTTGTAAAAATAAAATATACAAACATAAATTTTAGTTACTATTATATTCATAAAGTAATAAAAAAAAAAAAAATTTTATTACGTAATACATTTCGAGCAAGAAAAGAACAACGACAAAAATAGATCGTTATATACGCAAAAAATTAAGCAATGACATTATAAATAAATTATTTCATCTTTTATTTTTTGTTGCGAGAGAAATAAAAATGAAACTCTTTATCACAATTCTCTTAGTTGAAATAAGATAATTATATTAATTATACTTCATAACAAAAAGTAGAATTATAAAGGACTAAATGAATAATATTGTCAATATGTGTAGCTAAGTAACTATTATAAGCCAAAAAAAAAACTCTAGCAAAAATAATTTCTAATTATGCTTTAAAAAGTTTCCTTCTAGCGTCTTCTTTTGTAAGTAGATCCACCACCATGTTCTACTCCCTAAGATCATATCAAATCTCTCATTATATGCTAGCAACATTTAAAAAATGGTTTAACACAATTATGGATAAATAAAATAAATTATTTAATTATAATAACATAAAAACACAAGAAAAATATAGACAATTATTAATATGATACTGCACTGTGTATGATATTTATAATATTTCTATTTCAATCATATCAATTAAAATGTAATTATATCAAAAAGAGAAAAGAAATCTAAATTATATAATACATATACAAAAAAAAAGTTCGATTGTACAAACAATAAAAAATAACTATCTCTTGAAATCTAGTAAAATATTGTAATCGAACTACACTATATTATTGTTAAATTAGTGTCAACCGCATATTGACTTTTAATCAACCACACATAAATGATGTATTTAAAAATTAAAATTACCTCAATATTTATTATCGTAAAAATTTCTTGATCATATACGATTATTAAATTAGTATTCATCGCAAATTGACTTTTTGATTAACCACGCAGAAATAATATATTTAAAAATTATTATTACCTCAACAAATTATCGTGAAGATTTCTGGATCATACTTGATTGGAGGAGGATAACGAATACATTAAAAAATATATTCTAAAATTAAGAAAGCACGATCAAATACATAAAGTTAAAAAAAATTTGAAAATGAAATATTTTTTGCCTTCATATACTCCCTTCATGTTACATATTATAATTCACAAGCCAAATTGATGGAGAAGAGATAATGAATATGTAAAAAAATATATGCTAAAATTAAGAAAGCACGATCAAGTATATAAAATTGGGGAAAAAAAACTTGAAAATAAAATATTTCTTGCCTTCATATACTCCTTTCATGTTATATGTTACAATTCACAAGTCAAAGTGATGGAGAAAAGAGGATAAATTTGGATGAAAATCTTCATAAAACAAAATATAAGTTTATATAGACAAAATAGAGGAATACCATAAGACATTACTAACTTACTAATTAAAGTTTGGGGATTATGAACATAAAAATTATGAGAGTTATGACTATTATTAAGAGTAGAAATTAAAAATATATGAGTTACGAATAGTTACTTCTAAAATACATTAAATAAAAAAGAGAAAAAAATATTTAAAATCTTAAAAATTAATGTCATTTTATAATTAGAAAAAGGACAAAAATTAAAAGAAAAAATCTTTAAAATCTTAGAAATTATTGTCATTTTATAATTAGAAGAAGGGCAAAAAAAAAATTAAAAAAGGAAAAATCTTAAAATTAATGTCATTTTATAATTAGAAGAAGGGATAAAAAATTATTAAAAAAAATAGGGCAAAAAAAAGTTCATAATTAGAGTGACTTTTTAATTCTTCATTAGTACATCTAATAAATAGTAATCAATATAATAACTTATACACAATAAATTAATATAATTGTTAAAAAAATTAATGAAACTTAATAAATAAGATAGAATATGGTTAATTCTTTAATTAAAAAATAAGAGAAAAGAGAGAAAAATATCAAAAAAAGGAGAAAAAAGATAAATAGGAATGGAGGTTATAAAGAGGTGTCACATCACCTTATCTATAACCCTCTTTTATATATATATATATATATATATATATATATAGATAGATAGATAGATAGATAGATAGATAGATAGATAGATAGATAGATTTTTTGCAATTGTAGCATTGAGTTTTGCTCATATCTCTGTCCTTTCCTTTTTTTTAGCAGCAAATGTAACGGTGTGAATATTTTTTTTCTTGAAAATATTTTGTGTAAGAAAATATCACTTTTCACAAAATAATTCTCTAAAATATACATCTAAAGAGGGAGATGGGTCACAATTCATCAAGTTAAAGCCAACACTCTTAAAATCAAATCGCAATTTCATTCATAAAATAATCTCGCTTTCTTTGCTTTTGAATGATTTAAGTCATAGAGAGAGAGATTCAATCTTAATTTTAGCATAAACAATATTAGTGAATTCAACCATAAATTCTAAAATTATTAAAAGTAATCTTAAACAGGGAGACCTTCTTGAGAGTAACTAACAATTTCATGCTCTAGCTGAAAGCATTTTGCATTATTGTCTTGATTGTAAATCTTTTGTGAATAATCTCACGTGGCCTTTGCAGTCTTGTACGACTTGAGATTGAGGACAATAAGAGGGTTAATTAACCCTAAACTTTATGTCATCACTCGAGCATCTTCGACCTTCAACTGATCTAACTTTATAGGATTAGTAGAAGCAAAATCAGTAGGAGCTGGATCACTTTCATCTTTATTTCTTTTTTTATGAGAAATAGTTGAAACTTAAAATTTCAAGAAAAATATTTTTTCAGTGAAACAACATTGAAGGTCCGAATCTAATGTGTGAAGTCATGTTTTTGAATAGCTAAAATAAAAAATATAATAAAACAAATAAAATAGCTAAAATGTCCAAAATCAAAAGTTCTAAGTGTTTAGGACTAATTGTTGACCAACAATCAAGAATAACGAAAACTTTAAAAAAAATAAAAAAAACCATAGATCAAGGACCCTATGAATCAAAACAGTCAATAGAAAACTCTAATATCATGTGAAAAATGGAGAAAACATAAAAATGAATGAAAAATGAGTCTCAATTCATTTCTCCAAATACATAAGAATATTTCGGTATTTATACCCCAAAGAGAAATAAGAGATGAAAGAAAGTAAAATATTTTACACTACATGTAAAGCCTACAAAATATTTTGCATAATATTCTACAACTAATGCTACACAATATTCAACACTAAATATAATATCTAGAATATCTCTTGTATATTTATCATATCGTGAATATTTTAATGTAAATCCTATACGATATTTGACGATATGTCGATCACACTAATACTAAAAACGTGAAAATTCATTATTTGATAATCGTGACTAGGAGTGTACAAAACTGAACCGTAAATCGAATCAAATCGCAAATCGAACCAAACCGCAAAAAAAATCCGACTAGTGATTTGGTTTGACTTGGTTTGGTGTTGGAAAAAAAAACCCGACTATAATTGGTTTGGTTTGGTTTAAACTAAAAAAAGTCAAACCGAACCGAACCAACCCGATATTACATATATAATATTTTTAAAAATATTTTATACATAAAAATATTTATTGTGATGTAATTTATAAATATTTCTTCAACTTTTTCATGGTTTTTATCTTTGAATATGTTATTTCAAGTTTAAACTTAGAATTTTAAATGGTTCAATAGTCTTTTTACAACTTATAGATATTAGTAACTCAAATAAAACCCAAATCAATACGAGTATTAACAAAAGATTATTCAATCCAACATTAGGAATGACAATCATGTTAGATATTTATTCTTTAATTTTACATAAATGCATAAACTAATTTATTTTTCTGCTTAATATTTAGTCATGTAGTTAATACTTATTAGACTTATTTTAGCTTGACTTAATACTTTTAAATTATGATTATTTTTATTATGACTTATTAATATGCAATATTTATTCCATGCGATTTCATTATTTTCTTGGTTGAATATTTTATCGTCATCACTCACTTCATAAATTTCAAATAAAGTGAATATATTTTGTGTTATTTTTTTTAAAAATACCTTAGATAGCTGTATTTTGCTCGGACTAAAGAAATATTTGAAGCACAAGTTAATTATATATTTGTATGAAGATTTTATCGTAAAAAACTCGAAAAAATCCGAAAAAATCGGAGGTTGGAAAACCCGACTTTTATTGGTTTGGTTTGGTTTATAAATTTAAAAACCCGACACTAATGATTTGGTTTGGTATTTAAAAAATTCGAACCAACCCGGTTCATGTACACCCCTAATTGTGAAGATGAATTCAAATTTCCAGAATCATTATTTGCTTTAGTACCATGTTAAGTGTTTCTATTGCTTCTTCATTGTTATCTGAATATCAGAAAATTGTTTACTCATTTTGCTCCTAGTAAGGGACAACTAACGAAATTGCAAGTCTGAATTTTGGAAATTAGAGTCAAATCTTGAAAATAGGTTTATTGGTCAGAATTGAAACCTAAATAGTAGGAATACCTTTTTTAATGTGTCTTTTACTTTACGTAAATTTTCTTACCTTAATGTATGGTTGGATCATTCTTGGTTTGAATGTGTTTAGTGTATGGGAATCCTTACAAAAAGCCAGGGTCCATTTCATGTAGAGACACACGTCACATTTTAGTCAATTTTTACTTTCTTCTCTTTGCATGGGAAATTGTGAATTCTCATATATCTTCCTTCTCTTTTCTTTTTGAAATTGTTTGGTACACAGATTAAATTATAATATTATAATTTTTGAATTAATTTATTCTATATAAGAGGTGGTATAAAATAATCTAATGTTGAATGAGATAAGATAGGATATCCCAAAATTAAGTTCAGCATCAAATTTATATCATATTTGATTTATGATATAAATTAGTCTCCAGATAAATTTATACCATCAACCAAATATAATATAAATTTAGTATCAAACTTAATTCTGGGATAAATTTAGTACTATTCTTTTTCGGATTGTTTTTTTGTCTTAGCGAGTCAAAGTCTTTCTATTACATTGTTGTTTGATAGGGTGTACAAGAATAGTACTAATATTGTAACTAGTAATATTGAGATTAGCTATATTGAAATTATTTTTTGTCCACTATTTGATTTGATGTATTCAAGAATAGTTGTATCTTTAACTATGTTTATTCATGTATTAATAACCCTGATATTACTAATATCATGAATTGTTATGCATTAGTTATACATCATATAATACGCTTAAAAACACTACCAAATAAGATATTAAATAATACCAAAATTAATGCACATATTACTTTTTCTAATACATTTAACCAAACGATCCTTAAGAGAGAGATCATTAAAACGAAAGATGCAGAAATATTGTGAGAATTAAATCCGTACTTATTGTATAGCCTTTTTTTTTAATCGTGTCTTTAGAATCTAAGAGACATATTTTCGCCATTTCCTCCCTTCTCAACAACATATCTATTTTTCCAAACATACCCATGGATGCGGTTTGGTAAGTATATTCCTCCATTTTCAACTAAAACTTCTGGGGTTCAGCTTTGAAAATAAAATTGTCTTTGATTAAAAGTGTTTTATCTTTCAAAGTGATTCTTTTTGGGGCAAATTCGAATTAATCGAACCTTAAAATAAATACTAGATGATGTATCAGGAACAAAGAAATAAGAGATTTAAAGATTAAAATTATCTTAGTAGCTCAGTTGGTTACTTAAACTTTCACGTTATTGATGAAGATTCGATTCCAAACAAACAGTTAGAAGGTTGCATCTCCAAAAAAATAAATAAATTCCAGCACAAATGCACAATCTTTTAAAAATATATCATAACACGCATTGTTTTCCAGAAAGCAAAAGCTAAAGAAAAAATAATTGGAAGACAGAGGAGTACAATCCAAACACCATTGGTATTAGATTTGGATTTAATTTATATCCCTTGAATCTTGATACATAGTGTACGTAATTAAAAAATTTTATTCTATCAATATATATAAGTTGAACTCCTATATCTTCGAGGTTAGGATTTAGGATATATTTGGTACGAAGGAAAATATATTTTTTATTTGATTGATCAAGTTATTTTTCTAAAAAATCAAGAAAATGACATCAATAAAAGTAGAAAAAAGTAAATTTAACAATTGATTTTCTCACTTCCGCCCCCCAAACCCCTACCCCTACCCCCAACTCTATCCCACTCTCATTCCCCTTCATCACCACCCATTTTATTTCTGCTCTCATAATATTTATTTAAGTTATAAATAAATATTTTTGAGATAATATTTTTAATATTTATTAAAATATTAAAAAATTATAAAATATATTTATTTTTCAAAAAATTACGTAAAAAATTATTTTTCATAGAAACTATTTTCCTTTATACTAAATTACACTCAAGTTAATTCACAATTAACTGTTCTTTCCTTTCGATAATTTTGAATCATTAGGAGATTGCAGAGTATCATACGTTCTATTTAAGACCCGTTTGATCTTAAAAAATGCAAGGTATTTTTTGAAAAAATCTTGGTAGAAAGTGTTCGGTCATTTTTTGACAAAAATATTTGACAAAAAATTCAAGTTCCCAAAAATTTAAAAAAAGAAGAAGTAGTTTTTGGGTCAAATTCTAATTGTTGAGAACTTTTAAAAATTTAAACTTTACCCTAAACTTTTATATTTTATAAAAACACCTCACCATTTATTAATCCCAATTAATATCTATCTACCAATTAACTCTATTAATAAACTTTGTTATTTGACTCTCAAATATGTAATTGTATTGTTGTATAACACTTGTTAAAAGTAATGTAAATAGAAAAATTGGATACTCCTTTATGAGTTGAGAAAAGTTCAGTAGCTCCTACACTGATGTGTAAAATTGTTTATAAGCAAGTTGAAACTTATAATCTATGAATTTAATTTTTATCATGGAAAATGTTCATTATAAAATGATCATATAAAGTTATGGATATTTTTAATAGTTTTTAGAACTTAAGGGTATATATAAATTATATTTCTTTAAAAAATCAAATATTTTTCCCAAAGACTATGGGCAAATACATGATGAAATTATTTACCAAAAATATTTGAAAATTTATGATTATAACAATAATAATAATAATAATCTGTTTGTAGACATGTGCATTCTGAACTGCAGATAAAGCTTTTTCAGATTAACAAAAAGAGAGACAGAATCCGAAAAAAGAAAGGGGAGGGATGTCCAAGCTGTATCCTTTTCCCCAGCATCAAATTGATTTGTTTCTCTTTCTCCAATTATTTAACTTAAACACCTTTTGTCCTTATAAATATAACATATATACATGTTATACTTTTTAATTATTTCTTATTAAAAATTTAAAAGTTTTCAGTGAAACATTTATGTATAGGGTAAAAAGGATCCTTTCGAGGTGGACCAATGGTACGGTAACATGTGGCAAGTGAATCCGGTGGTAAGGGTCCGGTTAGGAAAGTCTTGAAAAACATCCCCGAGAACCAAACCAAGGAATGTTCATATGGTAAGAATTCCAAAATCCACGTTACCAAGACCGGTGCCTCATCAGCATGGCGTGTCTAACTCCGGAAATGTATGTTTCGGACACGGAGACAGTAAATGAGGATATATAAAGTTAGGATATGTCTGCCAACCCACAAATCACGGAAGAGGCCGAAACTTTCACCAGTCGGTATGCAACCGCAGAGTTAATGATCTAGTGGAAAACTATGAGAAGTAGAGTTAGGAAGACACAATCCTCATTCAAGGAGTACGTGTTACTATAAGAGTTGTGAATTTGGCATAAGAAAAAATAACATGGAATGGGCAAAACTTAGCAGGTGGATAGTGGATATATATAATTGAATTTGATGGTCCCTATTGGAAGAGTAGCATATTTTGGAAGATAAATCTTGTCTTCCCATTTGCCATTACATTATTCATTACACAAAGATTTTCACTTGCACTGATGTGTCTGTTCTCACATGTTCGATCAGAGCATAACATGTCCACTTGATATTTGCCAAAACATATACTCCGTACATGATACTATCACCACGTAGGCAGTTCATATTCAATATAAAGGAATTTCACCTCTATAACCTCCGGTTCTCCACTGCACTGTACTTGAATTATTAATTTTCTTTTCTAAATGTTCATCTGTATTAATCAACCATTTATCTTGTCAAAACAAATACTTTAATTTATCATGGATGTGTAGGTTATTATTAATATTAGTATTATTACAAAAAAAATTGAAAATTAAGTTTGCCAAGTTAATTATATATATTCACTAATAAAAGACCACCAAAATATGGATTAGGTCTTAAATGAATTAGGTGGCATTTGCTTCAACAATCAAGAAGAATTTCAAAGTTTTTCTTTCTTGGCGTTCCGGGCAAAAGCAGTAATTGGATTTTTTTTTTGTTGCGTGTGGTTGAGACACTACTAGAAATAGATGTTCTTCGCATCGCGAATTAATGAGAAATTTAAGTTATAAAATATGATTTTCTCAACTTATTTCCACCGGACCAGTTCTCTAGAAAAATGCATGATGAAAAAATAGATTCTCATTGAAATAGTAAAAATAACCACCAAACATTTTTTCTTTTCTCACTGATTTAATCAAAATATGTGTAAGAATAACCATTGAATATTTTTCAGTAGGAAAATTCAATGAAAAAATAGTAATAATGTTTTTAGTAGTGATCGAGACTCATGTTCAAATATTAGAAGGAAGCATTTAAAGGGAGGTGGAATTGAGGTGTAGGATATTAGATGTTAGCTTATATTAGGACAATTCAATTACATCAGCCATGGAATTGACAGTACATGAGTACAATAGGAGCTACGTATATATACCTCTAATTCTAATTCAAGTGGAGTAATTAAGAGGGAGCAACCACATACAACGTGCTCTAGTGATGAAGAGACTCATGTAGATGGGATTCTTTCATCTGCAAAACCCTGCACTGTACGCACATGTCGTCATCTTTTTGTCATTCATCTAATATCTACTTCAATTTATTTCTCTTAGTTATTATTTAGACCGTCAATTTTTTTATCATAATTTTTTCAAATACTTATTAAATATTTTGAATGGTTAATTATTCTGGCTTGTAATATTTTTTGTATAGTTTTTAAATATGTATATATTTTTCAAAAAGGTTGAAGATTCTCTATCCGAATTTACACCGAACAATAGTTAGTTTGACTATCATACTCTGAATCATGCCAAACAAATTGAAACAGAGGGATACTAGAATTCTTCCTAATAACTCAAATCACTCTCAAACACCTTAATTAGGATCATATGTACCAGCCATCGAATGATCAAGTCAAATATCGCCTTCCGAATCTAACAGAATTACATAATAACTGAAATCCGAACTCGTTAATCTGAATTTTTGACTTTGATCAAACTTCTGAATCTCAACTCTTTCTATCCATCCCCACAAATCATAATCCACATATAAAATCTACAGGAAGGATATATTAAAATGGGGAAAACAAGAAAAAATCATAAAACGATTAGGATAGTCGCTACATTCTTATATAATTTCCAAATATATAAATTTTATTTTTAAATTTTTAAAGATTTTATTTTTAAATTTACATTAGTTATATGATAATAGGTACAATACAAATAATTTATGCAGTTTCAACATCTCTTGGCCAACGGAATTTTTAAAAAAAAGAATAGCCTATTCCTCTGTCTCTCGTATGAGTTTCATTGTTGTTGTATGTTTGAATTCACAATTAAAATTAAAAGAAATTTAATCGATATCACGTGAATTGAGACGGAAAGTAAAAAGGGCTGGTTAACAAAAGGTTGGATATATATCTTGTTAAGCAAGTAACAACGTCAGAGTGGCCAGATATGTTCAGAACAAGGTACTCTGTGGTCTTTTATGAATCAGTGAGTGACTACTCCATATCGTCACTAAGTAACGTTTAGCGCACGAGCATCATTGACGCAGACACTTGACTCTAGGATTCCCTCCTTGTCAACCACTACACTACAAATATATTTTTCCATTTTGGTCAACCTATTACTCTACTCTCTTACTTGTCATATTCTGCTCTATAAATACAAACAATCACAACATCACTTCAAATTCATTAGGAAAAAGAGGATTTCTATGCTACCGTCTAAATTTTAGTAGTAAACAAAATTATACAATACTTGTACAAGTGAAAAAGATACTAATTCCTTCGACCTAATTTATGTGAGTTAGTTTGATTTAAAACAAAGTTTAAGAAAGAAAAATTTTTTTTTGAAAGTTGTAATCTAAAATAAGTCATAGATGTTTGTGTGACTATAAATTATTTCATTAAGGGTAAAATAGATATTTTAAAGTTAAATTATTACTAAATATAAAAATGTTTCATTGATCTTTTTTAGACTGACTAAAAACAAAAGTGAGTCATGTAAACTGAGAAAGAGGAAATACTATATTCGATTGAATAGTCGAGTTGCACCTAATTTAATTGACCAGTCGCTATCAAAGAAAATGACAGAATTTTTACTATTAGAAAATAAAAGAATTAGCAACGGACAAAATTTCGTAGTAAAACAGCAAAAATTCCATGCTAATCTCAGCGATGGATTATAAAAAAATTCAATTAGTTAGAAGTTTTTAAACAATGAATTACTAGAAATTACCAATAAATTCTCTAGCTAATTCCATATTTTCTTATAATGTTTGAACCATAAAATTGCTTAGATTCAAAAGTTACTTAAAGCATCCACATTGGTAAGGATACCAACTTATAAGTACTCTTAATGTATGACATTCTTTTCTTATTAATCAATTTTTAAAAAATAATATATTTATATTTGCATTTTTTAAATTTAGACTTTCTATTTAAACTTAACGACATATATTTTTATAGCAATAAAAATATATATAGAAAAAGAATTCAAAAAATTCCATGATCAATCATCGTATTCTTTAAAGTGATAGTTCAATTTGGGAGGCTGCGATGATTGTTATGCTATATGGTTTCAAAGTAGATAATCATATGTTAGTAAGTAGAAAGAGGTGGTAGTAGACTCTTGTGTCAGAGTTGAGACATATAGTGAAGATGATTTAAGTAAGTATTCGTGAATGCATATTGTGTTCTTTCTTACGATATGTTTATTTTGGTGAAAGATCCCTTTACTTTCCTACTGCCTTAGCACACCAGTCTACTACAATCACATGACCCTCTTCAACATTGTCGAGCCATTACCTAACGGGTGTCTATATATATTTTTTAAAATACTTTTGAAATTTGTGGTCTAAAATAATTAAGTAGATGCTTGTGTGGTTATAAATCTTCATTAAAGGTAAAATGAACGTTTTAAAGTTAAATAATTATTAAAAATAAAAACGTGTTCATTCTTTTTATACTGATTAAAAAGGAAAGTGATTCATATAAACTGGGGGAGGGAAAGTATGTATTATAGAGTTTTCATACCAATTATCTCAAATATAATGGATTTGGTGTTATTAAATATTCACATTTAATTATGCTATTGTAACCTTTTTTTTTCTTTTTCAAACTAGTCTATATTATTTGGTGTTTTTAGTTTAAGCACATTCTTTAATAAATACATTCATTTCTAAAAAAATAAGAAGTGTTTTTTTTTTATTAAATTACTCTTAATTATATAGCATTTATTTAATATAATTTTTTGATTATGTGAAAATTTACTTATCTAAGTAAAAATAAAATTGAAAAAAGTATTTTCTTCATTAAATAAAATATCATTTTTTGAATTAAATATAAAAATTAAAAATAACATATAATATGAACCGAATGGGATGGACCTAAGTAAACATCAGTTTGCGTCCTAAACGCGCTTCATTGTGGCTAAACAGTTGAGCCGCCGTTAGCCAACAATTTTTGCACAAGGGATATAAATTCATTCTATTATATGGTCGGGAAGCTTACAGTTTTGGCCTGCTACAAGTATTATTTAATTGCACATTTGTTTATTAAATAGATTAATTTTTAATATTACTTTTCAAATGGATTGATTTTTAGTTTTTATTTTTAGCAATAAATTTATAGCTAACGGGGCATAAGTCTTTTAAGGACAGTATATAATTTGTGAGATATTATGATGCGAAAATATTAATGTATATTCCATAAAAAGAAATTATTTATTTTTAGAAATAAAAATTAAAAATCAGCACAAAATAAGAACAAAAGTGCAGCTATATCTGTTTGGGCCTTAGGCATGGATCAACACAATTCAATGGGCCTATAGATTTGGGCGTCAAAAAATTGAAAAAATGGCATGGAAGGCTAACTTAGAGTTAATATTGGTATTAACTAGCCCAGGTATATTTTTTTGGCAAATAATAGCCTTTTTAAACTTATTGGGTTAGTGAATAACCAATTTATTATGTCCTTAATTTGTGCGTGTATTTCTAAATCTCACTTCCTTATCTCTCTTTTTTCAACCGTATCTATCTTCTTTCTTCTCTACTACTCTCTCTCTTTATTTACAACAGTATTTTTCTCTACTAAAATATCACTCCAATTAGATGTCCATTGCTTCTATGATTCTCTCTTATTAGAGATATCGAATCCCACAGAAATTTAAATTGATAGTCAGTGTGTTTTCCTCCCAAAAAAATTCTAAGAGTTTTGGGGTAATGTATCATTTGGGGAATAACTTTTTCTTCAATTTTTTGTTCTAACCTAATGGGTAAGAGAGGTTCTTCTAAGAATCCTGTCAAAAATTGGGATAATGATATAGAACTCTATAACAGTTTAATGTGTACGTCTTAAAATTAAATGTATACGTAGTTGATATTATTGTATGCACAGTTGACAATATATGTATACAACTGTGGATATATGTATCAATAAGCTTTGAATGAAATATTTTTTTTTATCATACACATTAATAACGGCGTAATATGCTCATGTCTACTGATAACTAGTTTTATGAGGCCCGTGCTAAGCCCGAGCCCAAACTCAAGATATAAAAAATAGTAATTTTAATTTTTAAAAATATAATTTATGATATTTTTTACTTATAATTAATATAATTTAATGGCATATTAAATATGTCTTGTCATGAGTCTTCATAATTATTAAAAGTCTTAATCACATAATTGGATAGTTTTAAATAAAAAAAATTTATTTGCAAGGAAAAAAATATTACCGGAGAATTAGAAATCATCAAAAGATCACAAGTGATTCAATATTTTATAAAATAACATAATTTAAAATATGTAAATAATTACGAGACGAATATCATAAATAAAAAAATATTGACATTCTTATGAATTTGTGAGAATGTAATTTCTTACTTATAAATAGAAATAAATTTATTGAGTTTTAATTAGCTCATAATTTCATGTGGCGAGAGCTTTTGCAAAATTTATTTTTCTTTCATTTTATAGAATCATCTAATACAGTAAAATATTTCAATGACTTCAAGTTTATATTATAATATCACCTTAATTTTGAGCTTTTTCACAAATTAACTTAATAATGATCTATAAAGATATTAAATAATAATTAAACTACATTAATAAATTACTCCATTTGGTTCATTCACTTGTCATGTTTATTTTTTACATGCCCCTTAAAAGAATATCCTATTCGTCATTTTAATTACTTCTTTATCTTTTTTCATGCCCACTAAAAAAAAATACAAGATATTATTTATTAAATTACTCTCTTTATTATATATTTTTTGAAAATTGAACAATATTAAAAAGAACTATGAGGTGTAGTTGAAAACCATTGCAAATTTTAAGTTTGTATTAAAAGTTATTTTGAAATTATTTTTTTTGAGCTAAAATAATTGTTAATTTTAAATGAAGGAAGTTTTAATTAATATAATAAGTATGAAAAAATGACACAACATGATAACTCATAGATAAAATTAACAATAAATAGTTTCACTTATTTATTTATGACACTTAGTGACCTTTTTATATTTGGTGGGCTACTTTATAGCCAACTTATTTAAATTAACAAATATTTTTTATTGTATATTTTATATATTTATTTCTTGAAATATTGGTTCCATTTTTTCCTCCATATTTCTCTTAACCTTATTTAAACTTGTTCTTCTTCTAAATCATCTCTTTTCTAAATCCTCTCTTTTTTTCTTCTCTCTAAATTCTCTCTTTCTTCTCTCCTTAAATTATCTTCCATTAGAAATCATATATTGTTGATTTGAGTTTTACTTGTTCTTCAATTTTTTTCGTTTTGTATCACTTTGATTGACGATCAAGACCTGGGCTTCTTTGTCAATTTTCTGGGCATCTTTATTTTTGTGCTCATGGTTGCTTATCACTATGTGTTGGCAGACCCCAAATATGAAGACAATTGAGAGTTATTTTTTTTGACAAAAATAGCATGTATAAGAAGCAAATTCATTTTGAATATCGTGTATGCAAAATAGCATCTAAATACCTTGATTCATTTTGAGAATAATGTAAACTCATATGTTTCTTCCTCCTATATAAGATGTACAAGTTCAATTACTATAAATTGGTATACATTGATTTGTGTTCATCTAATAAATTTGTATACATTGATTTGTATTCATCAAATAAATTTATATACATTAATTTGTATTCATCAATAAATCGTTATAGACTAATTTGTATTCATCTAATGAATTTGTATACATTGATTTGTATTCATCTAATAAATTGGTATACATTTATTTACATTAGTGTATTTATAATTTTGTATTAGTATATATTGGTTCGTATTCACCTAAAAATTGTATACATTTATTTTCATTGTTATCTATTAATTTACTTACTTAATAAATTGATATATAATAGTATTTATAAGCATGTATACATGGTGTATACATTTGTATAATGACAATAATATGCACAAAGAATTTTACACAAATCATGATATAAAGGTATAAAGTTAAAAACAATTTTTTTTATTGATATGAAAAAGATTTCAACAAACAAAATAATTGAATTCTTAGTATTAGGAATACCCAACGTGAAATAAGAAAAAAAATATAATTAGAGTACTTTAATTAATACTTATGTTAAATAAAAAGGGACAATATGAATGAGTGGATCCCTAATTTTAGGGATATAAGGGAGAAAAAGAATGAATCCCTAGTTTCAAGGATGAGTTTATGTGAACAAGGAGAAAAAAATATTTTCTCTCCTGTTTTGATTATTTACTGCTAATATTTTTAGACTAAAATTTTTCAAAGTAAGGGCTAAAAGATGCCAATTTTATCTAGGACTTGTATTTATATGTCAATTCCTCAAAATCAAGAGAGACCAATTATAAAAGCCCAAGTGGGAATGGTCTTGACAAAAAGAATAAGGGCAAAAATGAAAATATATAAAAAAAAAAGATAATATCAATTGCCATGTGTGATAACTTTACTTCACCAAAAAATTAAAATACCTAAAATGACCTTGTGAGGACTACAAAAATTTAACATCCTTCTTTAAATATAGTAATAATGTATACAAATAAAATATAATTTATGTATACATACTGCATTTACTGTATACATCAACTAAGTTTACACATCAATTTTTATTTACAAAATTTCATATATACATGTAGTTGTAATGACCGGGTTCGTCGTTACGGGTAAACTTTTTATGTCAATTTTTGAGTCAGAAAACTTCCGGATTTTGAGAGTTGAAAATTCTGGGCTAGGCTAGTCTCGGTCGGTTTTAGAGCGAGGTGTGGTCTAGGGAAATATGGGTGCGGATTGGGTGTTATATCTTGGGTTGAGCTAGTTTTTCTGTTAGCCAAGACCTTAAGGAGTCCGGGGGACTTTTCGAAAATGAATTCGGGTGAGTAGAACTCCCGATATCGAAGTTGATATGAAAGGGTCGGTACGAAACGTCAGAATTTTGAAATGTGTTATAAAATGGGCACTTTTGGGGAACTTTACGACTTTCTGTCCTAGCGGTTGACACACCGATGTAGCGACCTCCGCTATAGCGGAGAAATTACCGCTATAGCGAAAGTCAACGCTGGTCAACACCGCTATAGCGGTAGGTTCCGCTACGACGGTACCGCTATAGCGGAGCGACGAGATCAGAAAACTCAAAAATGAGTTTTATAATTTTATTCTCTCCCATTCAGCCCTAAAAACAGACGAGAGTTACTCCAAGAACCCTCCTAGGCTGCTCCAAAGCTTGGGAGCCATGAGGAGAAGGGATTCCGGTTAAAAGGATGCAAAACTTTAGATTCGGGCCAGCAGAATCGTCAGGGAACGCCTTCACGGAGCCATAAAATACATCGTGCAGCTGGTTGACGTCCAGGTAAGCTAGGTTCTTTCTTTGAGTAGACTTAGACCTGTTTCTATTTCATATTATTGTCATAGAAGGAAAGGAGGAATTATGTTTAGGCCTTCGGGCACGAAGTCTGGAGGAACATTGTATGGTTTGGTTGGTTTACTGATTAGGGATTGATAATATTGGAGTGATGTGCTTCATCCCGGGTTTTTTATACATGTCAAAATTGGGTTCTGAAAACTAGATTGTTGGTAAGATTTGAGAAATCAAAAAGGCTATGGTTAACTAAGTGACTAGTTTAAAGGGAGTTTCGAAGAGGATTCTAGTATAAAGGAACTAGAGTAAACTAGAATGATTAACGTACCAATGTTGGGGGATGTCTTTCCCATGTGGTATCTGTCTTAAGAAAAAGGTGCGAAATTGGTGTATCTACGAATATGTGTCAAAAAGGGGTAAGTCGGGGATTAGTCCTCGGATGGGTCTAATTATACGTTACTATTGTAGTTGATGATGGTCCTATAAGTGGACCAGATTTAATTATTGAAACTGTGTCCATTGCATATTGGCCTGTGAGAGTCCGGATAGTTGAACTTAAGTGTGGGATTGGTCTTAGTGTGGACTGGGATGACATGTTGAACACTTAGGTGATGATTATTGATTCCTGCATGCATTGTATGTTTGTGTACTTTTGACTAAGTATTTGTATGGTTTGCTTTGCTTAGGGAATGATTTAGGAATGTCCAAAGGTCATGTTTATCAGTCTTGTGAAATGAACTAGGTGTTATTGCTTGTTGGTTTCCAAGTGTTGATTGTTCATTATTTGTGACTGTGAATTTTGTGTGACATTCGATTGGCTCGGGTACCACGCCTGGTACAGGTTACTTATTGATTTGCTCGGGTACCACGCCTAGTACATGTTACTTATTGGTTAGCTCGGGTACCACGCCTAGTACAAGTTACTTATTGGTTGGCTCGGGTACCACGCATGGTATCGATTACTTATTGGTTGGCTCTGGTATCATGCCTGGTACAAGTTACTTATTGGTTGGCTCAGGTACCACACCTGGTACATGTTACTTATTGGTTGGCTCGGGTACCACGCCTAGTACATGATATTATTTGGTTGGCTCGGGTACCACGCCTGGTATGGGAACTACAAATGGTTGGCTCGAGTACCACGCCTGGTACGGGTTTGCTTTACTTGCTTTACTGTATTCTTTACATGTTGGTTGCATGAGTGAACTGGGTTATCTGTGGTTGATTACATTGGTCCTTGAGAGGCCAAGTTGTTACACTTAAATATGGGGATGGTCCTGGGGTGGACCGGGCATCGCATGTTAACACTTAGGTGTTGGTCTAGGGGTCCTTGCTTGGTCCGGTAATGAAAAAGGGTAAATATGATATTTATTATTGTTATTGAATGATTGTTGAACCTGTCCCCTGTGGTTGGTAAGTCAAAAGGTAGACTGAGAGTCTGGAGTTATACTACTGGATGTTATTATATATTGTACTGCTTTACTCAGTGCGGGTGTACCATTTGTTCTTTATATATTGAGTTCCTGAGAGAGCCATGATTTATTATCGTTTTGCGTATAGTTGGTCCTTGAAGGGACGAATTAGTGTGCTTAAGTGACAAGGTTGTTCTTCTGTGAACCAGGGTCGTATATTATTGTCCTAGGGATCCTTGTTGGGTCCGAGTTTCATGAATGGGATATGTGTTGTTGTCACTGGGAATTATCAATGTTGGTTAGACTTGTTGCGTACATTTGATAAGCTAAGGGAGAGACTTGTGGTCTGGTTATAGCATTGGCTGTTGTCACTTGCCGAGTATGGCATGGGGGGTCATGGGAACAGTTTTGTACTAGTAGATGGCAGTACAATGGGTGCGGTCTATGTCACTAAGTAGTGGGGTTTACTCTGGGTTGTTGAGTCATAGTGGTAGGCTTGGGTAGGGAAATGGTAGTCCGAGTATGGACATAGATGTTGGCAATATCAAGGTGACTTGGGAAGTCTAGGTGCCAAGGTGACATGGAAAGTCTATGGGATAGGCAGTCTGGGTTGACATTGGGTTTTGGTAAGGTGAATGTTGAAGGATTGAGTATTGTAATTTATTGTGCATTCCCTTGATTTCTTATATGATGGTATGAGTGGATTCGGGTCGACCGATGATGCCTACCAGTACGTGTGTTTGTACTAATTCTACTCTTGCTATACCTTTTTGGGTATAGTCTGGTTGAAGGGTTGGTGATGTTTCACAGGTTCAGAATGACGGTGATTCTCCAGCAGCTCTTACTTCTTGCTTCTATGGTGGGAGTTGTGTCTTCTTAATTTTTGTATCATCTTGTAGTAGCTCTTGTACTGTCTTAGACTAGGTCCTAGGGAGGATATTTTAAAGTTGTAAAATAATTTTATTGTATTCTTCATAGAGGAGGTTTCCTGAATAAAAGATTGTAAAAGTTTTCATGTATCAAAAATGAAGGAAGGTTTATGGTTATACTTGAGTTTTTCTGCATTTACCGGTTCGACGGGTGGTAAGGGTTCATCTATCTAGGTGCATAGAGTAGGCACCCGCACGGCCCGGTAGATTGGGTCGTGACAGATGGTATCAGAGCCCAGGTTATCGGTCTCCAGTACAAGAGCAAAATGTCGAATAGAGTCCTGCGGATTGGTATGTTGACGCCCACTTCTAATCCTAGGGAAGCTATGAAGCATTCTAGGAAACATCTCTCTTCTTTCATTCCTTTTCATGCGGTTCATTCATTTGCTTATATGGGTTGAGTCCAATTGGTATCTCTCGATTCCAATTGGTATCTCAACAAAGTAAAGGATGTCATTGGACTCCGGTTGCGATAAGACAAGCAAGGGAAATTGAAACTGGGAAGGTTCCAATTGGTATCTGGCTTGGGAGGCTATGTAAAAGATGGATGAATCGTCTAACAATCATCCATGAAACAAATAAAAGGTAATAAAACCGATTTGATTGAGTGTTGAAGCTTGAGACTTGAGATTGTGCTTATGTGTATTAATGTTGTTTGGATGACTGCAGATGTGTAGTGCGCAATTATTTGATTGTGCTGTGATTGAAACTTGAAGCTTGAAATTATGTGTGTAGCAATACTTGTATGACTGCAATTGTTGGTGTGTAACTGCTTACCTTATTGTGTATATGTTAGTTCGGGAAGAGTCATAACTTGAATTTGTGTGCTTTGGTTGGTAATGACTTTCTATGTGTACTCAAATAGATCAGTAAAGTGGTATTACAATTCGGAAATGGACTTGCCATTGGTAAAAGTGGTAAGGGAACAAGGCTTATGACTGTGGGAGAACTCCGGTTTCGAGACAGCCGGGATTGATTAGGAACCATGGGGAAAAAGGGGTATTATTGATTGATAGCGGGAATTGCGGTAACAAAATTTTGGTGGTAACTCATTATTGTGACTTAAGAAAAAGTTATTCTGGCTTTAAAAATTGTGATAGCTTTAATGATAAATTGTGGTGTGCCTTATTTGGAATGGGTTATATTACATTGGGTATAGACTTACCGTTGGTATAGATGGTAAGAGAACAAAAAATAGATTGATGGTTGTAGGAAAACTCTAGTTTCAGGATAGTCGGGATTGGTTGGGAATCATAGAAAGTAAAAATGGGACTAAGTAGTGTACGATAGTGGAAATATGCTATTGTACACGATTTTGATGCATTTCATAACTTAGGTCTTGAGGTTATGTTTCAAGACCGTAACGCGTTTTCAGTGTTAGCGTTGAGAACGGGGAAGGGGAATGAGAGAATTTTTAGAGAATGGTAAATTTTTTGGGCTACTACTTTTGGGGGTTTCCATAGAGGTGTGCAAGTTACTATAGCGGGATGGGCATGGCATAATCCCTGTCCTATTTTTTTCCTATTTTGTCTTTCATTCTCGGGTCATTTTAAATTGCTATTTGAGCTGCGGGCAATTGCAGGAATTATTTAGCATCCATGTGCGATTAGATAAAAGGGTAGGTATGATAGTTAGGGTATTGGTGAAATTTTAATTTACCACTGGTGGGAATAGTCACCTATGTAGAACTTGGCAAAAATGAGACCGAGTAGTGTTGGACATTGCTCATAGGATTATGTTATGAGGGTGATTATTGGTTGGTTTATTATTGATGATCCTTAGTGGTAAGGTCGGTTGAGTGGTGGGGGTGTGCTCGCCATAGCATTGATTAGGGTGTAAGTGCCCGGGTAGAATTCTCCCTAAGACGATAGTTGACTAAAATCTCAAGCTAGAATGGGTTCCAATGAAATTTTGCTATTGTGTGGTTTAGAGATACGTGGTGTCTCAGGGCATAATGTTGATAGGATTAAGGTGATACTATGATGTGTGAGGGGCATAGTACTCCATAGGAAGCTTCCGGAATGAAATTCGGGTTAGTAGAACTCTGGGTATGGCGGGAAGGGGGTCGCCGTGGTGGGATCTAGTTCCCTTGGCATGGAAAAATTATTTTTGTTCGTTAGTTGAGTTTCTTTTGCTCCGGTGTTTCGATGAGGCCTCAAATTTCTTGGGCACTCGGGGAGGGATAATCTAGTTAGCCTTGTGCAACTCAAAGGAAGGAATTTATTGATAGAACGGGAGTGAGTTAAATTTTGATTGAGATGGGTACACCAAGGGATTGTGATGTTTTGGTGGTTTGCATAAAGTTATATTTATGATGTCATGGTGGAGCGTTAAGGTTCAAGAGGGGGTCGGGCTCCTTCTTCTCCTTCCGCCTTAGAGATCGTTCGGGGATGAACGATGGGTAAATTGGTATCTGCTGTAACGACCGAGTTCGTCATTATTGGTAAGCTTTTCATGCCAATTTTTGAGTCAAAACACTTTCGAGTTTGGGAGTTGAAAATTCTGGGCTAGGCTAATCTCGGTCGATTTTAGAGCAAGGTGTGGTCTAGGAAAATCCAGGTGCGAATTGGGTGTTATATCTTGGGTTGAGCTAGTTTTTCCGTTATTCAAGACCTTAAGGAGTCCGGGGGACTTTTCAAAAATAAATTCGAGTGAGTAGAACTCCCGATATCAAAGTTGACGTGAAAGGGTTGGTACAAAACGTCAGGATTTCGAAATGTATTGTAAAATGGGCACTTTTAGAGACATTACGACTTTCTGTCCCGTGTCAATCTCTATAGCGGTTGACACACAATTGTAGCGACCTCCGCTATAGCAGAGAAATCACCGCTATAGCGGAAGTTAACGTTGGTCAACACCACTATAGCGGTAGGTTCCGCTATGGCGGTACTGCTATAGCAGAGTGGGGACCGATATAGCAAAGCGATAGGATCAAAAAACTCAAAAATGGGTTTTATAATTTCATTCTCTCCCATTCAGCCCCAAAAACAAATGAGGGTTACTCCAAGAACCCTTCTAGGCTGCTCCAAAGCTTGGTAGCCATGGGGAGGAGGGATTCTGACTGAAAGGATGTGAAACTCTAGTTTTGGGCCTGCAAAATCATCAGGGAATGCCTTCACGGAGCAAAAAAATGCATCGTGCAACTTCTTGGCGTCCAGTAGGCTAGGTTCTTTCTTTGAGTAGATTTAGAACTGTTTCTATTTCATATTATTGTCATAGAAGGAAATGAAGAATTATGTTTAGGCCTTCGGGCACGAAGTCTGGAGGAATATTGTATGGTTTAGTTGGTTTACTGATTAGAGATTGATAATATTGGAGTGATGTGCTTCATCCCAGGTTGTTTATACATGTCATAATTGGGTTTCAGGAAACTAGATTGTTGGTAAGATTTGGGAAAACAAAAAGGCGATGCTTAATTAAGTGACTAGTTTAAAGGGAGTTTCGGAGAGGATTCTAGTATAAAGGAAGTAGAGTAAACTAGAATGGTTAACGTACCAATGTTGGGGGATATCTTTCCCATGTTGTATCTGTCTTAAGAAAAGGGTCCAAAATTGATGTATCTGTGAATATGTGTCAAAAAAGGGTAAGTCGGGGATTAGTCCTCGGATGGGTCTAATTATACGTTACTATTGTAGTTGATGATGGTTCCATGAGTGGACCGGGTTTAATTGTTGAAACTGTGACCATTGCATATTGGCCTGTGAAAAGATCGTGTAGTTGAACTTAAGTGCGGGATTGGTCTTAGTGTGGACCGGGATGACATATTGAACAGTTAGGTGATGGTTATTGATTCCTGCATGCATTATATGTTTGTGTACTTTTGACTAAGTATTTGTATGGTTTGCATTGCTTAGGGAATGATTTAAGAATGTCCAAAGGTCCTGTTTTCAGTCTGGTGAAATGAACTAGGTGTTATTGCTTGTTGGTTTAAAAGTGTTGATTGTTCATTATTTGTGACTGTGGATTTTCTGTGACATTCAGTTGGCTCGGGTACAACACCTGGTATAGGTTACTTATTGGTTGGATCAGGTACCACGCCTGGTACAGGTTACTTATTGGTTGGCTCGGGTACCACGCCTGGTACAAGTTACTTATTGGTTGGCTCGGGTACCATGCCTGGTACAGGTTATTTATTGGTTTGCTCGGGTACCACGCCTGGTACAAGTTACTTATTGGTTGGCTCGGGTACCATGCCTGGTACAGGTTATTTATTGGTTTGCTCGGGTACCATGCCTGGTACAAGTTACTTATTGGTTGGCTCGGGTACCACTCCTGGTACAGGTTTCTTATTGGTTGGTTCGGGTACCATGCCTAGTATAGGATACTATTTGGTTGGCTCGAGTACCACGCCTGGTATGAGAACTACAAATAATTAGCTCGGGTACCACGCCTGGTACGAGTTTGCTTTTCTTGCTTGGTTGTATTCTTTACATATTGGTTCCATGAGTGACATTGGTCCTTGAGAGGCCAGGTTGTTACACTTAAATGTGGAGATGGTCCAGGGGTGGACCAGACATCGCATGTTAACACTTAGGTGTTGGTCTAAGGGTCCTTGCTTGGTCCGATAATGAAAAAAGATAATGTCATATTTATTATTGTTATTGAATAATTGTTGAACCTGTCTCCTGTGGTTGGTAAGTCAAAAGGTAGACTGAGAGTCTGGAGTTATACTACTGGCTGTTGTTATATGTTGTACTGCTTTACTCACTGCGGGTGCACCATTTATTCTTTATATATTGGGTTCCTGAGAGGGCCGAGATTTATTATCATTTTGCGTATAATTGATCCTTGAAGGGCCGGGTTAGTGTGCTTAAGTGACAAGGTGATTTTTCTATGAACCAGAGTCGTATGTTATTGTCCTAGGGATCCTTGTTGGGTCCGGGTTTCGTGAAATGGATATATATTATCATCACTGAGAATTGTCAATATCGGTTAGACTTATTGCGTACGTTTGATAAGCTAAGGGAGAGACTTGTGGTCTGGTTATAGCATTGACTGTTGTCACTTGCCGAGTATTACCCTAGGGGTCATGGGAATAGTTTTGTACTAGTAGATGACGGTATGACGGGTGCGGTTTACATCACTAAGTAGTAGGGTTTACTCCGGGTTATTGAGTCATAGTGGTTGAATTGGGTAGGAAAATGGTAGTCCGGGTATGGACATAGATGTTGTCAATGTCAATGTGACTTGGGAAGTCTAGGTGCCAAGGTGACTTTGGAAGTCTAAGGGATAGGCAGGGTTGGGTTGACATTGGGTTTTGGTAAGGTGAATGTTGAAGGATTGAGTATTGTAATTTATTGTGCATTCCCTTGATTTCTTATATGATGGTATGAGTGGATTCGGGTCGACCGATGATGCCTACCAGTACGTGTGTTTATACTGATTCTACTCTTGCTATACCTTTTTGGGTATAGTCTAATTGCAGGGTTGGTGGTGTTTCACAGGTTCAGGATGACGGTGATTCTCCAGCAGCTCTTAGTTCTTTCTTCTATGGTGGGAGTTGTGTCTTCTTTATTTTTGTATCTTCTTATAGTAGCTCTTGTACCGGCTTAGACTAGGTCCTAGGGAGGGTGTTTTAAAGTTGTAAAACAGTTTTATTGTATTCTTCATAGAGGAGGTTTCCTGAATAAAAGATTGTAAAGGTTTTCATGTATCAAAAATAAAGGAAGGTTTATGGTTATACTTGAGTTTTTACGCATTTACCTGTTGGACGAATGGTAAGGGTTCGTCTATCTAGGTGCATAGAGTAGGCGCCCGCACGACCCGGTAGGTTTGATCGTGACAGTATAATATAGTTGCTATTAATATTCTTATGTATAATATAGTTGCTATTAATATTCTTATTTATTCTTATATTTTGTTTGTATACACAAGAATAAAAAAGAAAAAGAAGAAGAGAGAGAGAGATGAGAGATAAAGTGAAACAGAGAGGGAAAGAGCGAAACGTGATTTATCACTTAAAATTATTAAATTAATTTTTCGAATTTGTCAATGAATCTAGAGAACTTTCAGAGGCGAATAAGAAATTTTTAATTGTAGTTAGTTTACAAAATATAAGAAAATTAATTTTGGAGTAAATACACAACTCTTCCTGGATTTAAAGAAGTAATAGAAATTTAAATAGATAATGCGCTGGTTAAAATAGGGAAATAATTTTTTTCCCTATTAACATGTTTGGTTTTCCGTATTTGGCTAATAGTTATCAATTTTCTTAGGCCATAGAATTGCTAATAGTTTTTGGGTTAGAAAATGCCAATTATATAAAGAAATTGTACCAACATGTCAATTCTTCAAAAAAATTGTACGGTGTTCAAGTGCCACATATCATAAGTAAAATTTTTTGGGTGCCTTATTTTGATCGCCCCATTTATGTAAGGAAAACTTGCATGGTGTAACTAACGTATACCTTGTATTTACCATATATAATTACACCTTAAAATAATTATAATATGTAGCTACTCTTTTAATTTCATAGCAAAATCTCAATTCTTTCTACTTTTTTTTTTCTACTCCTATCAAAATCCTCTCCTCCCTTTTCCTCCACTGACACTTTCTCTTCAATCTTTCAGTTTTGGGTTTTGCTTTATCAAGACTCTCCCAAAAATTTCTCACAACTTCCTTATAAAATTTTGCATAAAAATAAAAAGAAAAATGAAAAGTGTTCCTTTTTTGTTTCAAGCCATTGACACTTTCGCCTATTCCTCCTTCATCATCTTCGCTATCTTTACCTCCTCTTGTGCCACTACAACTATCAACCTCGATATTTGATATGCTCAACATACATCTTCAGTTTCGATGTACACGATCATATGTAATAATAGAATTTAACTAGGTTGAGGTCGAATCCCACAGGGAATATGAAACTTTCTACTTATATGTATCCGTATGACTACTCAAATTATAGCTGAAAGCTAATCCTTACGACATGTTTGGTGTGATGGATAAGTGGAGATAATCCTGGGATAATTTTTTAGTACCCTTTAATCTCTTGTTTGGTTACAAAGTTTGGGATAACTTATCCCAGGATTAATAATTAGTCTTGGAATAAGTTATCCCCTCTGGATGAAATAATTATTCTAAAATAACTTATCTCAAAATAAAATAGTTATAATAACAAAAGTATCCCCTCAAACTCTTTTTTATGCACCACTAATATAAAAAAAGTTAAATAAGGTGGAGGGTATTTTTGTAAACAAATAACTTATTCTTAGAAATTATTTAATGCATATTATATTTAATACAACAAGCCAAATACTTAATAAAAAATAATACCAGAATAACTAATCTCAGCATAACTAATTTCAGCATAATTAATCTCATCATAACTTGTAGATGAGCCCTTCTCAAAGAGGTATTCTTTAATTGGGAGCACAATGTACCCCATTTCACTTCAAATCAAACGACCTCTTAAAGTTGTAGAGATTGGGTTCTAAACTAAACTAATAAAATAAAAAGTAAATATGCTTGTAAAACTTGTGAGATTAAAACACTAAGATTGTTATCCCACCAATAGATTGCTTTATTCGTCAATAATCAAGCAAGTACGTGCACTTAGGGTTATATATATGTACTCAGTCTCCTGTTTTATCACTCAGCCTCTTTCGAGGTTATGAATGATTTATCTGCATATGATACTTTCATAACTATATGAGTTATTGACAATAAAAATGATCGATTATTCTAAGTAGATTCAATTATGTCTAATGTAAATCCATCAAATAAGGATTAATGCCTCGAGTTCATGCAAATCTTCTTTTATTAAATATGAACTCGCTTTTTTGAGTCTGTAGATTTAGATATTATGGCTTAGGTTAATATCTACAATTATTAAACCTTTTTATTAAGAACGAAAAGAAATTTGATATGTTACAACCCTAGAAACATGCAATCACATGAAAACCTTATTAACTATGTAATCTCACTGGGTTTCACAATCTCAGTTGAGGATTTAGTTACTCATACTGATGGAAAAATAACAAGCAAATAAACTGAAAGATTGTATAACTTACTATGAATGTTGAAAGCTTGAACTATATTAAAGACTTTATTCACTAAGAAAACTATAAAACTTGGCGACAAAACTAAACTATGCTAAACTATGAAAAAAATGTCGACTCTCTACAATAGATATAATATATGTCTATTTATAATTGTCTAAGAAGTTAGAATCCTAAAATAATTTGGTCAGCCCGCGGACAAGCATTGCGATGCACTCCACAACTGTCAACAGTTTTGCGATCCATTGATTCTGCTGCATCGACATTAATTTTCTTTTAGGATTTTTTGGAATTTTCTTGTGAAATCATTCTACGATCATGAACTAATTTCATGGTCCATATAGTTAGTTTGTATGTTTTTTTACAGTGCAAGTCTTCATCTTTAAGTCTCGATCATCAAAGTACTGTTCTTAACTCAGACATACCAACAGTCAATACTTACTCTTTTTCCTGGTATGGTTTGCTATCGTATTCTACTCCATACTTTGATCTTCCTTTACATGGTCCTGAATGAAATTTTTTTTGATTATTTTTACAGTTTGATCTTTTGTAATGACCAGGTTCGTCATTACGGGTAAACTTTTTGTGCCATGTTTCGAGTCAGAAAATTTCTAGATTTGAAAGTTAAAAATTCTGGGCTAGGCTAGTCTCGGCCAGCTTTGAAGTGCAGTATGGTCTAGGGCAATCTGGGTAATAATTGGACAACGTGTCCTATTTTGAGGTAGTTTTCCATTTAGTTAAGACATAAAAGAGTCTGGAGGACTTTTCGAAATCAAATTCAGGTAAGTAGAACTCCAGAAATTGAGGTTGACGTGAAAAGGTTGTTATGGAACGTCTAGAAATTTAGTGTGTTATGAAATAGACCTTTTTGAGAGGATGTATGACTTTCTGTCCCGTGTCAATCGCCGTAGAGGTTGACACACCGCCATAGCGACCTCCACAATAGCGAAGAAAATATCACTATAGCGGAAGTCAATGCTGGTCAGCACCGCTATAGGGGTAGGTTCCTCTATGGCGGTACCGCTATAGCAGAGCGTGGATTGCTATAGCGGAGCGACGGGATCAGAAAACTTAAAACGGGTTTTATAATTTCATTCTCCCCCATTCAGCCCCAAAACAGACAAGGGTTACTCCAAGAACCCTCCTAGGCTGCTCCAAAGCTTGGGAGCCATGGAGAGGAGGGATTCTGGCTGAAAGAATGTGAAACCACAGATTCGGGCTTATCAATCGCCAGGGAACGCCTTCACGGAGCCAGAAAATACATCATGCAACTGTTTGACATCCAGGTAGGCTAAGTTCTTTCTTTGAGTAGACTTAGACCTGTTTCTATTTCATATTATTGATATAGAAGGAAAGGAGGAATCATGTTTTGACCTTCGATCACGGAGTCTGGAGGAACATTGTATGGTTTGGTTGGTTTATTGATTAGGGATTGATAATTTTGGGGAGATGTGCTTCATCCCGGGTTGTTTATACATGTCAAAATTGGGTTCAGAAAACTAGATTATTGGTAAAGTTTGGGAAATTGAAAAAGCTATGGTTAATTAAGTGACTAGTTTAAAGAGAATTTTGGGGATGATTCTAGTATAAAGGAAGTAGAGTAAACTAGAATGGTTAAAGTACCAATGTTGGGGGATGTCTTTCTCATGTTGTATCTGTCTTAAGAAAAGAGTCCAAAATTGATGTATCTGCGAGTATGTGCTAAAAAAGGATAAGTCGGGGAGTAGTCCTCGAGTGGGTCTAATCATACGTTACTATTGTAGCTGATGATGGTCCCATGAGTTGACCGGGTTTAATTGTTAAAACTATGAACATTGCATATTGGCCTATGAGAGGCCGGGTAGTTGAACTTAAGTGTGGGATTGGTCTTAGTATGGACCGGGATGACATGTTGAAGATTTGGTGATAATTATTGATTCCTGTATGTATTGTATGGTTGTGTACTTTTGACTAAGTATTTATATGGTTTGCATTACTTAGAGAATGATTTAAGAATGTCCAAAAGTCCTGTTTTCAGTCTTGTGAAATGAACTAGATGTTATTGCTTGTTGGTTTACAAGTGTCGATTGTTCATTATTTGTGATTGTGAATTTTGTGTGACATTCGGTTGGCTCGGGTACCATACCTGATACAGGTTACTTATTGGTTGGCTCGGGTACCACGTCTGGTACAGGTTACTTATTAGTTGGCTCGGGTACCACGCCTGGTACAGGTTACTTATTGGTTGGCTCGGGTACCACGCCTGGTACAGGTTACTTATTGGTTGGCTCGGGTACCACGCCTCGTACATATGACTTATTGGTTGGCTCGGTACCACGCCTGGTACAGGTTACTTATTGGTTGGCTCGGGTACCACGCCTGGTATGGGTTTGCTTTACTTGTTTGGTTGTATTCTTTACATGTTGGTTCCATGAGTGAACTGGGTTATCTGTTATTGATGTCTTACATGTGGCTCCTTGAGTGAAATGGGTTATCTGTGATTGATTACATTGGTCCTTGAGAGGCCAGGTTGTTACACTTAGATGTGGGGATATTCCTAGGGTGGACCGGGCATCGCATGTTAACACTTAGGTATTGGTCTAGGGATCCTTGCTTGGTCCGATAATGAAAAAGGGTAAACATCATATTTATTATTTTATTGAATGATTGTTGACCCTCTCCCCTGTGGTGGGTAAGTCAAAAGGTAGACTGAGGGTCTAGAGTTATACTACTGGCTTTTATTATATGTTGTACTACTTTACTCAGTGCGGGTGCACCATTTATTCTTTATTTATTGGGTTCCTGAGAAGGCCAAAATTTATTATCATTTTGCATATAGTTGGTCCTTGAAGGGCCGGGTTAGTGCGCTTAAGTGACAAGGTGGTTCTTCTGTGAACCAGGGTCGTAAGTTATTATCCTAGGGATCCTTGTTGGGTTCGGGTTTCATGGAAAAGATATATGTTGTTGTCATTGGGAGTTGTCAATGTCGGTTAGACTTGTTTTGTACGTTTGATAAGCTAAGGGAGAGACTTGTGGTCTGGTTATAGCATTGGCTGTTGTCACTTGCTGAGTATGGCCCTGGGGGTCATGGGAAAAGTTTTGTACTAGTAAGTGGTGGTACGACGAGTGCGTTCTACGTCACTAAATAGTGGGGTTTACTTCTGGTTGTTGAGTTATAGTGGTTGACTTGGGTAAGGAAATGGTAGTCCGGGTATGGACATACAAGTGGCAATGTCAAGGTGACTTGGAAAGTCTATGTGTCAAGGTGACTTGGGAAGTCTAGGTGCCAAGGTGACTTGGGAAGTCTAAGGGATAGGAAGGCTTGGGTTGACATTAGGTTTTGGTAAGGGAAATGTTGAAGGATTGAGTATTGTAATTAATTGTGCATTTCCTTGATTTCTTATATGATGGTATGAGTGGATTCGGGTCGACCGATGATGCCTACCAGTATGTGTGTTTGTACTGATTCTACTCTTGCTATACCTTTTTGGGTATAGTCTGGTTGCATGGTTGGTGATGTTTCACATGTTTAGGATGACGGTGATTCTCCAACAGCTCCTACTTCTTGCTTCTATGGTGGGAGTTGAGTCTTCTTCATTTTGTGTCTTCTTGTAGTAGCTCTTGCACTGGCTTAGACTAGATTCTAGGGAGGGCTGATTTCAAAAATTGTAAAAGGTTTTCCGCATTCTTGTAAACATTTTCATGTATTAAAAAGATTTATTTCATGGTTTACTTCTTTTTCCGCATTGCCTGTTGGATCTGGTGGTAAGGGTTCTCCTATCTATGTGGATTAGAGTAAGTGCCCGCACGACCCGGTAGTTGGGTCGTGATAAATGGTATCAGAGCCCAGGTTATCGGTCTCCCAGTACAAGAGCAAAATGTCGAATAGAGTCTCGCGGATTGGTGTGTTGACGTCTACATCTAATCCTAGGGAATCTATGAATCATTCTAGGAAACATCTCTCTTCTTTCATTCCTTTTCGTGCGGTTCGTTTACTTGGTCGTATGAGTTGAGTCCAATTGGTATCTCTCGAATCCAATTGGTTTCCCAATGAAGTGAAGGATGTCATTGGACTCTGGTTGCGATAAGACAAGCAAGGAAAATTGGAACCTAGAAGGTTCCAATTGGTATCTGGCCTGGGAGGCTGTGGTAAGGCATGGGTGATCGGCTAAGGGTCATCCATGGGACGGATATAGAGTAATTGATGTGGTTTGACTTTTGTGGTAGCCTGAAAACTAAATTGTTTGTGTATTACAATGCTGGCATAACTTATTTGATTCGTATTTGATTGATTGCTTTGTATGAAATTGCGAGTGTGAAGATATTTATAATTGATTCTTGGTATAATTGAGTGTGCTTAAGTGTTGTGTGTGTGGGGGGTTAGAATTTCATATAAGTTTTTGGAAAAGAACTCATCATTGGTTAAGATGGTGAGGGGAAATGAATTACGATTGTGGGGAAACTCCGGTTTCAGGACAGTCCTCAAGCAAGTATCACTAGACTTGACTCTATTACAATTATGTTTACGTAAATAAAGTAAGTTTCCTATAATGATTTTAAAAAGTTGCTACCAGTATTTACATTCAAAACAAGTATTATCCCGCCTTTTTTTTTTTTTTTTTTTATTTTCACAGCTTTTTAAAAATAATTGTTTCACCTCAAATTGACACAACTAACAATGCAACCTCAATCTGTTACATCTTACTTATCAGTTTTTCAATACATACAAGAGACAGTTTAGAGAGTTTGACTTTATTCAGTCATTTTCATTCAAATGCCCTCATAATAGACTAAAAATATATTCTAAAATAAAACACACATATATATAAAAATAGTGTACAAAGAAACTCTCCCACTTTCAAATAATTCATATGTTATACACACATACCATAGACTTGTCCTTATTTGATATTGTCAACATCTTCGGATAACTCTATCGAGATCACGTAAGGATTTTTCTAAACTTGTAATGTAGGCTTAAGAATGAGTCGGATACATATTTGGGTAAATAGTGACTACTCCTTACTTTGACACTATAACTTTCACATTTTTATTGACTTGGTGCTATTCTTTTTAGCTCAAATAGAAAAGAGCATATATATATATATATATATATATATATATATATATATATATATATATATATATTTGTAAAGCTTTGGATCTTCTATTCTTTTCTTTCCAAGTCAAGGTTCAAATATGACTTTCTACTTCACCCTCAATTTAGGCTTGAAGCTTCATATAACTTTTTTTTACCCTTCACCTTTGACTTAGGCTTTATATGTCTCATATTGCACTTCTAGTATTAAGAAGAGACAAGTTTTTAAAAAATATATATGTTAAACAAGGGATATGAATTTTCAGTTACATCTAGCGAACAAAAAATTTAAGATCTCAAAATGGGAGACTAGAAATATCATTAACATTATTTGAAAGTTTCATATAGACAAATAGTGACTTTTGTATGAGGCAAAATTGGCCTAAGAACATGTGACAATAATCGGATAACCTTTGGGGTTTCACACTGTTCAGATAGGATGAAGGGCCTTGAGAGGCATTTTTGAGATGGCAGTTACAAAGAGTGTCTTTTCGGGCATAGTGGGTATTGATATTCAATTTTTTTTCCTCCACATCGCAAATTAATTTTGAGCTCTTTCAATTTTTAAAATAATTTCGAAATAATTATTCTTATAAAAAATTAAATATTTTTAAAATCAGTTTTCATGCTAATTTTGTCATTTTAAGTAGGAATATATATTTTATTTTTAATTATATAGAAATTATATAATTTTACTTAAAAAATCACTTTTAAAATTATTTTTGAGCAAATATCATATTTAAATTAACTATGCTTTATTTTTTTTCTCGAAATTGAAAACGAATTGAATAATTGGTTTCTTAATCGTAATTTTGATTTAAACGGAATGATTATTTCACTTTGTTTAAGTTAAAGAAGCTCAAATAATTGATTTCAATAAATTCATCTATTTAGATTTTGACCAAATTTTGCTAATTTATCTCAATTTGATCATTTTCTAGATTAAATCTGATCACATTTATAAAATGTAGCTATTGCTTAAGCCCTTTTTAATCCTCCTTTTCAGCTTGCCTTTTAGCCCAACCAAAATTTCCAAGCTCACACATCACAAGACCAAATCCGGACCAAATCCTTTATATCCTCTTATCAGCATATATTTTTACACACATATACTCACACCTGAGAAAAGGCCCAAAACAGTCCATTATCTTTGGGTTTAGAATTAAAATCATCCATATTCTTTTATGTGGGGCATAAATAGTCCATAATGTTTGTTAAAGTGACGCACTTTTGGTCACCTACGTAACTTTCTGTTAACTTTAACGTAGATGGAGTCGTATGAGATATTTTTCATACAAAATCAACGTGCATCCCTTTTCTTTACAAAAAAACAATTTATTAGCACTAACTATTCAAAAAGAAAAAAAGAAAAAAACTCTTGGAAAGAATTGATTAGGCAAACCAAAAGTAAGGAATCATAGTAATGTTAAAAGATTGTTACGACTTAAGCCGAAAGGTATAAATACTTGAGAGTACGGGTGTTTATGGTTTGGTTTGGATCAATTTTGAAGGGTAAAATCAAAATCAAATTAATTTAGGGTGTGTTTGGTATGAAGAAAAATATTTTTCATGGAAAATGTTTTATGGAAAACAAGTTGGTTTCTTACTTATTTTCTCATGTTTGGTTGGTGAGTGGAAAATATTTTCCGAAAAATATTTTCTATTGTTTGATTGATGAGTGAAAATACATTTTTCATTTTTTTTTATTAGAGAGTAGAAAATATTTTCTAGGGAGTGGGTCGGAGGTTGGGGTGTGGTGGTTGGGGGAGGGAGGTGGGTGGGTGGGGGGAGGGAGGGGTAGGAGTGAGGGTTGGGGTACCAAAAATATTTTTTTTTTAAAAAAAATTTAAAAATTAAATTTTGGATGGGGTGGAGGTGGAGGAGGAGGGGGGTGGGGGGCTGGGGGCGTAGGGTGGGGGTTGAGTGGGATGGGGTGGGAGGTTGGGGTACAAAAATATTACATTTTTTAAGAAAAAAAGTATTTTTTTTGAAAAAAAATAATAAAAAAATTGAGTTTGGATGGGTGGAGGTGGTAGTGGTAGTGGGGTGTGTGGAGGGGGGGTGGGGGTGTGTGTTAAAGTGGGGTGGGATACAAAAAAAAATACTTTTTTTTAAAAAAGTTAATTTTATTTTTTAAAGAAAGAATTGAAAAAAATTAAAAGAAATTGATGTGGGGTGGAGGTGGGGGTGGAGTGAAATTGAAAAATATTTTAAAAAAATTGTGTAAGGTAGAGGTGGAGGTGGAAGTAGGGGTGAAACTAGGAGGGTGGAGTGGGTGGGATTGGGGTGTTATGAAGGTGAGGACTTGTTTTCTCTACTTTCATTAGAGAAGTCATTTTCCTTATTTTGGAGGAAAATATTTTCCTAAAAAAAATATTTTCCAATTTTTTTGACCAGCCAAACACAAGAAAATTGAAAAACATTTTCCAGAAAATATTTTCCTCCATACCAAACACACTCTAAATCTATTTTTAATTAGTAAAATCAAATTAAACCAAATGTAATTCATATTCACCGATCGGGTTGTTGTCGGTTTGATTTTTTTTTTTTTATGTTTTTAAGAAAATAATGATATTTTTCTATTTGATTTTTTCCCCTACAATAGAAAAGAACTTTCCATCATTTTTCAATTTATAATTAGTTATGAACTTTTTATTGTGGTGATTATAATTTTTTTTAGAATATGGAAAATTGATAAGAAATCAATATATAGGTAATCTCATAATTGTCTTTTTTGAATAAATGAGTTTGAATTCATGACTTTCTTTTAATAAATGAGAAAGTATAGAAAGTATTTAAAATTCTTTATAAAAAAAATCATATATTGTACATATATGATTATAAAATTTGTGTATATAACTTATTGTTCGATTCGATTTATTATTCGATTTATTCTTAATAAAACCAAACAATCAATTTTTTAAAACTTAAATTCAAATTAAATCAAAATTAAATCAAAATTAATTTATTTAATCAATTTTATTCGATTTTTTATTTGAATTGGTTTTAACCAAACCATGAATACTACTTGAGAGTCCAATTTCAAACGAAGTCTTTGTAGGAATAAATATTTTTTGGAGGCCAAAAGAGAATAATTTTTTTTATCTCATTAGTTAGGAAAAGAAGCTCTCATCTTTCTTGGCATTCAAGGCACAACAAAAATTCAAACTTTTGAGTGCTTTTCACAACAATTACTCAACAACTTAGATGAAGAATCCAATTTCGGTGGGTAGTAGAGATGAAATAAGTCTAAATTTCTGACATTTCAAGTTTCAACAAATGAAGAAATCTTGAAAAGGAAAGTGAGGCCAAACCAGTACTTACAACATGCATAAACAGTAATTTTACTGGCCTTGGTGTGTAAAAATCGACCTTTATTGATGATATTTCAATTAAATTTGAAGTTGTTTTCGATTCATATTTGATCTCAACTTCATAGGATCTTCAAATAGAAGTGGAAATTGTTGTGTTCCTACTAGGAGGCAGCAACAGAATGTCTCCGTTAATATCTAACGGAACCTTTGTGCATTTGATCAAAAGTGCACCACTTTAACAAATATTATGGACTATTTGTGCTCCACATAAAAGAATATGGATGATTTTAATTCTAAACCCAAAGATAATGGACTCTTTTGGGCATTTTCTCAGGTGTGAGTATATGTGTGTGTAAAAATATATGCTGATAAGAGGATATAAAGGATTTGGGCCGGATTTGGTCTTGTGATGTGTGAGCTTGGAAATTTTGGTTGGGCTAAAAGGCAAGCTGAAAAGGAGGATTAAAAAAGGTTTAAGCAATAGCTATATTTTGCAAATGTGGTCAGATTTAATCTAGAAAATGATCAAATTGAGATAAATTAGCAAAAATCGGTCAAAATCTAAATAGATGAATTTATTGAAATCAATTATGCACCCCTCAAAAATCCTACATGCTCCATTCACACTCCCAAAGAATGCACACACCCATAAGACACGCCTAGTACTCACCTCACTTTATCTTCTTCGTCTTCGTTGTACCCTAACAACAACTCAAATGACAACAACAATATCGCCAAAACGGCGCCTCAATCATCCAAATTCCGTCAAACCCTCTGTTTTCTCACGTCCCTTGCCAGCTGAAGAACCACAAAGGTTCTAGAAGATGATAATTATCTCTTTCAACGTTCTTCTCCCCCAAATTATGGCAAAATTCCCTCTAATTCGTACTAAATAGTATATCTGTGGCTCAATTTGGCTGGAACGAGTTTGAATTTGAAAATTTTCTAAGTGTTTTGCCAAACATTCCTCTGTTTCCCCCCCTCCATTTTCACCCAATAAATTCCTATTAAACCACAATGGTTTACAGGATTAGAGGGCTGACTTTTGGATCTAGAGTTTCTTTTTTGGAGAATCACTCTCTAGAACTCGAAAAGACCAAAGGTTGCAGAGAAAATACTCACAAAAGTTCTTGCTAATTCTGATAAGTATTATTAATACGAGACTAAAATATAAAATAGCTAAAAAATTTATACTTTCACAGTGTAAACGACTAGATTTCGTTCCTGAAAATAAGCAATCAAGAAAGGAAAAGTAGAAACAATAATTTTTATATTTCAATAATTTGTGCGGGGTTACAATCTTTATAAAATCTTATAAAAAAGATGTGATCCTCTGATTCTTCTCCTCACGTTCCTTGATTTGTTCTTGATTGACAAAATATTTGTTGGATTTTCACCACGAATGCGGAGCGAAGCTTTAATCACAATCGTGGAGGTATAAAAACTTGCGGCTCAACACTTGGAGATGAAGACTTCTTTGTATGCGGAAGACTTGCGGATCACCACTGAAGAGCAGAGCTTTTCTATGTATTTCTGTCTGTCTCCTTCTGGTCATATGAAAACCCCTTTATATAGGTGTGAGCTAGGGTTTTGGGGGTATTTTGGTCTCCAAGTAATTTTAGAGGACCTTGGGCTTGAAGAGCATGAGTTGGGCTCGTCTTGTCAACTTAACAGACTAGCCCAAATGTGATTTGGACTTTATTTAAGTCATATAATTTTAACTTAAATATTAATCTCACTTTATTAACCAATAATTTGACTCGATCAACATATCATGAATTTAAAATTTAATCCAAAATTTAATATGAATTTATCAATAAAACTTCACTGTCTACAAATGCCCCCTGCTTCGAGGCTTGTTAGGGTGCTCGACTTGTCGATCATCTAAAGACAAGGCTTGAAGTATTCGTGAAGCAAATATTTTTTTTCACGTAGTTTATTTCTTGTGAAACATTTGAAACTTCACAAGAAATGACTATGCCGATATTTCGAAGCTATCCAAATTAACACGTACCGGAGTCTTTTGACAACATTCTCTAATTTGCAAGAGATTACTTGACTTTCGGTCATTTACCGACTCATTTTTTGGTTTGAAGTATTTTCAGCTTATTGAGAATTATCGCATAGTATTTCTTTGTAATTTTATGACTTTATTAGGGTCATCAACTACAAATTTGGTTGGATAGCAAGGATTGCATCTATTAGCTTGATTTGATGATATGAAGCTAGTGATTTTGACGCATGTGTTAAGGTGTTGCTTTCCTTGATGTTGAACACCTTTACAGTAGGTTCTCCTCTAATTTTGCTCGACCATTTGAACAAAATGTAAGGACTTTGAACCCTCCATACGTAAGCCTAGCCTTATTAGAAGGCTTTTCATTTCATATTTGATTCCAACGGAAACTTTCCATAATTGACTCCAATGGAAATTTCCATAACTATAATTTCAATTCCAATGGAAGTTTTCCATATTTTGGTTCCAATAAAAACTTTTCATAACTATAATTTTCCATAATTTTTCAATTATGGAAAGTTTTCATATTTTTCATAATTTTGGTTCCTATGGAAATTTTTCATATTTTGGTTCCAATGAAATTTTTCATAACTATAATTTTCCATAATTTTGGTTCTAAGGAAAATTTTCATAATTTGGTTCCAATGAAATTTATTCATAATTATAATTTCCCATAATCTGTAGGAATCAAACTTACGACCCCGTCTTTTGACATCTATAAATACCCACATTCCTACAACGGTTGATTGTCAAGTTGCGGCATCATCAAGTTCCATTGAGTTTGTTTCTATCAGGTAATTCCTCTTTCATATTTGATTTTCGTCACCTTTTTTAACAGCTTAGCGCGACTGTAGTAGAAAGGAACACAAATAATCTCATGCTGATACATCATCCTCTTTTTATTGCAAGTTTACAAAGGAACACAAATAATCTCAATATCATACCAAGAAGATGTAAGAGATATAACCGCACAAATGACCAGGAATAACTTGGTGTATTTGCCTGTTGCAGTTTGGAGAGCTAATATGTGGTGCACATCGTCATTCGGACTTGGCGAGGTTGACACTTGGAATGAACGTATTACATCCTTGGTGAGAAAACACATGGCGCATTTCATCCTTACGGCTTGGTAAGAAAGAGGCTGGGAGTAGTCCTTCCTAACTTCAGCAAGCAACTACTTGGTGCATCTCAACAAGAATATTTGTTTCTTGATGTAGGACTGATGAAATTGTAAGACGCTTGATTTTTAAGGAACTAAACTTCAAAGGGAGAGACATGTCAAAAAAAATCGGAGCCAAAGTCTTTTCGGATCAGCTAGAATTAATTTTTTGAAGTTAATCGAGAGATCTGCTGCACTGACTTTCCAGCTTTAAGTGCTCTGGACACAAAATTCATATCCCGAGATAAAAGTGTTAAAATTAAGGATACTTCACCATATAGAATCGTAACCCAAAGATCCACAAGATATTCAGAACTCAGGGCCAAATTCCTTCTGGTTTGGCCGAAATTATTTTCTGAAGTTGATTTATAAATCTAACATGTTTGCTTCACAGCTTTGCGCGCTCTTGTCGAAAAATTTATATCTCTAGTTAGGAACGCTCAAATCACAAGACATTTGATTTTTTAGATGCAAGATTTCAAGGGCTGTAGCATATCCGAAAATTAGTACAAAATTCTACCCGTGTTGGTCGAAATTAATTTTTGAATCTGATGTATCAGTCTCGCGTGTTGACCTCACTGCATCGCACTCTCTTGCCAAAATAATTCATATCTCAAGCTATGAGTATTCGAATTATATGAAGCTTGATCCTACAGAACTTAGAATTCAATGGTCCACAATACATCAAAATTTCATATCGATATTCCTTACGGATTGATCAGAATTAATTTCTGAAGTTGATTTCTAAAGCTGATATATCCGCTTCACATCTTTGCGCAGATGTGGTAGAAAATTCATAACTCGGAGAAGGAGTGCCAAAATTATGAGATTCTTTTTTCGTAGGAAATATAACCCACAGATCTACTATAGATCAAAAAATCACAGCCAAATGATCTCCGAATTTATACAGATATCATTTTCAAAATCAACTTGAATTTTGTCTCGCTCAAATGTTTTTCAGCTTTGAGCGTCTGTGGTAGAAAATCCATAACTCGTAGTAGAAGCGCTGAAATTGTGAGATTCTTATTCTATTGGAAATAGGACTCCAAAAGCTACAATATGTATAAAAATCACTAGTAAAGGCTTCGCGGATTGGTACAAATTTGTCTTCAAAGTCAGCTAAATTTCTGCCTCGTCCATCTTTTCAGATTTGCGCGTCTATGGAAGAAAATTCATAACTCTGAATAGGAGTGCCAAAATCATGAGCTTCTTATTCCTTTGGAAAGAGGACTCTCAGATATGCAATATATAAAAATCACGACCAAAGGCTTCACGGATTGGTACAGATTTGTCTTCGAATTCGGCTCAATTTCTGCCTCGTCCATCTCTTCAGCTTTGCGCGTCTGTGGAAGAAAATCTATAACTCGGAGTAGGAGTACCAAAATCATGAGCTTCATATTCCATTGGAAAGAGGACTTCTAGAGATACAATATATATAAAAATCATGACTAAAAGCTTTACAGATTTGTACATATATCTCTTCGAAGTTGGCCCAAATTCTGCTTTATTTGCCACTTCAGCTTTGCTCTCCTGTGGAAAAACATTATAACTCGGAGTGGGAAAACCAAAATTACGAGCTTCTTATTCCGTTGCAAATAGAACTTTGAGATCTATTGCTCATATAAAATTCAAGACCAAAAGCTTTACGGATTTGTACAGATATCTCTTCGAAGTTGGTCCAAATTCTGCCTTATTTTTGTCTCTTCGCTTTTCTTTGCGTGTTCGAAGATCCTACCAAGACGAGCTTTGCAAATATGAAGGTTCCAACTTGCGGAATTTACCACTTATTGAAATATTATAGTCTTTCTATCGGAGCAATTTTATTTTCCATGGAGATTTGCCCCCGATTGAATCAACAACCTTCGGTGAAAGTCCCAAGTTTGACGAAAGAGTACTTGAGATTTAACTTTCATGTGCCAGATCAAGTGAAAACACGAGTTTTTTGACACTCATGCGATTGAACCCAGAATGAAATTCTAGGTGCCTACGTACCTCGGTGAAGAGGATCAAGTCATAACGTAGTTCTGAAAGAGTATTTATTTTTAATTTTTTTTTGTGTCCTAACTTTTGCTTAGGCCGCCTCTTGCGAGGTTTTCAACCTAGAGGACTTTTTGTGTCCTAACTTTTGCCTAGGCCACCTCTGTGAGGTTTTCAACCTAGCGGATATTTTTTTGGAGCCGTACACAGTTTATACTCTTGCGGGCCAGGAGTAATATACGATTTATGCTCGTACGGTAAGGAGCGGACCCTTGCTTCAAGGATAGTACTTTTTCAAGAATTTTCCATTGATGGGACCGATCCGTAAGCCATCTGCATCTACAAGCTTGTAAGCACCACTTGAATAGGCTTCTTGGACAACATATGGTCCATCTCACTTTGAGGTGAACTTGCTTCCCGATTTATGAGATATAATGATTGGTCTTCTTACTACAAGGACTTGATCACCAACTTGGAAGGACCTTAGGTTAACCTTTTTATTAAAAGCACGGAAAAGACGAGCCTGATAACATTCAAGACTTTGTTGATCTTCCAACCTTTTCTCATCGAGGGCCTCTAACTCTTTAAGGCGTAGACGAGCATTTTCTTCTTCAGGGAGTCCTTCTTAGATAGCAAGCCGTAATGATGGTATTTAGCGTTCAAGTGAAATGACTGCTTCAGTTTCATAGACAAGAGAATAAGGCGTTGCTTGAGTCGGTGTGCGATGCGTCGTCCGATATGCCCAAATAGCTTCCTCCATTCTATCGTGCCAGTCCCTCTTAGATTTGGAGACAACCTTCTTTAACAAGTTGCACAAGGTCTTGTTAAATAATTCGGTTAGTCCATTTGCAGCAGCATAATACATTGATGAATTACATTGCTTGAAGCCAAAAAGGTCGCAAATCTTATCCATCAACTTGTTGGCAAATGGTTTGCCATTATCCGTTATTATATAACTGGGGATGCCAAAATGATAAGACGATGTTCACTCGAATAAAGTTCGCAACATTCTCTTTTATTACTTCTTTGAGGGCTACCACTTCAGTCCATTTTGAGAAGTAATCTGTTGCAGCTAAGATGTATATGTGGCCACTAGAAGATTTTGGCAGTGGTCCAACCACATCCTGCCCCCAAGTGTCAAACGACCAAGATGCCACAATTGGATGTAACGCTTCAGGTGATCGATGCATAAAATTTGCATGAAATTGGCATGCTTTGCATCGTCGAGCATAATCCAAACAATCTTTCACCATTGTTGGCCAGTAATACCCCATCCTTTTTATGTGAAAGTGCAACTTCGGCCCAAATTGATGTGATCCACAGACTCCCGAGTGTGATTCTTGCATAGCTTGAGTTGCCTCTTCTTCCCCTAAACAACGCAAGAGGACTCCCTTGAATGATCTTCGATATAAAGTATCTTTGTAGTAAAGGAAGCGAGGGGCACACCGATGAATTTTGGTCTTTCTTTTTGGATATTCTGGAAGTATGTTGTAACATAAGTAATCAACCATAGTTTATTGCCAATCAACTTTCTCGGCTTCAGAAACAGCCACAAGATGTTCAAGCTTACTTTCTTCATCCTCATCCTCCTCTGGCGGTACTACCCATTTTTGGCAGATAGTGATTTATGCTTGATCGAGCAAAGTCAATGTTGAAGCTAAGGTAGCTAAGGCATCGACTTTCTTATTCTCCTTTCTTGGCACATGTTGAAGAGTTACATCACCGAGCCATCCAATCAAATTCTGTGCATAGTTATAGTAAGGACATAATTCTGTCTTTTTGACATCGTAGCTACCAAACAACTGATTGATCACCAATTCAAAGTCTCCAAAGACTTGTAATTGAAACTGCTTCATATCGACCACCATTTCAAGACCCAATATAAGTGCTTGATACTTTGCGACATTATTGGAGCAACGTTGTGTCAAAGTGAACAAGACTTCCTCTTGAGAAGTGACGAATATCACACCAGCACCCGCTCCTTCGCGATGTGAGGCGCCATCAAAATACATCTTCCAAGGGGGTTGAATTTCAATGACCATGGCATCTTCATCAGGTAGTTCATCAGTTAGCTCCCAATCATTAGGTATCAGATGGTATGCTAAGAAGTCTGCCAATGCCTCCCTTTTTACAACCTTTTGAGGAATGTACACAATCTCGAATTGTTGAAATCAGAGATACCATCTCGCTAGTCGATCGCTGAGGACAGGTTTTGACATTACGAAATTGATGGGATTTGCTTTAGAAATAAGGCGGATGACATGAGCTTGGAAATAGTGTTTCATCTTCGAATGGAGAAGACTAAGGCCAAGCACAATTTTTCGATTGGCGAATATTTCTACTCATTTGGTGTCATCATCTTACTCAAGTAGTAAAGGGAATTTTCTTTCACTTCGGTATTCTCTTGGGCTAAGAGTGCTCTCATTGATCTTTCTTGAGCTGATATGTATATTATCAACGGCTTTCCAGGAATAGGAGCTGATAGAACTGGTGGATTTGTCAGGTAAGATTTGATACTCTCGAAGGCATTACTACAAGCTTGGTCCCATTCGAAAGGAGTACCTTTCTTCATGAGATGGCTAAATGGTTGGCACTTTCCTGCAAGATTTGAGATAAATCTCCTAAGATACGCCAACTTCCCTTCCAAACTTTTCAATTCATAAATGTCTCTTGGTTCGACCATCTTCAGGATTGCATCTACTTCGACTTGATCAATTTCTATCTCTCGATGTCGTACAATGAAACCAAGGAACTTTCCAGAGGTAACTCCAAATGCGCATTTCAGAGGATTCATTCGGAGTTGGTACCTTCGCAGTAAATCAAACACCATTCTCAAGTTTTGCAAGTGATCACTCTTTTTCCTTGATTTTACCACCAAGTCATCAACATAACATTCAACGTTCTTGTGAAGAATGTTGTCAAAGATATTCTGCATAGCTCTTTGGTATGTTGCTCCAGCATTTTTCAAGCCAAAAAGCATTACTTTATAGCAATAAATCCCCCTAGGAGTACAGAATGTGGTATGATCTTCATCCTTAGGAGACATGCGGATCTGATTGTAGCCGGACGAGATATCCATAAAAGACATCGCCTCGTACCCAGTAGTGGCATCAATCATAAGCTCTGGGATGGAAAGTGGAAATTCGTCCTTAGGGAATGAATTGTTGAGATCCCTAAAGTCAACAAACTCAGATTTACCCGTTCTTCTTTCTCACAGGGACAATGCTTGAAATCCATGTGGGATACTTAACTTCACGAATGAAGCCAGCCTCAATAAGCTTGTTAACTTCAGTTTCGATCACAGGAACCAATTCAGGCCTAAAGCGTCGTTGAGCTTGCTTGATAGGACGTGCACTTTTCTTGACTGCAAGATGATGGACTGCCACCTTCGGATCTAAACCAGGTGTTTCTTTGTAACTCCAGGCAAACACATCCTTGTACTCTTTTAGCAAGTCAACATAATCTCTTTTTTTATCAGCTACAAGCAAGGCATTTACATAAGTGGGTCTTGGATCTTCATCAGTACCAAGATTGACTTCTTTCAATGCATCAACTGTGGTTTTCACCCCTTCTTCAAGTTCGAGCGGTGCATCCTTAGCATCTTCATCTTTTTGAGGTTCGCCATCGTTAAAATATATGTGGTAACACCATGCAATATCCTCCAACTCTTCATCAACTTTGATTGGAGATGAATCATCCTTTTCATCTTGTGTGGTAACATAAAATGAAGAGCCAACACTTTCTTCATCTTCATCACGCTTTCTGGTGTAGACCACGATATGCGGCTTTGCTTTCAGTACTTCCCCACACAAAACCACAAGGTTTGTTTGCCGCCTCATTCTAGAAGGGATCAGACTTTGAAAATCTTTAGAGATATTTTGAGGTACGGGCAAAGCAAATGCTTTCATACTCCTGTAATTTCTCCAAGACTTATTTTTCTTCTTCAATGGCCCTAACCTCTCAAATACGGAAATTCTTGCTGGTGATTTTCTAAGTCGATCAAATACCAAAACCCTTTTGTTAGAAGTAACATGTTCATCTTCCATAGTGACGTAGTTGTTGCTTACCCTTCTTATGGATATGCGAACTGGTGGGGGTTGTTTGTATCCCAAACCTTCACGTTGTTGCCTCATAGCAGGTTTCGATGGAAGCTTCCCTAATTTTGATGGTTCGTTAGGATCATATCCAGCCTTTGCAAGAAGTCTGTAAGCATTTGGATCAAATCCTTCATCCATACGCTTTGTAGGGAGTGCTTCATTTTGCGACAATTTAGGAGCCAAAACGTTTTCAAGTAATTTTGTGAATGACTTCATCATATTAATCCTCTTAATAGGTAGGGTCAGTCCCTCTAATGCATTTCCCTGCGACTTGAGAGGGTGTCCTTCATCTTTTTTAGCCTTTGGAACATAACAAAGAATGGGTGTCAATTTCTTACTTGAAGAATTACTACTCCCATTAGTTGCTTTGTTCGTATTGGCAGGCTTTGTATCTTCCTTACTTTCAACCTTTGCTTTACCAGAAATCACTTTGTCCTTCTAGTTAAGGAACTCAACATTTTTGGTTGTCGCAATTTCATCAATTCTTGCAACATATTTCTTCAAGTAAAACCTCGCGTCAGCAAAGTGTGCTTCAGCTTCAGTGAAGGGATTATCATCTGCAATAATCTTCTTTGCAACTCCATCCTCATAATACTTCAAACATTGGTGGTAGGTAGATGGGACCACTTTGTTCTCATGTACCCAAGGCCTACCAAGCAGGATATTGTATGATGTTTTTGCATCAATTACATGTAACCACACGCTTGATTGCAACTCTCCGATAGTGAGTTCCACTTTGATGGCTCCTATGGATCTTTGTCCCCCTTGATTGAATCCTTGAATCATCAAACGACTTTCTGTAAGATCACCCGTTGAGATCCCAAGTTCCTTCATTGTATGAATTAGAAGGATGTTAACTCCAGATCCACCATCGACTAGAATTTTGTACACCCTTCGCTCATGCTCAAAACAAATCATGAATAATGGGCAGTTGTGAGGTGTGTCACCAAGTACAAGGTCATCATCAGAGAATGTAATTTTGGCCATACAGATATACTCAACTTCAGGGGATGATTTTGAAGGGTCTTTTGGTGATGGATATGATGAGATAACTTTTTTGCTTCTTTCTCATCAATGTCACAACATAGGGCCCTTATGCCATCACTTGCAGACTTGGTGAGAAACCAACTTGGCAAAAATTTTCCTAATGTTATCGGTCGACGCAACTCTTGGTAGTATTTCACCCTCATTTTTTCCTTCTTCGGGTTCCCAATTAAATTTTTCATTTTGGGTCTCCTTACCATCTTTTCCCTAGTTTGTCGCTTGCTTAGCTCCTTTTGCAAGCTTGCTTTGCGACGTTTACGGCGAGTCACAAGAGTCCAGCCCCAATCATCAGAATGGTCTACTTGGTCTTCATCTCCTTTTAATGATTCTCCTTCTACGTATGCTGCATCACTTAGCGCAGGAAGAGATAACATTTCATTAACATTAATGGGCTCGAAGTATCCAAACTTAATCATTATGTCAAACTTAAGTTTGGAACGTCCTTCTCTTCATATCCTTCAATAAGGTTACATGTCATGATCGAATTGAGCGAGTCAGAAGTGGCACTAACTTGGTTTGAACTTGATTTCTCATCCTCAAGTGAAATCTTTCCTTCACGAGCTAAGTCCATGATTTATCCTTAAAGACAAAGCACTTCTCGATAGGATGGCCAACCAACCGGTGATACTTGCAATAATTTGGCTCGTCACTTCTCCCTGCTTCATTTGGTCGTTTTATCTCTGGTAACTCAAAAAGTTTTAGCCCAAGGAGTTCATCAAAGATTGCGAATACATCTGAATCAAGAAATGGGTAATCCTTTTCTTGCACCTCCTTCAAACTCAACTTTCAGCTCTCCCTATCCTTAAAAGAAGTCGCCTTTACACTCTGCTTCTTGATTACCTTTGTAGTGAACTTAACAGGAGAAGCATTAACATTCATGGATTCTTTGTTTTCAGCCTTGGGCAAATATTTACCCACTCTCTTGATTTCTTGCTTGTCTTTACCTTTGCGAGGTTCATGGATAGGCGACTCTTCAGTTCCAACCGATGCCATTCTCGACTCCATGTCGTGAGCACGAGTGGCCAACTCTTCAAAAGTCTTAGGCTTTGTGCCTCGTAAAATATAGCAGAGACCCCAATGCATACCTTGAATGCACATCTCTATGCTTGAAGCTTCACTAAGTCTATCCTTGCAGTTTAGACTTGCGTGCTTCCATCGATTAATAAAGTCAAAAACTGGTTCTTCATTCCGTTGACGCGTGTTTGTAAGCTCCACCATGCTTATGGTACGTCTCGTGCTATAGAAGTGGTTGAGAAATTCTTGCTCCATTTATTCCCAACTGTCAATGGAACCACACTCAAGGTCTGTGTACCAATCAAAAGCATTACCTCTAAGGGTACGAACAAACTATTTGACGAGGTAATCACCATATGTTCCAGTATTGTTGCACGTTTCAATGAAGTGTGCCACATATTTCTTTGGACTTCCCTTACCATCGAACTGCTGAAATTTTGGAGGTTGATAACTGGCAGGCATCTTCAAGTTATCAATCCTTCTGATGTATGGCTTCGCATATGTAAGGGAGGATTTTGCGGCAACCTCATAATTATACTTGATGGTTCCCGTGATGAACTCCTTGATTTGATCGATTGGAATCATCCCCTCAGAGAAAACTTAGATCTCCTTAGCATGATTCACTTGCTTTGCGGGTGATCAACCGTCTCTTGTACTTGCGGATGCTTTCCAGATGCATGACTGGATTCTTCATCCATCATGCCTTTTATCCTATCCGTTAACTTAACAATTCGAGCATCTTGATCTTGAACATATTTGGTCAAGCCTTCAATAGCTTTTGTCAAGCCCGCAAGTTGTTCTTCTACGGATGAAGCGTTAGTCACTATCGCATGCATCACCATCATAGATGATGGAGAATAATATAGATATTTCCGAATATGAGATGTAGATATATTATGCGGAGCAGATCTAGTGCTTAAGACATCATCGTCGGCTAGAGTGAAGGACTTCTTGGACGTAGATAAGCTCAGTTGGGCAAGAACCCTTTCAACCATTTTGGTGATGTCATTGCCTTCTTTTGTGGAGTTTGCGAGAGATTTCACACCTTTCGGAGATGAACCAAAGACAACATCAGATTTGGATTGCACTCGTGAGGCTTGTTGTCCCAGTAATTTGGATTGGTTCCTTGTGACAGGTCCCATGCTTCCCATAGTAACATCAAGGATGTTTTCCACAACAACAGAGAATTTGGATCCAACAGCTTTTGCGGATGCGGATCCCGAGTTGACCTTTTTGGAAGTCATCTTAGTGTTCTTAAACTTTGATTGCTGGAGAGAAGAGATGAGAGGTAAAGATTGTCCCACTGGGCGTGCCAATTTGTAAATGACTAGATTTCATTTCTGAAAATAAGCGATCAAGAAAGGAAAAATAGCAATAAAAAATAATTTTTTATATTTCAATAATTTGTGCGGGGGTTACAATCTTTATAAAATCTTATAAAAAAATGTAATCCTGTGATTCTTCTCTCCAAATTCCTTGATTTGCTCTTGATTGACATAATATTTGTTAGATTTTCACCACGAATGCAGAGCGAAGCTTTAATCACAATCGTGGAGGTATAGAAACTTGCGGCTCAATACTTGGAGATTAAGACTTCTTTGTATGCGGAAGACTTGCGGATCACCACTAAGGAGCAGAGCTTTTCTATGTATTTCTGTCTGTCTCCTTCTGGTCTTATGAAGACCCTTTTATATAGGTGTGAGTTAGAATTTTGGGGGTATTTTGGTCTGCAAGTAATTTTAGAGGACCTTGGGCTTGAAGAGTATGAGTTGGGCTCATTTTGTCAACTTAACAGACTAGCCCAAATGTGATTTAGACTTTATTTAAGTCATATAATTTTAACTTAAATATTAATCCCACTTTATTAACTAATAATTTGACTCGATCAACATATCATGAATTTAAAATTTAATCCAAAATTTAATATGAATTTATCAATAAAACTTCACTGTCTACCCATAGCAAAAAAATTAAGTCTTTTGCCACAATAGAATATATTGTAGCTATAATATAAAAATTGCTAGAAAGTTTATTTGTCCTTGCAAAAGAGTAGTATTATTTGTTAGAAGTATATATTTCGTAGCAAGATTTTTTTATCGTTACAACTACACCATAATTTTTTTTTTTGTAGCTGTAAGTATTAGTCCTTAGCCACGGAACATGTAAAGTCTGTAGCTAACTTTTACCCACGCTACATCTTGCTACGAATTCTACAAAAAAAAATTGAGGTAAAGTGTTAGTCCACGAACTTTTTCATATTCAGTTATGATATATTATGTAGCTATATGCGCATTATGTTGTAGTGAACGTTTTCAACAAAGATAGTTGCCTTTCCTCCGTGATCAGAGGCGAGTTCAGGATTTTAAACTTGTGGGTTCCTAATAAAATAAATTAATATACAATAATAATATGATTGAACCAAAAAAATAAGTCTGACTAAAATAGTATGCAAGATTTCAAGCAATAAATTAATGCATACCCATTATTAGGGGTGTTCACGGGTCGGTTTGGATCGGTTATTGGTCAAAATCATAACCAAATCAATTTAGTCAGTTTTTAAAATTCTAAAACCAAACCAAACCAAAAAAATAAATAACCGTCGGTTTGGTTCGATTTTTTTCGATTTATGACTAGTTAATGATAAATTGATAATAGTTTAAGAAATGGCAATGGCCAAAAGACAAGTTCTAATAACGTCAACTAAACAAATGTCTTTAGCAAATCTATCTTATTTGGCATTTCAAACAATAATTTTTTTCTTGAGTTTGTGAACCAAATGTCAAAATAATAAGCAATAGTACTACTGCCTATAGGACAAAAATCACAAGTCGATGTATTATGTGGGGAAGCAACCACCAAGAAGACAATTGCTGAAAAATGCTTGTCAGAAAACTTGCAAGTTGTAACACAATTGAAATTTTAAATAAACAAATCAAACAAAGCTTCCAAAGTATTAACTTTGTCCATTAAAAAGAATTTTTTTTACATATTAACTAAACTACTCTAGAGTAACTAAAGGATCCAGAATATAATCACAAGTAAAATGTAACAAAATATTTATATTTTACTTCTGAATAATATATAAATTATTATAAAATTTATATATATAATTTATCGGTTCGGTTCGATTATTTTTTAGTAAAATCAAAACCAAATCAATAGTATCGATTTTTAAATTTAAAACCAAATCAAACCAAACCAAATCAAATGTCAGTTGTTTTAATCGGTTTGGTTCTGTTTGCGGTTTGGTTTGGATTTTAACCAAATCATGAACAACTCTACCCATTATGATGACAATAAACAATAAGTGAAAAAAAAAATTAATTTAACAGAACTCATGAAAAATCTTAAACTCATGGGGCTACATAAAATACGAAAAACTAAAATAAAATAACACAAATAATGCATAATATTAGAGGATAGTGCGAAAAATTTCAAAAATATAGAAAACTTACCACTGTTATCTTTGTTTCACAGTAAAATCAGAGCAATTATTAAAACCTAAGTTTTTTTGTTCCAAAGTTGATTTGAAAAATTGAAATTTGGGTAAACGTAATATTTTATTAATAAGTTTTTTTTTAGTTGACTTAAGTTAGAATTTTAAAAAAGAAAAAGGAGAAAAAGGGCAGAAACATGTTTTGTTTGAAGAAAAAAGGAGTTGATTGGTGGTTAAAGAAAAAGCAAGGTAAAATAGTATATGAAAAAAGGCTAAAAACGTTGTCACAGGAATCCGAACACGCATTGTGTAGGCCACATGAAACTTCACTGGATCCTCCAGCGCCACTAGACCATCCAACAATTTTGATTATGGGTTCCCATCAATAAATACTTATACTTCGACAATATTTTTACAATAATTATAGGATTTCGAAAAATTTAGGAGGTTCTCGGAAACTCACACCGTACACTGTAGATTTGCCCATGTTCGCGACCCTTGCTAAGAATAAGATGATGAAATATATTCTTTGTTGTAGCCCAAATACCAACCCTAACACTACGACAAATATTCATATCAAGTGGATTAAGCCCCTCCTAGAGAATTACAAATTAAATACTGACCGTGCCTTCTCTAAAGGAAAAGGAGAAAACAAAATTTGGGGGTTGGTTAGGGACTCTAATGGGGATTGGCTTGTTGGTATATTACAAAAGGCACAGTGCCTATAACCACCTCATGGCAGAAATGAAGGCTCTACTCACTTTTTTTAAAATTTAATTTTACCATCCAGGAAACATCAGACGATGGAAGGGGGTTTGGCATGAACCCTACCTTGTATATTTACTAATTTCAACATTACAAAAAGGGGGACATGGAGCCAAAACCTCTGGGAACTAAGACAAAAGGTCAATACTGATTGAACACACAAAATGGCTACTATAACCTATGTACATCAAAAGCAGGTGAAGAGCCACTTAACAAAAAACCTCTAGTGGCTCTTCCTTGGGATCATGGTGGTTCAAAGAACCAACCAGTGTGTTTCTTAGCACTTATTCTGAAAGAGGAAACTTGTAGTTTGTCCATTCTAAGCACACCTCTTATATCAATTCGCAATTCTGCTTCGTTGAGATAGATTTCCTTCTCAGTTAAATCAGTGGCATGTTTTGAGAGAAGATCTGCTTACCGCATTCCCCTCTCTCAAGCAATGCTTCACTATAATGTTGTATTGAAGAATTTTCTCTCTGATGTAAGAAATATCATCTTGAAGTTTTCAAGGGATGCCACATTTGTCTAGTATCATATTTATAACTAGAAGTGAGTCAAGTTCAATAGTGAGATGTTGGAGGGTTTGTTGGTAGCACCAGGTGATACCATGAAGAGCTGCTTGTGTTTCTGAAAAGTTGTTAGTCAAGAATTGAACCGGCGCTGCAAAAGTCATGAGCATTTGTCCATTTCCATTTCTAACAACTCCTCATGCACCAGCTTTTCCTAGGTTGAGCAGGAATCTTCCATCTGTATTCAGCTTCCATGAGTTGGCTTCTGGTTTCTCCCATTTGACTATGATACTGAATAAGGTAGTCTTGTAAGCTTCCACAACTTGACACACTTTGATCCAATTCCAGCTCCAATCCATAGTGCTAAACTTTTGACCTATTGAGATTTTTACCTGAAAAAGGATTAGTTGGCAGATTCTATAAACAAAGAAAGGCTTATTATCATATTTTTTGCCACATCTAGCTTTCCACAATTCCTAGAATGTGATGATAGGTGTAACGTAAAGGAGAAATTTATAGATCGGGTTTTTGGTGGATCTGTTCCACCAAAATTTTAGGAGATTAGTGATAGTCCTTCCGATTGATTGAAAACCAAAGGGGTGTGAAAGTTGGTTCCACACTTTTTTGGCTACGCCACTTTTTACAAAAACATGGCTCACAATGTCTTCTTCAGAGATCCTACAATAACAAAATGTAGAAGAAGAGTTAGGATTGAATCTTTTGGTTAAAGCACCTACAGAGACTCTTTCTTTGATGAGCCTCCAAAGGTTGAAGGATATTTTAAAATGAAGGTCCTTGTGCCATATTCTAGATAAAGCTCGACTGAAAGGTCTTCTTTGCCTGAGGTTCTGATAAGATAAAGAACAGGTAAATATTCCTTGAATGGATAAGGTCCATACAACTTGGTCAGGTTTGTTGGCTTGTCCAAGGTGAACAAGGGAAACTTCTTGAGCCACCTGATCAGGAATAACATTCAGGAGCATATTCATGTTCCAATTATGATCAACCAGATAGTCACTGACTTTAGAGTTGCCTGGTTTATTAGGGAACATGTAATAAGGTCTCAAAGGTCCATTGGTGGTCCAAATATCCCACCAAAAGAGACTGTTGCCTCTGTTAATTTTCCAGAAAATGTTTGTGTCAATGCTATCTCTAGCCTCAAGTAAACTTCTTCAGATGTTAGAGTCTTTGGAATTCATGACTTTGGACAGTGAATTAGATCTTGAGCAATATTTTGCATTTAAGAATCTAGTCCATAAGTTGTCTTCAACTCTAAGCCTCCACCATCTTTTAGTAGCAAAAGAGTTGCAGATGTCTTAAATCTTTTTAAAGCCGACTTCCCCTTCCTCATAAGGAAAGCTCATATTGTCCCAAGAACACCAATGATAGCTTTTCTTACCATCTTTTTCTCCCCAAAAGAAGTTAGCTAGATACATCTCTATTTGATAAATAATAGATTTATGGCCACCATAGAAGCAAGATGGTAAAAAGTTTGTGATTGCAAAACATTCTTGATGATAGTGGCCTTGCCTCCAAAGGATAGGAACTTACCTTGCCAGCTACCAGTTTTGTTGAGAACTTTTTGAGCTAAATCAAAGAAGTAGCATACCTTTTTCCTTCCTAGGAAAATAAGGCATCCAAGGTAGTTGAATTAAAATTGTACCTGCTTAAAACCTGTCAAGTTCCTGAGTCTTCTATTACCTCTTTTGTCTTTGTGATTCTGCATTAAGAAGTAGCTTTTTTCCTTATTGATTTGTTGTCCTGATGCATCTTGGTAATTCTAGCACTTTCATTAGAAGCTTTATGAATTGCTTGTCACATGAAGAGAAAAGAATAAGGTCATCATCATAACTTAGATGATTTGTCTTAGGCCCTCTTGAGCTCATAGAGAATCCTATGAACATTGAATTCTCATTGCGTGTATTAAGAGCTAAAGATAAAGCTTCCGCAACTAAAATGAATAAGGATGGTGAGAAAGGATCTCCCTGTTTTAACCCTCTAATGGATTTGAAAAATGAAAATCTAGTATCATTAATTAAAATGGAGTATCAATTATTGTCCAGGAGCCTATGTATGAGTTCAATGAAAGGTTCAGCAAAGTTGAGCTTTCTGAGAACTAATGAAAGAAAATTCATGGCCTTCAAGTTGCACTAGACCATAATTTTCTTCCCGTTGAAGTAGAAACAGATTCAATTGAAGTTCTACAAACCTTGCAAACGCCTAACCTCTTATATGATGCTATTGTGTCTTCATGTAGGTTGCTTATGAGGAGGTTGGGGAGTTCAATGCTCCGTCATAGCTTCCGTCAAGCCAACACGATAGTCGACTTTTTATCCAAGAAAGGTTCCAAGCTAACAACGTCCAACCAACTAATGACCACTCTGACTCCACCTGATCCTGAACTTTCACTACTTAGAGCAGATCAACAATGAGCAGTCTCTACTAAACTAGTACTAATGACTACTTGTAATAAGTTAGCCTGTTTTGATAACCTTTCTGTAATCACTACTTTTAGTGATGATGTAACTGAAAACTCTGTTATTGTAACTTGCTAATATATATAATAAAACCTGTTTAGCCCCCCCAAAAAAAGAATGACATGCAATGTGAAATAACAAATCAATACTACTAAAGCAAATAAATTGGAATTGAAAGTATAAGATAGGGAAAATGTCTCAAAACACACATAAACTATGGTCGGAATTGCTGTTACACACTCTAACTTTGCGGAGGTCCTATGACCCCCCCCGGACTATTTTATAGTTTAATATTTAGGGTATTATCAGCTTAGCTTGACCACTAAATCACTCAAACTAAAGTAAGTGCTTTCACACGCTATCAAAAAGAGGGGTCCGTTCTCATTAATGTTAATTTATCTTCCATTAACCCTAGAATTTTCTTAAAACTCTCTAACTTTATCTTCATGATTATTGATCAAATAACACAAATCATTCTAATTTCATGTGATTTTTACTTTCAATCTACTATTTTAAAGTTGCTGCTTATACGTGTGTTCACTTGCATGTCCATCTATGCTAATAATACCCACAATATTACACTATAAAATAGTTCAGGGGGGTCATAGGACCCCCACAAAGTTAGAGTGTGTAACAACAATTCAATCAAATTTTTTCCTTCTCTTTTTTCAGCAAAAATAATATTTTTATAGACAAATTGTTACATAGATTAAAAATAAAAATATCATAATCTTAAAGAAGTAAAAAAAGAAGATAATGTAAGGGTAGAATAGACATTTTGGAAAATAAATTAGGAAAAAGGGGGAAGAATGATTATTTTTCAAAGTTGAGGGGGGGGGGGGATTTTTAAAGCAAAGTTGAGGAGTGTAAGTGATTTTCACCCGATTTTTAATACTTCATCCGTTTAAAAAAGAATGACCTACTTTCCTTTTTCGTCTGTTTCAAAAACAAATGACCCTTTTCTTTTTTGGCAACACTTTAATTTTAACTTTCCACATGGCATGTTTAAGACCACAAGATTAAAGAACATTTTAGTACATTTGACATAACTTTAATTTAAGATCACAAGATTAAAAAGTCTTCTTTATTTTCTTAAATTCCGTGCCAAGTCAAAATAGAAAAATGAAGGGAGTATTAAATAATTAAATAAAGTCGCAATAGTTAAATTTATAATTCTAAAATATTATTATTAAGAGCCAAGTGGAGTAATATAAAAGGAATGAGGAGTTGTCTATCCATCACCAACCAAACGAGCCCTTACTTGACATAATTAACAGGCTTTAATCCGACCCGTCAGTTAGAATCCTAAATTTATTTCTTACTCCCAAATTTGAAAATTCAGAACTAGAGAGAGGAATTCTTTGTGGCTTTTGAACGCCATGACTCATGAGTGTGGGAATCAAAGACTACGAATTGAGTTTCAACAGTCACAAACTCTACGATGTCTGTTTAGACGACACCGAAATCGAAACCATCGTCACTCGTGATCCCGCCATGGTGTGTTCATGGAAGAGTTAGAGAGAAGTTTGAGTGCTTGGGATGAGCCTTGGCTTAGCCTTGATCAGATATGTTATGCTTGCCTTGATGCTTGTCTTTCTTTTGAGTTCCTGGTATAATTACAATATTATGTTTATATTTCTAGCTACATATATATATGTCGATATGCTACCTCTGTTTACTAGTAATATAACCCTATATTATTAATGCGGGCATTTCATTATCGTCTATGTTTCTTTAATGAATATCATCGTAGATTAATAATGCATGCATTCTGTTATGACGAATGTTCCTTATCGCTTTCTCGATCTATTTTGATATGTTTTTCATTGACCCCAAACCGTCTTCGAATCTCCCAGTAGGAATAATATGTGCGTACACTTTACATTCTCCAAATTTTATTTGTGGAATTACACGAGATAGGTTGTTGATTGCTTACATTTTTTTCTTTCTATTGTTCGATTCCAATTTACATGAATTCTTCTGTTGCGTGACGAAATCGTTGATTAGAGAAGACGTCTTTATTTTCATTGTTCTTATTAAAAGTTTGCAATTTATAATTCCCTCTGTTGAGGATTCTCGATCATGTCATAAATTGGACAATTTCTACATATTTGACCAAGTAGTATTGTCCATTCCTATATTACTTATTTGTAACGACAACCTAGCTAGTGTTTGTAATTCCACAAATGAGATTTGGGAAAGGTGAAGTGTACACAAATTTTATCTGTTTTCGACTATTTTCGATAGACTCTCGGCTTAAGAAAAAAAATATACTCTATTATTTATTTGTAAAGCTCCATAAATTTTAACCCCGTAATTATAAAGTACCCCAAATAATTTGACAAAGTCACATGACGTAAGTAAGGTGCTTGGGATATGATTATAGGAAGAAGATTGGATGCCAAAATATCAACAAAAAAACTAATTCAAAACAAAAGTTGAAATTTGAAGCCAAGCTTCAAGGGCCATGAAAGATTTGAAAGAAAACAGATGAAATTGGGAAATTTTCTGTGTATTCATTGATCAATAATTACACAAATTTATACAATTCACTAAGGACTAAAGTGCAAGGAATGTAAGAACTATTTACAATTACCAAAAGAATATTGTAACAAACTCTAACTGACTGTACACCTCATTATTTCTAGAAGATTCCTTTTCTGTTTCTTGCATTTGTCTAGGTGTCATTTATTTACTATCTGCATTTGGGCTTAGAGGAAAATGTTGAACCCAGCAGATCCAACTCGATAAGGCCCAAAATCATGTCAACAGCCCAATAGATATACTTCTTTCAGACAACCTAGTCCATTCTAGAACACTTCTTCACTTCTGACTCAGCTCCATCTCTTTCATTTCTTTTGTCTTGGTCTTCTGCTCATTAATGGAAGAAATGATGGTGGAAGAAGAAGGTTGTTCTCTAACATCCCCCCTCAAGTTGAAGGGGAGGGAAAGGACACCCAACTTGTCCAATATATGACGATGAGAAACGCCGGATAGTGGTTTGGTAAACAGATCGGCCAGTTGACAGTCCGATGGGACAAAAGTCAAAGAGATCAAGCCAGATAAGAACTGCTGCCGCACAAAGTGACAGTCTAAGTCAACGTGTTTCGTTCTCTCGTGGAACACCGGGTTACGAGCAATATGGATAGCTGCTTTGCTATTGGAGTGAACCAAAATAGGAAGAGTCGGCGGAATGGATAGATCCTCAAGAAGCCTAACAAGCCAGGTAAGCTCCGTTGTCACTCTTCTCATCGATCAATATTCAGCTTCCACCGAAGATAGTGAGATTGAGACTTGTTTCTTCGACTTCCAAGAAATGGGAGCCCCCCTCCCCCCCCCAAAGTGATGAAGTAGCCGCTAACAGATCTCCTCGTGTCCTTGCAGGCACCCCAGTCAGCGTCACAAAATGCCAGTAGATCTAGAGATAGATTAGAGGACAAGAGTATACCTTGGCCCTCAAAACGCAAAAAGCCATCGAGAAGTGTGATACAGTGGGTCGATGCATGTATTGACTCAAGCATAGCACAACAAATGATAGATCTGGACGTGTGTGGGTAAGATAGTTTAGCTTACCTATTAAATGCCTGTATAGTGTAGGATTAGCTGGTAGAGGGCCATTATCATGTTGTATTTGGAATAGGGGTCCAGAGGAGAAGAAACAATAGAACCTGAACAATCGAACTCTTCCAAAAGTTCTTGAGTGAATTTTCATTGAGTCATAATGAACCCCTGTTTTTCTCTGATTATCTCAATGCCTAAAAAATAGTGAATATCGCCCAAATTCTTGACCTTGAACTCAGAGTTTAGAAAAGAAGTAATATCAGAAATTTCTGAAGTATCACTGCATGTGAGCAATATGTCATCAACATACATAGCTAAAATTGAGATTAGATCACCATTAATCTTGAAAAATAATGAGTGATCATTCAAAGAACTGGTATACCCCTTGTAAGTAAGAGCACCTGCCAATTTTGCATACCATTGTTGTGAAGATTGTTTCAACCCATAGAGTGACTTTTTTAGGAGACAAACATGTCTAGGAGTAGGTGGGGGAAAACCTGCTGGAAACCTCATGAAGACCTCCTCTTGCAACTCCCCATGCAAGAATGCATTGTTGAAATCAAGTTGGGATAATTTCTATCCTTTATTGATGGCAATAATGAGTAAACATCTGATTGTGGTAATCTTTATCACAGGTGAAAAAGTCTCACCATAATCTATCCCTTCTTTCTGTATGTCCCCCCTTACCACTAGCCTGGCTTTCAACCTCTCTACAGATCCATCTAAGTTGTGCTTCACCTTGTATACCCACTTACAAGGTAAAGGTTTCTTCCCGAGGGGTAACTCCACCACTTCCCAAGTTTTGTTGATCTTTAGAGCTGCAAGTTTTGCTTCCATGGCCTTTTTCCAACCTGGGTGTCTAGAAGCTTCATCAAAACTTCTAGGTTCTGTGATAGTTGATAGTGAATACATCATATTCTGGTTAGGAATAGATAATGCTCCAAAATAAAAGGCATTTGGTTTAGTAGAGTGTACAAAGCAGGAGTTTATGCCATTTGTAAGTAAAATGGAGTTACAAACACAATCCTTTAGATACGATGGCTTAGCCTTTCAGATCTTCTGACTGGTGTAGGACTGAAAGTGGGAATAGAAAAATCAGGTATAGGTGAGCTAGGAGGAGTAATATGTGTGGGAACTGGTTCAAGATCATGAAAAGAAGGAATAGGATTGTCATTTTGTATAGAAGGAGGAATGTGTTGAGTTTCTGGTACAAGTTCAGGTGTAGGAAATGTCTTAGAATGAGTAGGTGAAATAGAGTGGTTTTCAAAGGGAAAATGATCTTCATGGAACTTCACATCTCTGGAAATAAAAACTTGCGTAGTTTGTAGATCCATCACTTTATACCCTTTTTTATTAGAAGGGTAACTAATGAAGACACATTCCCTAACCCTTGGTTGAAATTTATCCCTAGCATGAGACAATGTAGAAACATAACACAAACAACCAAAAGCTCTAAAATATGTATAAGTTGGTATTCTATCAAATAAAATTTGATAAGGTGTCTTCCCCATTAACACCTTAGAAGGCAGTCTGTTGATAATGTGAGTTGCAGTTAGAATACACTCACCCCAATACTTAATTGGTAAATTAGATTGGAAAAGCAAACCTCTAGCCACTTCTAAAAGATGCTTGTGCTTTCTCTCCACAACACCATTTTGTTGTGGAGTCAACACAAGATCTTTCATGAATTATTCCTTGACTACTAAGGAAGATGCTTCCTGAGTTCCTCTGCCTAGTTCAAGAGCATTATCCCTGATCCTTTTGACTTTCAAGCTAATTGTCTCTTTACCATGACAATGAATTCCTTGAGAACTGGAAAGGCATTACTCTTAGTATTTAATAGGAAAGTCCATGTTCCCTTGCTATAGTCATCAACAATTGTTAAGAAATAATTATACCCATCATGAGTTGAAACCTCGAAAGGTCCCCATGTATCAATGTGTATGAGCTCAAAATTAACTTTGGATTTGATGGTGCTTATAGGATAAGGTAGTCTATGTTGTCTGGCTTTAGGACATATAGATGACAAATATATTCAGAATCAGAATGGAAAGAAATAAAATCAAGATTCTTCATTACTGAAAAAGGCATATGCCCCAATCTAACATGCCATAAGGCTACATTAGGAATAGCATTTGCAGCTACAGGAATGGAAATAGACCTACAATCAGGACTAGAAACTGAAACAAAAACAACACTGAAATGACTTCCTTTTGGAATAGAAACTACTCTAGAGACATCATTTGGATTTTCTCCTTTTTGAAATGAAACTACATTGCTAATAGATCATGGTTCCATCCTAGGAGGCTTGAGTAGATATAATACATCTCCTACTTCACCAAAAACTTGTTCCTTCCTCATTGAAGGGTCTTGTAATAGACAAGCACTAGGAGTGAATAAAATGTTGCAATGTAGTTGATTGGATAACTTATGGACATACAATAAGTTATATTTAAAATCAGGAACATGAAAGACATTAGAGTATAAGATTTGGCAAAACATTAACACTCCCTATATGAGTAACAATGATCCTGAAAGAGTTAGGCAAACTTATATTTAAAGGTACAGGAAGACGGGTGAGAGATATAAAAGATTTGGAGTTAAAACACATGTGCTCAGATGCACCAGAGTCAATAATCTAATTATTGGTATTATAAACTGAAAAACATGATCCTGAATACTTTAGGATTGTACCAGCAACTGCATTGGCACTGATTGTTGATCCTGAACTGCCTGCCTGGTTATTTTTCATATCCTTCACCACTTGTAGTACCAAGTTGGAGTATTTTTCCTTGCTTAGATATGGAGGATAAGTGTTGCTTCCTGCATCTTCATGTGAAAGAGTAGCACCCTCAACTTCTTCACCTGTTACCACTGCATTCCCCTGTACTAGATTCTGAGAGTTCCTTGGCTTTGTGAACTCAAAATCTTCAGGGAAGCCTATGCGTCTAAAGCAATCACCATACAGATGCCCTGTTTTTCCACAGAAAGTACAACTCACATTAGGATTGTATTTAGTCTTCCTTGGCTTGGGCTTGTAAGCTGGCTTTCCAAATTTCTGATTAGGTGGGTTCCAAACCTCTGTCCTGTTTGCCCTCCTCTATTGTGTTGATTATCAGACCTGTTGGTTCCCCTACCCTGTCCTGTTGCCATGAAAGAAGCTGCTTGAGTTGAGAAAGAGACATTTACATATGCCTCCCTTTGGTTCTCATCCTGTAAGAGCAAAGCATATGCACTATCAATTGTTGGCAGAGGATTCATCATCAAGATGTTTCCTCTAGCCTGAGCATAAGCATCATTCAGTCCCCATCAGAAACTGAATGAGCCTTTAATCCTCCAAAGCCTTGTTTAGCTTTTCCTTTCCTTGACATACACACAAACAAGTGCAAGATGTGAGCAGATTCAGTGAATCCAGCTCATCCGATAGATGCTTAATCTTGGTAAAGTATCCTGCAACATCAGTATTTCCTTGTATTGAAACTGATAATTCCTTTTATAGGTGGTACAACTTGGCTCCATTAGATCTGCCAAATCTCTGCTCCAAGCTGTCCCAAAGCTCCTTAGCAGTCCTGGAGTAAATGACACTGTCAACAATGTCCTTGGATAGGGCATTCAGCAACCAAGACATCACCATGTCATTACAACAACTCCATTGTCCATAGTCTGCTGCAGTCAGATCTGGAGCCTTGCAACCACCATTGATGAAACCAAGCTTCTTTTTGGCTGAGAGAGCAATCAAGACAGACCTTCTCCATTCTGGGAAATCCTTTCCATCGAAGATAGAGTTGATCAGATGCATCCCTGGTGAATCTGAATTGGTGAGGTGATAGGGGTGATTGATGTTAATGTTTCCACCATTTCTAGTGTTGGTGGTCTGGGCTACAGTGGTTTGTTCAGTCATATTTGCTTACAAAGAATGAGAGTGAATATGGTGATTTGAGGCTGAAGATGATTGGATCGAGCTATTGCTCTGATACCATGAAAGATTTGAAAGAAAACAGATGAAATTGGGAAATTTTTTGTGTATTCATTGATCAATAATTACACAGATTTATACAATTCACTAAGGACTAAAATGCAAGGAGTGTAAGGACTATTTACAATTACCAAAAGAATATTGTAACAAACTCTAACTGACTGTACACCTCATTATTTCTAGAAGATTCCTTTTCTGTTTCTTGCATTTGTCTAGGTGTCATTTATTTACTATCTGCATTTGGGCTTAGAGGAAATTGTTGAACCCAGCAGATCCAACTCGATAAGGCCCAAAATCATGTCAACAACCCAATAGATATACTTCTTTCAGACAACCTAGTCCATTCTAGAACACTTCTTCACTTCTGACTCAGCTTCATCTCTTTCATTTCTTCTGTCTCGGTCTTCTGCTCATTAATGGAAGAAATGATGGTGGAAGAAGAAGGTTGTTCTCTAACACGCCACCGCGGTATCACGAGCTAATCACAAGGGTGTCTGAGTTGGGAAAGCATCACTTTCCGGAGGCGACAATGAGGTTGAATGGATCATGGGGCTAATTGCGAGAAGCTCATTTGAGCTTAGCAGAAATCCCTCGCAATCGCAAGCCCATCATGTCAGGTTCAGGGCATGGGAAAGAAAAGGCAGTCTGATATGGCTAATCACGAGGAGAACTCACCTAGATTGACCAAGAACTTCATGATTGCGAAAAGATAGATTAGCTAGATCAAAGGGGTTGGCGATCACGAGGAGCCCAGTCCATATATCTTCGTGGTTGGTTGGGAAAGAAATTATTGTGATTTTTGAGCTAGGCTTGGAGAGATTAGAGAATTTCCAACCAAGGGTACTTTCCCTACCATAAAATGCGAGTTTTCTTTTTTTTGATATTTTGGGATGATCAACTCATTCTCCTCAAAATCTACCAAGTAGGTGAAATTTGGAGTTAAGCTTCAAGGATCGGAGGTAATCTCACCTCTTGGATTCAGTCATATACATCTGACAGTTCAGACATACTATGAAAAAACTAAAAGGGATATAAATGAGTCTGTTAGATTTATTGTTATTTCGATAAATTGATGACTGGAATTTGATTTTATGATATATGAAATGTATGTTTCAGATTTAAACTTATTTGGAGTAAATTTGAATGTTGAGTGGTTGAAATTTGAAGAATAAAATTAATTTTTGTTTTTGATAAAATAAATTCAAACACACGTGATTTAAGGTAATCTTTACATGCACTTCATATGTGAATTTTCAATTTCTAAAAACGGATGTTTATGCACTTCGCCGGTGCCAAAACCATAACCCACATGACTAAATGTAAGTGGTTCGCTTGCATACCTATTTTAGATTCTCTTAAGTTCAAGGATTCACTCTCTATCATCTTCGTTTTTTTCTTTTTGGAAATATTGCAGGTTCATTTCCGAATTCACTTTACTTTTCTGTAAACACTCCATTTCGAGTGTCGAATGTAGTCTCCTTATTCTCCTTCACTTTTTAATCCACTAGTTACATATAAAGTAAACTATATATGTTTCAAGACCGATAAATTTATTTACAAATCCCCCAGAAAATTATTCATGAGATGAGTCATAGTGATGACTTGGGATTTCACCTTTTCTTTTCGCTCATTTGTAGCTTTCTCGAAAAAATTTAGGGAAAATGTCCAAAAAGATTTCAGTTAAGTTTAATTTTAGCAGAACATTTTTTCACAAAAGAACTTGTTCACAACGGAGATTAATGGAACATTTCCGATCATGTTTCCTTTATTTGCAATTTTTTTTTTCTTCGAAAGATATCTATAACTTTCAATCAACAACTCACAATCTGCAGGTAATGAGACTTATAAATATAGTCTCCCAGAGTGGTAAGACAAGTTGTGACACATAAAATTAAAACCGCTTTTATTCATGTTTAGAGCTTTTGTCTCCATAATCTACATTTCCTCATTATCACAACCCAACTACGATTTCACATAAAGTTGGTAGACTTATTAGCGGCACCCACTAAACGGCCACTACTACTTCACATTTTATAATCACTCACTTATTCAGCCATTTACAGGATAGGTAGTAGTAGCAACATGACTAGTGCAAAAACTACAACATTGTTGTCTCCATCTCTTTTAGCCAACATAAACCCGCATTGAAGGCGGAGCAGCCACAGCCCGCCGTTCATGCATCGGCTCGGCCACCCTGCCGACCACCAGGTCCCTGAAAGAAGAACTCCTCCTGTTGGCTCCGGAATATTTGCTCCACTTCTCTTGCTGGGAGCCCAAATCCCAACTCCAATGCTTCCCTCTCCAGTTGACTCATTACATTGTTCCTCCCTAACCGATACAAATGAGTCGTATCAGATGAAAATTTTGATTCAACTCATAAAAAATTGACACTTCAAATATTCTATACGCTGAGAATATAGAAATAATTTGTACAATTAAATTACTTATTAGGCAATTATATATCAGGTAACTTGCAGGACAAGCTTTAATTGATCACAAGCAAATAAAAATGATAACCAATTACCATAAGTAAAACTAAACCGATGGTAAGCTAATAAAAATGTAATCGACCACACTACTAGAAGTTAACCTATTATTGATTGTAAACGACATAGTTTGACGTGTGATAGCCCGTCAATTACTTCCTCCGTCTCAATATGTTTAACCTTTTTTTGGTTAGTTTCAAAATGAATGTCACATTTTAATACATTTAAAATATTTTTAATTTAAGACCCCAAAATTCAAAAGTTTCTTTTTTACTTTCTTAAATACCGTATCAAGTTAAAACCACACAAACAAAAACTCCATGTCAAGTTAAGACGCAAACCAACAATTTGAATTGATATGGAGGGAGTATCATTAACATATTTGGTCAATTATCATTTAACATATTTGTAGGTGGACCTGATTGTTTAAAATATAATAATGACACTTCACTGATCACTCTGTTACCTTACCTTGTATACGACACTCAACCTGATGGTAAGATCAATTACAGTGCACATAAGTAGAGTGTTATCGGGAATTATTTGTTACCGCAAGTTGCTCAAATATAATATGTTTGTAACGCACCGAGTTAAACTCTTATGCATAAAATCACCTGCAAGAGGGACAATTTCGTTGTCGCGGGCATTGATGTTGAAGCCAACGATTTGCAAATTCTGATTGGTGGAAGCTACGGCGACGAACGGATGGCCAGCAGGGATGACCAGCACCATCCCACGCCTCAACTTTGAACGCACCTTTTGGTAACTTAAGCCAATTCTCGTTTCCCTCCCTTCGCTTCCTTGGCGTCTACCCGACTCGGACGCCAAGTGAGGGCATGCCATCTCAAAGTAACCTTCACCATCCACCACCACTGCTATCTTTGTTGCCTTTGAGCTGTAAATTGGACCTAACATGCCACCCTATGTATAGGGTAATCGAACAAGCAAAGGAAGAGACTGTCAACTTGCATGCCAAGCGTACGTAGTAATCAACAATGTATATGGAAAAGTTTAATCTCCATAAAATAACTGTCAAAAGAATCAAAATTAGTGAATGTAAACTAATTTTAACTTTGATAAGTGTGTAAAAAAATAATTGTTATATGATCAAGTATCTTAAAATGTACGTTACAAAGTTCTTTTTTGAGTGAACTAATAGGGTAAAAACAGAGTATATAGGTTAAATCCTAAAATCCTTCACGAAGTTATGTCCAAATAGTGTAAAAAAATATTTTACACATAACAAGCGAACTTCAATATCACACACTAACAAGGTTACACACATTAACTCATAATTCTGGTAAAAACTACAACTAATCTAATAGAACACTCACTAACTAGTAACCTAGTAAAAACTATAACTAATGTAATACCTCCCTCCATCTCTATTTACTAGTTTTAGAGAACCAAGTTTTCAAAAGATCCTTTTTTCCCCCTTAAAATTTCATATCCAATAATTGGGATCCCTCTGTCTCTATATTACCTGTTTTAGAGTATTAAGTTCTAAAAAAGTTTCTACCATTAAAGGTAAATCCGCTAAAGTTATAATATTTTGCTCACCGCGGTGATGTTAGCGAAATTGAGGGAAATATCGAGGTCCTCTAGCTGCCCGTAGTGGCTATCATCTACTTGATAAAATTCTCCATACTGGTTGGATTTAAAGGGCCGTTGCCTGTAAATGTTGACTGAGCCCTTTGATTCTCCACCAAAAGGCCAAATTCCACCTTCTTCGTGCTGACTCATTACCCTGATTTGCTCTTCTGAAGCTCTTATAATCACTCCTTCCCTCTGCTGCCCGAACAACCTCTGCAATCTATCCCTCCTAGTCTGTTTCAACAAAATATTAATCAAATAACTACATAGTCCAAACATACCAAGATATTACGGAGTGTACGTATTTTCCTAAACTAAACTACTCCCTTTGTAGGGATGAATATCGCACTCCCCATTTTCGAAATTCAAACCGTATAATTTTTGGTTAATATTTTAGTACTATCATATACGGAGAACTGCAACTTCTAATATTGTTCGTATAATTTTTGATATATTGAATTTAAATATTGAGTTAATCTAATCCAGTTTGAATCTCTCATCTTTAAATCGACTCTCGAAAAGAGAAAAATGCTACATAAATTGAAACGAAGGGAGCATATATCTTAATGAAAAGCTCACATTGAGGGCGGCTTCAAGTATTTCAGAGCTAAAGGCGCTGTAAAATGATTCTGGGTTTTCTCGCCCTCCTGGCCCAAAAAAGTGCTGCATTACAAACAAATAAGACATTATTTACTGCCTCTAGTGGAAGAATTAAATATGGGAATTTTTAAGCACTAAAAGTTTTTGCAAGGTAGTAATTGGGAGTGTTACCTCAAATTGGCCAGGGGTGGAGACAGGGCGAAGAAGCTTGGCTATGATAAGATTTTCATTATTGTCCCTGTTGATCAAGTAGGCAGTTGTTCCAGCATAAACCCTGATAACATCCCCAGGCCGAATATTGAAGCTATTCCTCTTCCCCTTACGGACCAAGTTCAAGGTTCCTCTCCCTGCCAATTTGAAGAATTAAGTTTATTTGGTCAAAACTCTAGGTCCACTTAATATGTACGCCAGTAGTTTAAGTTCATTTGGACAAACTCAAATAATTTATGGAGAATCTAATAAGTATCTTTTCTAAGATTTTAGATGCACAAATACAGAGCCTCTCTGGATGTACCAATACTGACCCAACATAAAAAATGCCCGACTAGATGGAATTCATACAAACCAAATTAATTAGTGTAAAATTTTGACCAATCAACATATTCTACCTAAGTAGTTATAGCTGATTCTTTACTACATGTTTTATAAGTAGTCCTACTTATAGGACTCCGTTTCAATTTGTTTTGTTTGACCTACTTTCCTTTTTAGGACGTTTCAAAAAGAATGTTTCTTTCCTTTTTTAGGAACTCTGAAATTAGGAACTCTTTTAATTTCAGCTTTCCACCTGACAAGCTTAAGACCACAAGATTAAAAGACATTTTGATACATTTGACATATTTTTAATTTTTAATTACAAGATTCAAAAGTCTTCTTTACTTTCTTAAATTCTGTGCCAAGTTAAAATAGGTCAAACAAATTGAAATACAGGGAAATAGAGGGAGTACTAAATTAGAATAAGTATATACATAAAGAGACAGTTACTGTTGTATCTCTCATCTAATATGAGTATACACAAATTAAAGAATTATACCTTGAGCAACAAATAAGACAGCGTCAGCATCCCAATGGTTAGGGACAACGAAGGTCAGTGGATTTGCTTCAAGAAAGACAAAACGGTAATTCTCAATCCCCTTAAGTAGCTTGGACCTCTCAGTAAACTTAGGAAGAAGACGAATTCTGCCATGTTGTGTCTTGATTCCAGTAATAAAGTGCTCATCCTCAAATACATAAGGATTATTTTCCCTCTCTTGTCCCCCATATTCTTCTCCCTCCTCTCTTTCTCTATAGGGAAAAAAAGACGAAATTTCTTCTTTTTGTTGCTTCTCCCTATGGTATTTCTCGCACATTTCGTAACATTCTACCCTTTGATGCTCGTCGATTTGCTGTAACGCCTTGCATTGATGCTTGCATCGTTTGCAACCCAAAGCTACATCGCTTACAACCGCAAGCAACACTAAGCAAAATAGAAAAGGTACTCTTGCTCTCATCATCATTTGTAGTGGTAGGCACTAGCTAGTTTATAATATTTATTTATTTTATTTTTCTGTGACGGATGAATAAGAATGGGAATGGGAATGGGAATGGGAATGTGAATAGGGACTATATAGTGTAATGTTTTGAGGAAGATAGAGATGAGAATTTCGATAGAAAGACATGCATGAAGACGGGTGTCAAAGGGGTACAACTTACGTGGTGTTAGAACAAGAGATTTATTGCCGCGTATAACGCAACAAGTGAGAAAAAGAGGGAGAACTAACAAGGTTACGTTGTCCATTCCATTTTGCAACGTGGGTGGTGCTATGTATCTTGGAAGAAACTTTGTCTCATATTTAAGTTGTCCATGTACATACTGAATGTGCAGAAAAAAATTATTTTAATTTTTTTTAGGTTATCTATTATTTATCGTAAAAAGTTAGGTATAATTATTTTATAACTGATCTAATTATTTAGATATTTATTATCTTATTGATGCATAAACTTTAAGCTCGTTAATTTATATACATCAATAATGAAAAAAGATTTTACGTCAACATATTGTTTAATTTATAATAATCGATAATTTATGTTATTTTTAAATTATTAACTTATTTAATTAGAGACTGTTGCTTATAATTATTTAAAATAATTATCCTTAGATGATCTTATATAAAAAATTACAACCCATGCACCCTCTTTTTAGTATATCCTAAAACAGAATGATATTCTTATACACATTAAGAGCTATTTTGATTTTAAATTTTTTTAATTTATTCTTTATTATCTTGTTTCAATTAAAAAAAGAGAATGATATTCTTTTACACATTTAGAACTATTTTAATTTTAATTTTTTTATTTATTATTTATAATTATATAAATAGTTATAATTTATTTCAATTAAACTTTTAATTTCAATTTCAATTCTTTTTGAGCTTTACGTCAAATAAAACACTGAATTATAAAATGAAAAGGAATTACACTATATACTAAAAAAAATATCTTCTCGAAACTTGTTCATATAAGGAGAAATTTTTGGGAATCTTTTCATGTGTAGACAAAGCCATGACCACGTGAATGTTTGGCGGTAGCAGATGCCCGAGTCTAAGATGTTAAATTCTACGTTTATAATGCTACCTCCGTCCAACAATACTGGTTCATTATTGACCTGACACATATTAAGAAATAAGAAATAATAAATAATAAAACTAATTTTATTATATCACTCTTTAAATATAATTAATTTAATATTTTAAAAGATATATTAGATAATGACTATAATTAATAATTAAGGGTAAATGAATAAATTATCATTGATTTTCACTACAAAAAAATGCTCAATCTATGAGGGTTATTTTATCGATTTGTGGCGGTTTAGGTGTAACACCCCGAAACTCAAATCAGCTATCTAACTCAAAAATCCTGAAATTTTGCTGCTTCAACTGTTGATCACCACGGGCAGCGCCACGAGCGTCGTAGCTCAGACGACTCGTGGGACGCCCCGTGGTAAACGACCAGTGGCTCTAAAGCCAATTTTCCTCCCAGTCGACGGGCGGTCACGACGGGCGTCGCGAATGCGACGGTTCGTGGAAATCCGTCGTCGAAATTTCCCAGTTGGTTTTTTCCAATTATCCCAGTGCTCCGACGGGCAGACCCCACGGGCGTCGTAATTGCGATGGGCCGTGGGAATTTGCTGTCAGAACCTTCCAGCAGCCCTTGCCTCGGCTGAGCTTACCCGACGGGCCGTCGTGGGCACGACGCCCGTCGGGCAGTCCGTGAGGTGAAGGAATTCCTGCAGCTTTCTATTTTTAAGTCAGGGGTAAATTGGTCTTTTTTCCTATTCTTTAACTCCTAAGTGAGGTCGTTTTGATCATTTTTAGTAGGGTTTTATCCCCTAAAAGCCTAAGCTCTTCTCATTCTAACTCCTTCTATTACAAAAGAAGAAAGGGTTCCTCTTCTCCAAGTCTCAAGCTCCAAGATCAAGCCTCCATTCTTTTTCATCTTGAGATCAAGCTAGTTTCAATAAGGTATGTGAGTATTCAATAAGGGATTCCCTTCACCCTTATGCCCAAAATTCTCAAGTTTTGCTTTGATTTATGAATTTATGAAATTAGGGTTCTTACCCAATTTGGGGAGAAGTTATGGGTTTTGTTTTAAAGTATCAATTCATGATTCCTCACGCATTACCCATGTTTTAATTAAAATTCCTTGCATGATTTCAAGAGCCCATATGTTGATGATAATTTTAGCATGATTCCATTGAATTGCATGTTTTCAAGCAAAATTGGCATATTTAGATAACATGGCCTCTACTACACTACAACATTTTAGGCTTTTAGCCACCCCTATAAAGTGTGGCCTAAACTAGCAAAAAGTGATGCCTTTGATCAAAGGCTACATTTTTTTACTTTAAGCAACGATTTTTTGGGGTGGCCTAAAGAGGCGTAACCCTTGACTTTAGGCCACGCTTTTCAAGTGTTGCTATAGCAGCTACGCTTAAAAAGCGTGGCCAAAGAGATACAAAGGTCACGCTTTGTAGCATCTCATCAACAATAATTTTATTTGATAAAACTACACTTTAAAGCGTGGTCTTTGCTTTGTTATTGGCCACGCTTTAAAAGCGTAGCCTTTTATACCTCCTCTACAACAACACTTATAAAGTGTAACCTTTTCTTAGGTACATGCCACAATTTACAATTAATAAGCCACACAGTTGACATTCCTATAGCCACACTTTTGAAGTGTGGCAACGTTGTCTAAAACTTTTAGAGCCATAATTTCTAATTGAAAAATTATAAATTGATTTGCATATATATATATATATATATATTCACTAATCACATTATTAATTATATATATAAATGATCTCAAGCACCAAATTACCTAATCAATAATTCAAATGCGTATATTTGCAATAAACATCAAAAAATAATATGTCTTGTACTACATATGCTTAGAAAGCAATAATTTAAAGATATTTTCTAGCGATGAATTCCACAGAAAACCAAATGTATTCAAACATATAACAAAATAGTTCAAAAACTCTTTACCGTTCACTTCAATCGATCGTGTTGACTTGTGTCCACCATTCAACTTCAATCATCCGTATTTCCCTACACATTTAAAATAAAATTATAAATTAGAAAAAGATTCATGCTCAACACTAGTCATAGTTCATAATGTAAAGAACAAGCAATTGAGGTTATGACTCTCAAACACTACAAGGAATAAGAAATCATAAAAGAACAAGCTGATAATCTATCTAGCTGTAACCATAATATCATATCTAAATTTATGATCAGTCATGAAGAAAGAGCTCGGGCAAAGACACATCTAACATATTACCTAAAACTACTGAACATAGAATTCAAATAAGCATAAGAGTATGAATACGCATTAGAACCCACTTCAAAATGCCTTTCCACCCTTTTCCAATTCTTTTACCTAAAGTATGACTGCATAGGCACTAAACACCCATTCCAAAGTGCAATTCTAGGAAATCCAATAACAACCCGAAGAAGACAAGAGAAATGGGCATTTACAAGATTGTTTTTCATAGTATAAAGAAGAATACTACTTGCATAATTTGAGGAGTCACACAATGTTTCTTTGACTAGATTTGTTTCATATAAAAATTGGGATTCGTCATCTCTTTGGTTGATAAGTAAATATAAGATTGTATTTCTAATCATGCAAATTTTATTAAATTTAGGAGCAATTTCAAATGTCCTCACACTGTAAATCAGATGTTTTAACCTTTATACTCCAAACTCTTACCAGTTTTATTCAAACAAAGACTATTAACAAAGCTCAACGGATGAAATGCAATAACATAAACAAACATAGATTTAGCAGAAACACAATATCATACTGAAACATCAGTAAATAAGCATATTATCTAATATAAACTTCAAAATTAGGAGCAATTTCTAAATGTCCTCACACTGAAAATGAGATGTTCTAACCTCCACACTCCAAATTCTACCATTTTTTCCAGACTGCGTGAAATGCAATAAGATAAACAAGCGTAGATACAGTAGAGACACATATCATATTGAAACATCAGTAAATAAGTGTATTAACTACTGGCAACTGCAAAATCAGGAGTAATTTCTAAATGTCCTCACACTGAAAACCAGATGTTCTAACCTCCACACTCCAAATTCTACCATTTTTTCCCAAACTGGATGAAATGCAATGACATAACCAAGCGTAGATGCAGCAATACAATATCATATTGAAACATCTATAAATATAAGCGATGTCGAGAAAACAAAAGAAATAGGGGAGATGAGATCTAGGGTTAAGAAAAAGGAAAATTACGGTGTTCCTCTAAGTAGGAGTTGCCTTGAAGGCAATTGCCGACGCGATCAAGGGCTTGGACGATCGCACAAACGATGGCTCAAAGCGACACGTTTTGTCGCTTCGCCTTTATGAACAAACCAGAGATTCCACAATTATTACTTGGTTGCATAGTTGCAGTGGTCAATGCTCTAAATATTACCTACTTTGGGGATACTTCTTTCTAATGTTGTCAAGACTTTCTATGAGCCAGCTCATGAACTCAGAAAGCATTTAAGATTTTGGTCAATGACATTTGTCGGTCTAGGATTGACATCTTTACTAGCAATACCCTTGAGGGCATTCTTTTTCGATGTAGCAGGATGTAAGTTAATCAAGAGAATTCGCTTAATGTGCTTTGAGAAAGTAGTTTACATGGAGGTTAGTTGGTTCGATATAAAGGAGAACTCCATTGGTGCAATTGGCTCTTGACTATCTACAAATGCAGCATATGTCCGAGGCATGATTGGAGACTCACTTGCTTTGCTTGTGCAGAACACTTCAATAGCTATAGCTGGTTTAGTTATTGGGCTTGAAGCAAGCTGGCAACTGGCACTCATAATGATAGCTATGGTGCCTCTATCCCCAAGTATCTAACTTTTCACATTTATACATCTGGTGTAGTACTACTAGACTTTTCACATACAAAAATAGCAGATAAGTTATATTTTAGCAGCACACTGGTGGATAAAATAATACATATTCAATGCACAATTAAGAAAAGATAGAACCCCTAGCTAGTACAAACTCCAACTCAATAATAGGTCAGCAAGATATGGTTTCACAACAATTCATTACTAAATAAGAAATTCTCTTGAAGCTAGACACGATAAAACATGGAACCAACAATCAACTGTAGATCAGAATTGTACACAATGAGTATTTGAAGCAGAGTTCTCATCAATCTGGTGATGATATTGAGAATGCAAAAGAATGAGTAGCTAAAATACCTTTTCAAGAACTGATCCATGAGTTAAACCAGAAGAATTTGGAAGAGTTTTCCCTCTTACAGCTCGTGCACTGCTTGCATCAATAGGTGAAGGAAGGTTAGATCCAGCACACCCTGGTAAATCTGAAACATTCAATCCAGGGTTGTTTTGCACCAATTGACTAAAAAAATATCGCATTTCTTCTCTCATTTCACGCATTTCTTCCTTAAGAGAAGTGACTTCATTGGCATGCTTTTGTTTAAGCTTGTTGGTTTTCTCATCTCTCTTCAGAGAAGTTGTTGTCACTGATCTATCGTAGCATCTAAGTCGACCAGGCTGCTCCTTTCCAAACACTGCCCTGAATGCATCCTCTGCTGTTTCCCAAGAATTTTGACGATTCTGAAGTTCATCCTATCAAAAAGAAGTTCTGTAAATTGTATGTACAAATACAAAAACTTTATATATAGAAAATAGTTTAAATGGCAGCTATGTGAATATGCTAGGTGAGGAAATCCTTAGAGGCTTACTGTAGGAGCTTCATATGGTCGGGATCTAATGTGATAACTAACAAGTCTTTTATTTCATGGAGTAGAATGTGCTTATCTCATTTTTTTGTCGAGAGGTGAAAGAGAAAATAATATCATTTCACTACCAGAACATTGACATTTCAATGATACGAAAAAAACTAAAATGTATTGTAGTGTGAATGATGAGTTAGGAAGAAGTATTCAGGTAAGTCTTACGTGATTTTAAATGTTATATTAGTCATGATAAGCACAAATGAATTAGCTGAACGTCATTTTTTATTAACTTAAAATCATGTACTAGAAGCAGTGACTTTAGCTTTCTAATGTTGTTTGCAGTGGAGCATCCTGATGCCAAAAACCTAGATAACATCATGTCTTTATAAGACTACTGTTTCTACCTGTGGGTAGTTAAACCAGTTTATCTCGGAAGACATATAATAATCATTTTCACTGAGATTTTATGGGCTGGGAACAATTTGGCTAAAATACTTGAAACATTACCTTTACCACATCAAAACATGTTGTGTACCATCTTGTCAAACGTATAAATTATTTGTGAATTCATTGTGTATAGATACATGTACAGAACAGAAGTAGCTTAACATAAAAAGTAGCAGACTCATAATTATAGACTGAGAAATATTACTGTAAAGAGTGTGATTGTAAAGGAGATTTTGTGATCAAATAAGATCTAAACATAAATGAAATGTTAATACAATTTTTTTCTGCTATATGAACTTGTGCTATGTGTCATGTTATTTCTGTCATATGTATGATCTACACAGCTATTTGATGTGTTAAAGAGGAAAAGGATGACTTGGAAACAACATATGAGGAAGAGAAAGAAACTAAGCAAAAGCAAACAAAGAGATCACAAAGTTCAAACAGAAATTCTCAATCAACATCCAAAACTCACAGATTTCTCCACCAAATTATCTTGTAAGAATCATATAAACAAACACTGCTTTACACAAATAGTAGAAAAAGATACACACAAACAAAGAACATAGTACATGAATTATCAAGCTTAATGCACATGGCTCCTCTCCCAGCAAACAGTGCAGCGAATCTGATCAAAAATTTGAAAAAATAAATTACCTTTCAATGAATAGTCTAGCAAAGAAGAAGAAGAAAGAAGAATGTAGCACAAAAAATGACTTATTATTACAATTTGGCTATCTGCTTGAACTTCTTTACCCGTCTTTGTATGAGTTGCAATAAACATTTCAGACTGTGATGGTTCCTCATTGTTTTCTTTGGTTGCATGCTACAAATTATATCAAAATAAAATAAAAACAGACATCAATACTATTCTGATAATGTACGTAAAAAAATAAAAGTCAGATTTTTACAGTGTGTATTAAATATTACCAATGCTATGCGTACTCTTGCAAAATTAATGGGTCCCATCCGATGCCTTCACTTTTATTTTTTTCTGTTTTGAGAATTTACCTCGCTCAGGACCTAAAGTTCGATAAAAAGAGATATATTAACTAATAAATCAAAAAATAAAGAATAGAAATGCACTGTTTTAGTCTCACTTGAACAGTTGAATGTTTCGAATACTCGATCAACTGGCGCAAATGAACTTCTGATAAGTCGCTGGGATATTTTGCTAGCATTTCTTCATCAGTAAGTTCCTTATTAAAACATCTCCGTTTAATACTTCTCTTGCGTCACCTCCAAGCACCACGAAGACCATCCATCACCCAGTTCTCTCCTTCTTTTGGAATTAGGAATTTTGACTATGCAAAACAAAATATATTTAGCTTGAGTTAGTAATAAACATAATAAATATACAATCTCAAATATTGATATTTCTTACATTGACATATTCTCACATGCATTTTTTATTTTCCTTTGGCACCGCATGCCAACTAGTGTACATCAAGGTGATAAATCTAGGATTTCTTGTAATTGTTCCGATAAAGCTACTTAAATCAGAAATTGTCTTGTTAGTTGGTCCCACTGCTTGTCCTTTGTAGTTATCACCTCCTCTCTTTCATCTAAGTTTTTTGCGTGAATGTTCTTACATGTTATTTACCCTCGAACTTTTTTCTTCTCCGATATCCCTGAATAGATGTAAGAGCCAATAAATAAGGAAAAATTACAATGATTAATAAACTTAAAAGATTTAAGACATGTCATTTGTATTAGAATCAACGTCCATATCCTCATCTCTAGCACACCCATCCTCATCAATTTTTTCTTGTTCCACGAGATCATCCAACCCTTTATTTGTTCATCAACAAAAGAAGTGGGCAGATTATCAGTTGTGTAAATATCATGTTATTTTTCACCACCTGTGTGTATCCTTGGTGTTTTTAGAAACTGATCAAGAGCAGTCGTTGGTAGGACTGACTTCCTCTTCACTTTTTTACAGTTTTGTAGTTCTTGAATAGCATGTTGTTTCTCTTCTTCACTTTGTGCTCTTCAAATGATATGTGAAGTTATTAACATCCACCTTTGAAGACGCTTGGAACATGAAGTTGTGAATAGGTAATTCCATTCCTTTCTTTTGACTGGACTCTCCAAATTGAGATTGAAATAACCTCTGTGTGCTTTGTCCTTTTCCTGTAATCATACGTGAAGTATTAATCTCTTCTTTTGAGGACGATTGGATCATTGACTTGTGCCCATGCAATATACTCTTTCCTTGTTGTCGAATAGACCCCTCGGGATTCTTTCTTTTTTGCACCGTTGGTAGCTGATCTTTCCTATGCTTATCATTGTGTTCTTTTGCAAGTTGTTCTCTCTTAATCTTATATTCCATGGCCAATTCAGTACTTGATCGGTATTGAATATCAAAATTCATATTCTTCATAGGACTTTGAAGTGGGTAGAAGAGTAGTAGGTAGAAGTGGGTATAGGCTAGTAGGTAGGAGTGTTTTTCCGTAGTGTCCCGACTAGTAATCGTAGTGTCACGCTTATAGTCTCTTGTTCTTGGATTCCTTGTGGTAGTATTGTGTGGCAGTGCTCTGTTTCTGTCTGTCTGTCTGTTGTTTGTTACTACATATTGCTTCCTACCGTCTCTTGTTTCTTTTATCTTGTTTTTATCATGTATCATTGATATGCCCTTTTTAGCTTTTTTTTTTTTTTTTTTTTTTTTTTTTTGTCTTGAGCCGGGGGTCTATCGGAAGCAGCCTCTCTACCTCACCTCTGAGGTAGTGGTATGGTCTGCGTACACTCTACCCTCCCCAGACCCCACGCTGTGGGAATACACTGGGTATGTTGTTGTTGTTGTTGTTGTTGACTTTGAGCTTTATTCGGATTCGGGACTTTTATCTTTAAAGCCGTTGTCTGATTCATTCTTCTCGCCTTCTTCTAATCTCTCTGTTTTCTTTTCCTTCAGCGACTTCAACTACCAATTACTAACTGCAAATAGAGACAACATAGCAACAAGCATATCAGCTTTTCAATTTTCATGAAAAATGTGTTACAGGAAATTTATTTAATTACTAAAATAGATTGTGTGGAGAGGAGGAAAGGATGAATGAAATACAAATAGAGACAATATAATATAGTGCAGTAATCATTTTGCCTCAAATCTGCCTAAATACAACAATATAGAAGCTATTTATCAAGCAGCAAGTCACTTTCTTTTGACCTGCCTAGCCATATCATTCGCCTAATTTACAATGTCTACTTCCCCTAATTCGCCCATTCTTATGATCATATAGTATGAGGGCTCACAACTATGGGGTCTTTCTCGACTAAAACTTGTTACCATTCTACAGAAAACAAAACATTCTAGCTGATAGATTAGCTCATATGGCCACTATCACTGGGGACAACTCTACTATTACTACTTTGTCAATACAACTAATCATTAGAAAGGTAACTACTTCACGTTAAACCCAACTTATAATCCATTTTTATTAGCAGATAAAAAGCTGAATTCTACAAAAGGAATATATTTTTCTAACTGTTAACCAATAACCAACCCTTGAGCCACAGAAGCTCCATATAGAACAAACAAATGTAAGATGAAACTGAATCAGGATACTGCACCACACAAAGTTGAAACTTTCGTTCCAGCCAACTACATAAGATTGTCAGAGCTCTACTGCAAAAACTAATATCCAAATGTATAGCTCCCACCCTGCAGAATTGCAAAGGAACTCCTCAAGTTACATTTCCTCTTGTAGTTGAGGGTTTTCCTGCAATCACAGAACCTACACTACGGTGACAATAACTTCTACAACACCATGAAAACAACTATGAGGAGAATATCTTGTCCCAGTTTTTTTACAACATTTCACGAAAAAGAATATTGATTTCAAGTCTTAAAATAGAATACATAAAGGGCACATGAAACTGTTTAAACGCGTCCTATGCAACTTAACAAATAGTTTTCACTTTTCACAGGACCACAACTAATGATATCTTGGCACTCAAAGTACTCTATGATAACATTATTAGTTCACGTGCTAGCAGTAACCCAACAACATATAAAGAGAACTGTTTTGCTACTTTCATGCAGTCAATAAAACTTCATTTGAATAAATAAGTTCAGCAAATAACTTAATCACAAATGTGCTTCAAAAGCCATCAAGTTGAAGCCTATGGACTATGTAAGTGATTCCTAGAGTTTTTTTAATCTTCAGCCCTCTAATACTGGTCTAATTCCACTATTAACAATTTTCAGCAACAGAAGAAAGTCCCATCAGTTCCTTTGAAGTAGACTAGCTGTAGAACCACCAAATACACAAAAAGATAACACATTATTTTTATTTTTGAGAAAATAAAATAAGACATAATCAGATGAAATTACATGACATCTTGTACTCAGGGACAAAAGAAAAAGATCACAAGAAAGTTTCAATTAACATGTGCAAGATTTCCTAAATAATACTCAATTTAAAAATTAGAATAAATAAAAGAAGAATGAAACAGCTCCAGCTACAACAGTGATGTACTACTGAAACATTACCCAATATTGAAATCTTACTCCAACCCTCAAAAAGGGAAAATATCAGAAGTCCCGCAGAGATAGCTACTAGCTTCTGGAATTGAGGTAAGCTGAAGGTCCATTTTTGTCCTGGTATCAAGAGTCAGACTCATCATAATTTTTAGTTTAAGATGTTAATTAGGCCCCGAGTTACATTGTTTACACTCCAAATGTCCAGTCAGCTATGTAGTGTCATCAATTAGTGATGCATTCCACTAAAGATAAAAACCAGTAATTGAAACAGATATGAGAAGCAGGGAAGAAAGTAAGCAGTAGTCAATCAACTTTACTGCCAATGCCAGGTAAAATAAAATGCTAGCTAGCAGAACCTCGAAATTATTCCCAGCTATGTGTTTGAAAATACAGCAATATAGAAGCTATTTATCAAGTAGCAACTCAAATGAATAGCCATTTGCAACTTATCCATTATTAAACCCAAATTCATACCAATCACGTTAAACCCAACTTATCCATAAAAAGAGTAAGATAGCATTATGGGTCATTAACAAAAGAATAATCAGGCACATAAAATGTCACGACCCAGATTATCGTGAGTGGCACTCACCCAATCCTTGGGTGAGCGAACCATCACTTTCTCGAACTTAATCGTTCTAACAGCTCAAAACTAATGCATAAAAGTAAACTAGCAGTTCAATAATAATAAATCAACTTCATTAATATAAACCTGTGGAAATTACTCCCTAGAATCTAAAAGTCGCAGTACCAAATAATTCTACCAATGTCTAGAGTACGGGGATTCAACCCCAAAAAATATAAGGAAATAGTCTAAGCCCGAAACAAATGGGCTACAACACTAATGATAGATTTAAGGCAGCTCAACCAAGCGACTCACCCTTGAAGTCTGGAATGCTGGTACTATAGATGAGGTCGCGTCTCAGCCGTTGGAAGATTGCTTGTACTCACAAGAAGAAAAAAGCAAGTGCAGTATCAGTACACCACCACTGTATACTGGTAAGATCATCAGTCAGTTCCAAATAAACAGTGTATAATTCAGTACAACAAATCAAGTATCAGTACAGAAAATATGCAACAAATCAATAGGCTCCCCTAGACTGCAAGTCTCTACCTAGCTTGTTCCCACATGAAATCGACCTTCTTATAACTCTAAACCACAATCACAGAATTCAATAAACTATCCTTTTTGCCTAGCCCGAACCCACCTTAGGATCCCTTCTAAACAATACCTAAGTGTTCCACAGACAACCCGTCCTAATCCAAGACCAATTCAACAATTATAACAGGATTTCCGGTCACTCAAGGACCACCAATGAATATCACAATTCAATAAAAACACCCGGTCCACTCATGGAACCGATAATGCAATGCAATAATATCAATGCCATGATACAGTAAAATAAACTTGTACCAAGCGTGGTACCCAAGCCAACCGTTAGTAATTCGTACCAGGCGTGGTACCTGTGCCAACCATTTGTTATACCCGTACCAGGCGTGGTACCCGAGCCAACCGTTAGTATACATGTACCAGGCGTGGTACCCGAGCCAACCGAATGTTAACAATCCACAGTCAAAATAATGAACAAATAACTTGTAAACCAACAAGCAACACACCGTTCAATTCACAAACTGTAAAACAGGACCCTTAGACATTCTACATAGTTTCTCTAAGTCATGCAATTCATACAAACACTTAGATAAGAGTACAAAATATACAACATTCACAGGAGTTGTAAGCTTATCACCTACCTCGAAATGATCCAAGCTCTACTCAACCCGAGCTTTCCCATGTTCCAGATTCCTTTCTCGTTCTTGGTCTAAAACAACATACAAGTACTCAAATTAACAAACAAGGCTTGCGCATTACCCAGATTACCCCAATCCCAGACCCCAGACCAACCATGATCATTCTACCCTTTTTTTGGGGATTCCCGCCATTAATTTCCCTAGTTCTATCATTTTCTCAGATAAAAGTAGGGAATTTAACAACATGTGATCATAAAACCTTACTTTAATCAATACCCAAGATGCATAGGCTATCACAGTCTGAGGATGTAAGGCTGTGCTAAAAGTGATTTGTGTATCCAACTCTTAATATAGCTTGCCCTAAAATTTAGAGGTGAACTACGTACCCCTGTTTGAAATGATGGACAGTGGCACCCCATGAAATCTCATAACCTCTTTCACGTAGATCTTAGCCAATTGTTGTGAATTATAATCTACCCTGATCGAAATTAAATGAGAGGACTTGGTCAGCCTGTCAACAATGACCCAAATGGAGTCATACTTCCCTAATGTCTTTGGAAGACCCACCACAAAGTCCATGGCTATCCTTTCCCACTTCCACTCTGGAATGGGAATCCTCTAAAGTAGTCCTGCATGTCTCAGGTGCTGATACTTTACCTGCTGGCAGTTCTGACATTTGGACACAAAGTCAACTATGTCCCTTTCCATTCCGTGCCACCAGTAACGCTGCCTTAAGTTCCTGTATATTTTGGTCACACCCGGATGAATTGAGTACCGCGAACCATGAGCTTCTGCCAAGATTTTCTGAATTATATCATCAACTCGAGGAACACAAATCCTTCCTCTGAAATTTAGTACTCCACTAGAGTCTAACGTGACATCCCTGGATTCCCCGAATATTACCTTACCTAGAAGCTTACCCAATTTCGGATCCTGAAACTGTTTGGCCTTTATTTCCTCTATGAAGGTGTCTTTGACCTCAATGCTGGCCAATAATCCACCCTGTTCTGAAATACCCAAGTTTATGAACTTGGCCTCCAAGGCCCAAATTTCCCTTGCTAGTGGTCGTTTGGACACCCCCAAACAAGCCAAACTACCCATGCTAACTGTTTTCTGGCTCAATGCGTCTTCCACCACATTAGCCTTACCCGGATGATATTGAATGATCACATCATAGTCCTTCAATAGCTCCATCCACCTTCTCTGCCTCAAATTCAAATCCTTCTGGATGAACACATGTTGCAAACTGCGATGATCGGTGAACACCTCACACTTGACACCATAGAGATAGTGTCTCCAAATTTTGAGTGCAAAGACCACTGCTGCCAATTCTAAGTCGTGAGTAGGGTAGTTCCTCTCATTCACCTTTAATTGCCTAGATGCATAGGCTATCACATTCCTATCCTACATCAACACAACACCCAAACCAGAATGTGAAGCATCACAGTAAACAATAAAGTCTTTACCTTCAACCGGCAAGGATAATATAGGAGCCGTGGTCAGAAGTGTCCTGAGCTTTTGGAAGCTCTCCTTGCACTTGTCAGACCACACAAATGGTACTTCTTTCTGTGTCATCCTGGTCAGGTGAGTAGCAATAGATGCAAAATCCTTAACAAACCTCCGGTAGTACCCTGCGAGTCCAACAAAACTCCTCACCTCAGTCACAGAGCTAGGCCGGACCCAACTCTTGATTGCTTCAATTTTATGGGGATCTACCATCACCCCCTTTTCTGACACTACATTCCCCAAGAACGCAACTGAGTCAACCAAAATTCACACTTGGAGAACTTCACATAAAGCTTCTGGCGTTTCAAGATGTCCAACATAATACGAAGATGACTAGCATGCTCCTCCGTACTCTTGGAGTAGATCAAAATATCATCGATAAACACAATCATAAAGGAATCCAAATATGACTTAAATACCCTATTCATCAAACTCATGAATGTTGCCGGTGCATTGGTTAAGCCAAATGACATTACTAGGAATTCGTAATGCCCATACCGAGTCCGAAAAGTGGTCTTAGGAGTGTCCTCAAGCCTAATCCTCAACTGATGGTACCCCGACCTCAAGTCAATTTTTGAAAACACCGAGGCACTCTGAAGCTGTTCAAACAATCAATGCGGGGTAGAGGGTACTTATTCCGGATAGTCACCTTGTTCAACTGCCTATAGTCTTTGTACATCCGCATACTACCATCCTTCTTCTTTATAAACAAAACAGAAGCACCCCAAGGTGAAGCACTGGGACGGATAAATTCCTTATCTAGGAGTTCCTGCAGTTGAGTCTTAAGTTCCCTTAACTCTGTCGGAGCCATACAATACGGTGGAATAGAAATCAGGCGAGTGCCTGGCTCTAAATCAATACAAAAGTCTATATCCCTGTCCGGAGATATACTAGGCAAATCCGCTGGAAACACCTCTAGAAACTCAAAAACCACCGGAACTACTCAATAGATGGGGACTCCACACTATTATCTTGGAGATAAGCCAAGAAGGCTAGACACCCCCTTCCCACTAGATTTCTAGCCCATACAAACGATATGACCTTAACTGGCTTAGGCTGATACACACCTTCCCACTCCAGTCTATCCTTACCCGGAATCTCTAGAGCCACAGTCTTGGTGTTACAGTTCAACACATCATGATCAGGGGACAGCCAGGTCATGCCCAAGATAATATCAAAATCAGACATATCCAGGATTACTAAGTCTACCCAAGTATGCAACCCCATAAACACAACAGAACAATCACGATAAACATGAGTCACAATCACAGACTCTCCAACCGGGGTAGAAACATGAATAGGGGAATCAAGGATATCACAAGTCAATTCCAGACCCAACACAAAACTCACAGATACATAAGAATATGTAGAACCTGGGTCAAATAATACTGAAGCCATTTTATCGCAGACAAGAATGGTACATGTGATCACCGTATTTGAGGCTTTCGCCTCAATTCTCCCTGGAAATGCATAGCAATGAGTCCGATCATCAATCCGGGCAACTTCCCATACCAGCTGCGCTACACCCCTGCCCGCGCCATCATTCCCCCTGTCACCCCGGCCTCCCTAAAAGTTTCCTCGCCCACCCTGTGGACGACCTCTAGCATTACCACCTCTACATACCGGGACCACCACTATAGGCTGCTACTAACCCTAATTACCTATCTGCCTGAGTGGGCACTCCCTCTTAAAGTGACCCAGATCACCACAATGGAAGCAACCACGGTCAAGTGTAGGCCTGCTAGCTGACGTATAAGACGCTCCCTGGTCTCTAGGAGCTGAAGGCTAATTATAAGCTCCTGGACGACCACCTGTAGCAGCTGGCAGAGCTGACTGAATAGGACAGGCTAAGTATACTTGCTGATGATGACCCCTGGAATATGAGCCACCATAATTTCCCTCACTCTGAGGCTTCTTTGCTAATGCCTTAGACTACCTCGTCTGCCTGACTCCCTCAAGTTGCTTCACATAATCCACCACATCATTAAAGCCCTTTCCTGAAGAATTCATATGCACTGACAGTACCTATAGCTCAGTATTCAAACCTTTCACAAATAACCAGACCCGTTCCTCTTAGGAACCCAACAACTGTGTGGCAAAATGAAACAAGGCATGAAACTTAGCCTCGTAAGCAGAGACTGACATGCTACCCTGCTCCAAGTTCAAGAACTCATCTTTCTTCCGGTCCCTCAAAGTACGGGGTACGTACTTCTCTAAAAATAAAGCGTGGAACTGTTCCCAAGTCAATGGGGGTAGAACAGAAGACCGACACTCCACATGAGACCTCCACCACTGCTTAGCATCACCCTGCAGCTGAAATGTGACAAATTCAACCCCATGCTGGCGTACAATACCCACCTTGTGCAACCTCTCATAGCAATCTAAGATGAACTCATAAGCATCCTCCCTATCAGTACCCTGAAATGTAGGAGGCTTCAGCTTGAGAAACTTGGTCAGCATCTCATGCTCATTCCCTGTCATCACTGGGCCTAGCATTGGCCTGAAGAAGTCATTCATGCCCGAAGCTGCATCCATCCTAGGCGCTGTAGTAGCTGCTGGCTGAGGGTCCAAGGCCTGGTTTGTAAAAGCCGCGGGTATGACTCCAGTACCAACCAACCCACTCAAAATATTTTAAGCCTGCTGAAAGGCTTCTGGTGTCATAGTAGGGAGGCCTGCACCCCCTACCGGTGCCGCCTCCTTCTGCGCCTCACCATCTTCAGCCATAACTTCTACGTCTTCATTATCATGTTCCTGAGGTGGGGGAGGGGTCGCTTCACGCTCTCCAGCAGCCGCTCGAGCTCCACCCCCGGCGGGTGCGGCTCTACCTAGTCCCCTGCTCTTTTCCCTGCCTCTACCACAGACAGTCGGGCCCGCTGCTGGGACCGCTGCTCTAGCTTCATTGTTTCTTGTGTTAACCATCTGCGAACAGGAGAGTGAATGAGGTTAGATACCAATTTGTATCATCAGATACCAATTGGAATCAAGTTATAGCACAAAGGAAGGAAGGAAGAGATAAAAAAAATTCCTAAAGCCCCATAGCCTCTCGAAGAAAAGTACGGACGTCTTCACACCATTCCGTAAGACTCTACTAGACCTGTTTGGTATGATGAGATCAACAAACCTAGGGATCTGATACCATCTTTGTCACGACCCAGACCACCGTGAGTGGCACTCACCCAACCCCCGGGTGAGCGAACCATCACTTTCCCCAACTTCATCGTTCTAACAGCTCAAAACCAGTGCATAAAAGTAAACTAGCAGTTCAGTAACAATAAATTAACTTCATTAATATAAACCTGTGGAAATTACCCCCTAGAATCTGAAAGTCGCAGTACCAAACAATTCTACCAATGTCTAGAGTGCGGGGATGCAACCCCAAAAAATATAAGGAAATAGTCTAAGCCCAAAACAAATGGGATACAACACTAATGATAGATTCAAGGCAGCTCGATCAAGTGGTTCACCCTTGAAGTCTGGAACGCTGGTATTACAGATGAGGTCGCGTCTCAGCCGCTCGAAGATGGCCTGTACTCACAAGAAGAAAAAAGCAAGTGCAGTATCAGTACACCACCACCGTGTACTGGTAGGATCATTAGTCAATTCCAAATAAATAGTGTATAATTAAGTACAGCAAATCAAGTACCAGTACAGAAAACATGCAATAAGTCAATAGGCTCCCCTAGACTGCAAGTCTCTACCTATCTTGCTCCCACATGAAATCCACCTTCTTATAACTCTAAACCACAATCACAGATTCAATAAACTATCCTTTTTGCCTAGCCCGGACTCATCCTGGGATCCCTTCTAAACAATACCTAAGTGTTCCACAGACAACCCGGCCTAATCCAAGACCAACTTAACAATTATAACAGGATTCTCGGTCACTCAAGGACCACCAATGGATATCACAATTCAATAAAAACACCCGGTCCACTCATGAAACCGATAACAGTCAATACAATGCAACAATATCAATGCCATGATGCAGTAAAATAAACCCATACCAGGCGTGGTACCCGAGCCAACCGTTAGTAATTCATACCAGGCGTGGTACCCGTGCCAACCATTTATTATACCCGTACCAAGCATGGTACCCGAGCTAACCGAATGTCAACAATCGACAGTCAAAATAATGAACAAACAACTTGTAAACCAACAAGCAACACACCGTTCAATTCACAGACTGTAAAACAGGACCCTTAGACATTCTACACAATTCCTCTAAGTCATGCAATTTATACAAACACTTAGATAAGAGTACAAAATATACAACATTCACAGGAGTCGTAAGCCATCACCAACCTCGAAATGATCCAAGCTCTACTCAACCTGAGCTTTCCCGTGTTCTGGATTCCTTTCTCGTTCTTGGTATAAAACAACATACAAGTACTCAAATTAACAAACAAGGCCTGCGCATTACCCGGATTATGCCCAATCCCAGACCCCAGACCAACCATGATCATTCTACCTTTTTTTCCCGGGCTTCCCGCCATTAATTTCCCTAGTTCTATCATTTTTACGGATAAAAGTAGAGAATTTAACAACATGTGATCATAAAACCTTACTCTAATCAATACCCAAGAACTTTCATGCCTAGAATCCCACTTCTTTCCCGAATTCCACCATCCCTAGGTTATTCCAACCTTTCCCCAAGTTCCCTCCTAGAATTCTACCACGTAGAAAAAGTAGTACGGAGATTAGGGAGTAGAAACCTTACCTTAGGGATGAAAAACAATGGAAAACGGAGGAAAATTGCCTGAAATCGCCTTGCCCTTCTCCCAAAATGGAATTGTGAAAACTGAACGTTTTGGGGAATGTTTTTGCATTAAATCCTGTCATGCTCTGCTATAGCGGTCCGCTTCGCTATAAAGGTATCGCCGTAGCAGAGTCGTTCGCTATGGCGGAGGCTGATCGATGTTGACTTCCGCAGTAGTGGTAATTTCTCTGCTACAACGGAGGTCGCTATGGCGGAGTGTCAACCGTTATAGCGGTTGACATGGGACAAAAATTCGTAAAACCTCCAAAATTAGTCCATTTTACAACACACCTATTTTTCCAATGTCTCGAAATAACCCTTTCACGTCAATCTTGATTTCGGAAGTTCTACTTACCCGAATCCAATTCTGAAAAGTCCTCCGGACTCCTCTATATGTTAGCTACGATGAAAACTAGCTCAACACAAGACATCTAACCCAATCCTTACCCGAATCGCCCTAGACCATACCTCGCCCCTAAATCGGCCAAGACTAGCCTAGCCTAGAATTTTAAACTCCTAAACCCGGAGTTTTCTAACTCTAAAACTTAGCACGATTTGACTACCCATAACGACGAACCCGGTCATTACACAAAAGAAGCAAACAAAATACATAAAGTTTGCCAAAATCTCATTTGTGTATCTGCATATTAATTATCTAAGAGTTTTTGTACCATCAAACAGTCAAATAACAGAAAGAGTAAGCTAACACTATGGGTCATCACCATAATAATAAACTCATGGTTCATCCTCAAAATCAACGTCATCTTCGTACTCGTCTTCATACTCATCTTCAAACTCGTCTTCAAACTCGTCTAACTCGTCATCAGACTCATCATCAGACTCATCTTCAAGTTGTTGAGAAAGAAATCCTTCGGCAGCCACATCAATAACATCAATAATTGTTTTTGGTATATCATTCCTTATTAAGACAACTTCACCATTATCATCAGGTATAGATGGGCCCATCAAATTTTCAGAAGGCTCATTTCCATAACTTTGTGACATATTAGATTCAACCTGATCACTTACGTCAAATAAGTCTCTCGGAACAGTCTTCATGACATAATATCTATCTTGATCATATTGATCTTGCATATAGAAGCATTGGCGTACTTGAGATGCTAGCACAAAAGGTTCTTCCTGAGAACATTTCTTGTTGAAGTAGATGTATGTAAGAACATAAATATCTTTTTCAACCTCATACCAGTCGCACTTGAATAAACAATCTTTAAATGGCCATAATAGTCTAACTCAACTATATCAACTATTCTACCATAATAAGCCAAATCTGCATCAACTGGATTTTTATCCTTTGAGCTTGCAAAGCTTGTAGTTGAGGAAACTAATGTAACACCACTATTTTATGTTTTACGCCTTGCATCACGCTGCCTAGTATGGAATCTATATCCATTAGTGAGATAGCCAGAGTATCTTTTAGCGACTGAATTCGGTCCTCTAGAAAATTCTTTTATCAGATCAGGCACATTCTCTTACAAAGCATGAGTTTCAAACTATTGAGAGAAGTTTTGACTATGATTCTTGGCCTTGCTCCATTAGATCTTCGCGGATGATTATTAGCCTCAAGTTCATGCTCTCTACACAACAAGTATTTTATTTGTTAAACCAATAAATAAAATAAGTAGAAAATTATCTGTAAAAGGAAATACTATAAGTGATTAATGTACCTAATATACTCTTGAACTTCATCACAATTGTCCTATAAGTATGCATGCGCCTAATTTAGTGACTTGTTATCTAAAATAGTATCAACATTTTTCTTTCCTCCTAAAGGACTACCTTTTTTAGGGAATAAACTGAAAGTTTGTGCATCACCCGAGCCACATTCATTATCATTTTGGGGTCTTCTATTAAATCTGGTACGTACAGCCCCATGCAAATATCTAGAGCATAAAGTTAAACACTCTTCAACCAGATACGCCTCTGCTATAGATCTTTTTGCACGATTTTTGTTGCGGACATATGATTTAAATGTACACATATCTCTTTCAGAGGGATACATCCATCGATTCTGAACTGGACCTCCTAATCTCACCTCATTCGCCAAATGAATAGGCAAATAAATTATTATATCAAAAAATGTAGAAGGAAAAATTCGCTCCAACTGATTTAATGTTTCTCTGATCTCTACTTCTAAGCAATCTATTTCTTCCAGTGTGATAACTTTTTGACATAAACGACGGAAGAAGGAACTCAGATGAATCAAAGCAATAGCAGCATGATCAGGAAGGATGCTTTTAATTGGTATTAGCAGCAAGTAATGTAACATGAAATGAGCATCATGGGTCTTATAACCAGATATTTTTCTTTTTTCTAGTTGCACACACCTGGATATGTTGGAGGCACTACCATCAGGTAGCTTTGCGGTCTTTAAAACTCCACAAAAAATTGATTTCTCTCCATTAGTCATTGAGAAGCCCACTTTTGTAATCTTTGTTCTCTTGCCATCCGGTGTATCTTTTGGATGAAGGTTCTTTCTAATTCTCATCTCTTTCAAATCATAACGAGCTTTTGCATAATCCTTTGTTTTGCCAGAACTATCTAAAAGAGTTCCAATTATGCTATCAACTATGTTCTTCTCGATATGCATTACATCAAGATTGTGGCATAACGAGTTGTGCTGCCAATAAGGTAATTCAAAAAAGATTGACCTTTTCTTCCACGGGCCATCATTTGATATCTTTCTCTTCTTCCCAAATGCATTGTTAATATTTTGTAAGCTATTAAGCACATCGGTTCCCTTTAACAAAGGCGGAGGAGGCCTAAATTTAGTTTTTCCATTGAAAGATCTTTTGTTAGATCTCCACGGATGATCCATGGGTACAGAAACACGATGATCCATATAACATATTTTTCTACTATATTTAAGATAGCAAGAATTAGTGCCATAATTACAACAAGAGCAAGCCAACTTTCCTTTTGTACTCCAACCAGATAACATAGCATATGCAGGGAAGTCACTGATTGTCCACATAAGTGTTGCTCGCATTTGGAAGGTTTGATTTCTTGAAGTATCATATGTTTAAACCCCGGAATCCCACAATAATTTTAACTCATCTATCAATGACTGTAAATAAATATCGATGTCATTTTCAGGTGATTGATACCCAAAAATAAGTAAAGAAAGCATAGAGTATTCTGGTTTCATGCACATCCAAGGCAGTAAATTGGCCATGTGCTATGAGATATACTCATGGTTCGAAATGGATTGAATCCATCACTTTCCAAACCAAGTCTCATATTACGAGAATCTAGTACAAAATCTGGATACAAGCTATCAAAGTTTTTCCATACTTGGCCATCAGCGGGATGCCTTAATTTTCCATCTTTAGAACGCTCCTCATCATGCCACCTCAATGAATCTGCTATTTTTGAGCACATAAATAGCCTTTTGAGTCTAGGAATTAATGGAAAGTGTCTCAAATTTTTTGCTGGAACACGATGAGGCTTTTTAGAAGGTTCAACAACCTCACTATCTACTTCAAGAGGTTTGATATATCGAGAAGCTCCGCAAACATGACAAAATTCATCATCCTTATGGTCATTCCTAAACAACATGCAATCATTGAGACATGCATCAATATTCTCATAATCAAGGCAGAGATCCTTAACCATAGACTTAGCTTTATTGTAGGATGGAGGAATGTTCAACTCGGGCATTGCCTCTTTTAATAACTCTAAAAGAGAAGTGAATGATTCATTTCTCCATCTATGTAGACACTTCAATAAATATAAACGAATTGTGAATGATAATCTAGAGAATCCTTTACAACCAGGATGTAGTTCTTGGCTTGCCTCTTCAACTAAGTTATAAAATTTCTTTGCATCATCACTCAGACCTTCATAAACTCCTTCAGCTTGTGCAACATCTCTAAATTGATCATTTAACAACCCATCAATATCATCATATGAGTCATCCATATGATCGTCAACATTCAACTGGATTTTCCATTCCCTATGATTGATCCATCTTTTATAATTTTTAACAAATTCGTGATTTATTAGATGATTATACACTACATCCCTTTGAGTCCAACAAATAGTGGAACAATCATAACATGGACACTGAATTTCTTCGCCTTGAGGATCTCCATAAGTGTAAGCAAAATCTAAGAAAGATTCAATACCATCAATAAAATCTTGGCTATACCTGAGTAAATCCATCCAATCCTTGGATGGAATATTTGAATTTCTAAAAACCCAATATTAATGTTAGATCTCCAATATACAAAAGCATTAATTACTTCACAATTAAATTCTAAAAGTCATGAGTAATGTATCAGAATCATGTGTTGACATATGATAAAAATTTCTTATCTAGTCATAGCCCTTATGCTAACCAAACCCAAGTTTAAATCCACAGATAACAAAATAGAAGCAGACGATTGTGAATCCAATTCCCCTTCTCCTGCATATAACAAAATTAAGTATGCATTCCACATATTTTCCTAGTCGATTCTACAAATTAAAGTATGTATTCTATATATTTTCCTACACCTAAGTACTTATAAGATTTAAATCAGGTTGCTCTCAAAGTTCTTAAAGTCAAAACTTTTATCTCGAAAAACACATGTTTAGGCAACTCGGCCATACAGTCAACTAACTGATTTACATAGTTTAGGTTAAATGAATGCTCAAAACTTGTTCATGCTACTTTCCTGTACTTAATTAACTATTCATACCAAGTAATTTAAATTTACACAATACGTGTACAAAAAAATTACTAAATTTAAACAGTTTAACAGACTTAGTAATTTATCAATGGGACAAAACTCACAGTATACTCAAGAATAAATATATTATCCATTTATGTTTAACTTCCCATGTTCTAAAATTATTCATACCAAGTAATTTAAATTTACAGAACACATATGCAATAAAATTACTAAGTTTAAACAGCTTAACATAAGTAAAGACCTAATTTAGATTTTTATAATGTAAAACAAGGTGAGGAAGTTCTAGATCTATACACTCCAGACGGAAACATTAGAGTATATTGATTACAATTATAAATCAAGGTGAGGAAGTTCCAGCAGTTCTCCAATATCGAAAGAACTCACAAGCCAGCAATAACCTGCAAGTAAATTTTTGCATCAAAACTTGGAAGAGATTACACTAAAATAAAGAACCAAGATGAAGTTGTGCTCAAGTTGATTCTCTCAAGATAATGGACTCAAATTATAAACAAAAAAATAGATAACAAAAGTGACAAAAACAGACAGACAATCTAAATACATCAAAGGTAACAAGGTGAAAAGTAATATACAAAAAAGACATGAATGGATGCAGAGGAAAAGCAAACACAATAAGGACAAAAAAGGTAGGGAAATAAAGGACAGATTGTTATTCAGAAAAATATATCACTTGTTCAGCACTTGAAATATACAAAAAAATTAATATAGATGGCTAATCACTTGAACAAAACTTCATGGATGTTGCAAGAGAAGTAGATCTGTCACCTAGACAGGTGGAAAAAGAAAGAATTTACGAAATATATCAAGTTTAAGGAGATATCTAGGTATTTAGCCAATCACTAATTATTTAGGCAAATCTAGACAAAAATAAAGTAAATAATCGAAAAGATTGTATCAGTTGAATCTATATGAAATGTGATATAAGTGCATCCTACTGACTAATTCAGTAGGCACTTATAATTATCCAAATTTACCCTTTCACTATCATTTCTTGTCCTCGATATCTTCTAACTCAAGTAACATTCTTAAGGAAACAAGACACTCACTTTAGTAGACCAATAAACATTAAACAATAGTTGTCTAGATGTACAGTAATAATTTTTCACGAACCATCCATCATATAACTGCTTTATTTTCCAAGTATGTGAACTAAATGGAAAAAGAAACTACCTGCATAAAAACTAATATTTTAATTGACATAACTTACAAAGATAAGTGCGAAAACTTTAGTTGATTGTTTAAGAAATATGAACATACAGTTACACGTAACTTATCTCCCGTGGACATACAATCTGTTGATTTTCCAAAAGGTGAGGAGTTGAACAAGAGCTGCTGCTATATTAACCATTTATTCATCCTAGAAATATTATTTCTGTGGAGTTTCTACAACTTGTACTGCCTCATGAATTTGAGCTTTATACAATGTAGAATTATCTACTAATAAGAGACGTAAGTTGTGCTAGTTTTCTATACAGCAAGGAGCTAAACGACTCATGTTGTACCCAATTAATTATGTGTACAAAAAATGGGAGAGAGTACTGACTGTTTACACATTTCTGCAGGTGCTTTGCTTGGATGAATGCACGGAAAATATGGAAACTCAAACAACTTGAAAACTACAGAAAACTCTAGCCACTGAATGCCAGGGAACGACAGTTATCAAAATTGCCCTTCGCGTTTGCACACCTTTGAACATGAACACGAGTATCAACACCAAAAAGAAACTCAATTTTCACTCCAACCCCTACCACCTCCACCCAAAGCAAAATATAAATAATAAAAAGATCCAACTACACATATGAAAAACTCAAATTAGCAAGGCCAAAACTTACCCAAAACTTGTGGGAGACGAGATCACTCACAATATACCAATAATCTGAGTTTAAATTCATTTTTCCAGAAGCTTAAGTCAAACAGAAAATTCTTCAAATGGATATCATGTCAATGCAGGCAAGTTCAACCTTTGACGAAAGTGAACAAATAAACATTAAACCACCTCCTGCCACACAAATGAAGGTTCCATTATGTCACGCCCCGATGTTACCCCCAACACGTAACACGGGACTTAGGACCACAAGTGCCCCAAGCTAACCCTTGGTCATAGCATTCTCAAGCATAACAAATGATAAGCGGAAGCATAATACGGTAATCCGGTAAGAAAACATCAATAAGGGTCTAAGAGCCACATAACATACAATATCCAAAAAAAGAACTTGAATGCAAACTATGTCTGAAAGCCTCTAGTCATAACATAAGAGTTTCTAGGACAAGACCCTAGCTAACTCGGAGTATAGAAGTAAAGCTAACATAAGGAAAAACATAACTAGTCCTCGAACCATGAGGACTCACCACAGCTGACTAAGGAAGTGGCCTGAGACTCTAGCCACGAAGCTGAGAAGGGGTACCTGAGTCTGCATCATAAAAAGATGCAACGCAATATGCGTTAGTACTATGGAATGTACTAAGTATGTGAGCGATGCATAAGTAAGGAATAACATGCTTTAAAAGGGTACTTAAACATAATTCATACATAGTAGAGTATCATGAAAATATATCAACATGAAAAACTAAATCATAAGACAAAAGTCAACTTCAAGATGATGTTTCATAAGAAGGTTCATAAAGCTTAGAAAACTTGAAAACATAACATACGGGAGTTTCTTATAACCGACATGAGACCACGTGAGCTACATGGAATCTAACTGCATAACCCCAGTTAGCAAAGCTGACTTTGAACCCTGCCAAGGAACAAGTCACCATACCGAACTATATAACCCTAGTTGGCAAAGCTGTCCTATTCCCCGCTAAGGCAAGGACACCATACATAAAGACGTGGATCTACTCTCATAAGCCTTTAAAGCACATATCATATCATCATATCATGACCTATGTTGGCAACGTAGTTTATGGGACTAAAGGTACTCTCACCCCGTCCTCTCGGTCTAAATACTACTTTCAAAACATGCATACATATATCTCATAATCATGAAGGCATACTCTCATGCCAAATCTTATTCGTAGGAGCATACTCTCATGCCAAATCTTATTCATAAGGGCATAAAAACACATCGGGTATCATGCAACTTTCATATCATAGTTCATAAGCTTAGCATAGCCATAATTCAAAAACATGTTTTTCTTTCTAAATTCATACTTGAAGAATTAGGCATGCAATTTCATAAATACATAAAGGCCATGATATTTAATTATGTCAAGTTTCTCTTGAAAATATGCAATTTCATTGTTTCATGCTATAAATCAACTTTCATGCTTGGTCTTTTAAAACCAATAAGAGAATCATACTTAAATCATGAGTAATCAAGAAGAAACCATGAATTTAAACATAGAAACTGATTTCAGAAACTTTCTCCAATTTTTGGATCAAAACCCTAATTTCATATCTTCATAATTCAAAATAAGAATTGGGAAATTTGCGTACAAGGGTGAAAGGAACCCTTTGTTAAAAAGCCACATACCTTGGTGGAAGATTACTCACTTTATTGGAAAAGAATAGGGAGACTTGACTTGGAGCTTGGAGACTTGAGCTTAAGAGCAACTTTTTTTTTTTAGTGAAGAATGATGAACTTAAGAGGGACTTAGGGTAATATGGGTGAAAACCTTTCTAAAAGTAGTCAAAATGACTTCACTTAATACATAATAGGGTGGGAAATGACCAAAATGCCCCTGGACTTAATTTAAGAAAAGCTGGAAAAATTATCGAAGTCAGTGACCACGGATTAGACGACGGTCCGTCGTCCAGAAGGACGGACCATCTAAGGGAACCGTAGTTTGACTGAAAGAGTCTGGGGATACTGGACCTCAGGTATTACGGTTGGAACGATGACCCATCGTCCGGAAGGACGGGCCGTCCTTCGACTCGTCATTTCTGGCACTTGGAAGATAGGTTTCTGAACTTAGGATGATGAGTACCAGGAAAGCTGAGAAGACGGTCCATCATCCAGAAGGGCGGACCGTTCTTGGACTCGTCATTTTTGGAACACTCTGAGGGGTCTTCTAGGGATGGGACGACGGGAGCACAGGACAGGCTCGTGCTTCCAAATAACGAATCATCGTCTGAGCCATCGTCTTTGGAAACTTGAAATTTTCTAAGATTTTTAACTTAGATAGCTGGATACGTGTACGGGGTGTTACAATATCTCCCCCTTAGGATCATTCGTCCTCGAATGAAGGCTAAACAAGGGAAACTGAGGAGAAAACAGCCCAACCAACATCATAACATAGAAATCAAGGGGTAATCATGAAACCACAATTTTTCAACTTGAAAACATGATAAACTAACTTCGTAAAACATGGATGCATGCTAAAATCATGAGAGGAACTGACGGAGTAGAATCGGAGGGACATATTAAGGAGGAAACTAGTACCTCAAGCTGGAACCGAATCAAAAGGAAAGAGATGAGGATATTTGGCCTTCATGGCCTCTCTTGCTTCCCAAGTAGCACCTTCAACAAGCTGATTCCTCCAAAGGACTTTTACCGAAGCGACTTCTTTGTTCCGTAACCTCTAAATCTGAAGATCAAGAATCTCTACGGGAACCTCCTCATAAGTGAGACTATCCTTCACACCTACATCTTCCAAAGGAACAATCAAGCTCGGGTCGCCAACACACTTCTTCAACAAGAAAACATGGAAAACTGGGTGAACCACTTCCAACTCCGCTGGCAACTCCAACTCATAAGCAATACTACCAACTCTCCTCGATATCTGATAAGGACCTACAAAATGGGGACTGAGCTTTCCTTTCTTGCCAAACCTCATCACACCCTTCATGGGTGACACCTTAAGGAAAACCCAATCATCAACTTCAAATTCTAACTCCCTTCTCCTCACATCCGCATAAGATTTCTGTCGACTCTGAGCGGTCTTCAACCTTTCCCGAATAAGCTGAACTTTCTCTATGCTCTCATGCACAGAATCTGGACCAATCAAGGCTACCTCACCAACCTCGAACCAATCAATAGGAGACCTACACCTCCGGCCATAAAGTGCCTCATATGGAGCCATCTGGATGCTAGAGTGGAAACTGTTGTTGTAGGAAAACTCGATAAGAGGTAAGTGATCATCCCAATTTCCTTTGAAGTCAATAACACAAGCCCTCAACATATCCTCCAAAGTTTGAATAGTACGCTCAGCCTGGCCATCCGTTTGAGGGTGAAAAGTTGTGTTAAGCTTCACCTTAGTACCAAGACCTTTATGAAACGATCTCCAAAACTGAGATGTAAACTGGGGACCTCTATCTGAAATGATTGAAAAGGGAACACCATGCAATCGGACTATCTCCCAAATGTAGAGTCTGGCATAATCATCTGCTATATCTGTAGTCTTAACAGCCAAGAAATGGGATGACTTGGTCATCCGGTCGATAATTACCCAAATGGAATCATGCTGCCTTCGAGTATAAGGCAAACCAGTAATAAAGTCCATATTGATTGCTTCCCATTTCCAAGTGGGAAGATCAACATCTTGAAGCATACCACCTGGCCTTTGATGTTCCACCTTTACCTGTTGACAGTTGGGACACTTAGCCACAAACTCGGCTATGTCCTTCTTCATACTATTCCACTAAAAGACTTCCCATGGATCACGGTACATCTTAGTGGCACCCAGATGAATGGAGTATCTAGAACTGTGAGCCTCGGACAAAATTTGTTGTCTCAGTCCATCTACATCTGGCACACATAACCGACCCTGGTAATGAAGCACACCATCTCCCCCTATGAGAAAACCTCAACTTTTTGTTGACTCACTGCACCCTTAAGCTGAAGTAGAATGGGATCTTGATCTTGCTTGGCTTTCACCTCAGCGACCAAGGATGATTCGGCACCATTAGTCACAATCACACCACCTTCGGTCGAGTCTATAAGGCAAACTCCCAACCGAGCAAGCCTATGAACTTCTTTGACCAATTCCTTCTTTCCATCTCCAATTAAGGCCACACTACCCATGGACAATCTACTCAAAGCATCCGCCACAACATTGGCTTTACCCGGGTGGTAAAGCACACTCATATCATAATCCTTAAGGAGCTCAAGCCATCTCTTTTGTCGTAAATTCAACTCCTTTTGAGTGAACACATATTGAAGACTCTTATGATCAGTGAAAACATCCACATGCACACCATACAAATAATGTCTCCAAATATTCAAAGCAAAAACCACGGCCGCTAGCTCAAGATAATGAGTAGGGTAGTTCTTCTCATGCACCTTAAGTTGTCTCGAGGCATAAGCAATCACCTTGCCCCGTTGCATCAAAACACAACCTAAACCAATTCTGGAGGCATCACAATACACAACAAAATCATCAAGGCCCTCGGGTAGAGCCAATACTGGAGCTGTAGTCAATCGAGTCTTCAATTCCTAAAAACTTTTCTCACAAGAGTTGGACCACTGAAACTTAACCTTTTTCTGAGTCAATTGGGTCAATGGGGAAGCAAGGGAGGAAAACCCTTCCACAAATCACCTATAGTAACCAGCCAAACCCAAGAAACTCCTAATATCGGATGGGGAAGTGGGTCTAGGCCAGTTTTTTATTGCCTCGATCTTTTGAGAGTCAACCAGAATACCATCTTTAGTCACAATATGACCCAGAAAAGCGACAGACTACATCCAAAACTCGCACTTGCTAAACTTTGCAAACAACTGCCTATCCTTGAGAGTTTGCAACACAACCTTTAAGTGATTCGCATGCTCCTCCTCACTTCGAGAGTAAATGAGGATATCATCAATGAAAACAATCACAAACATATCCAAATATTGTTTGAACACACGGTTCATCAAATCCATAAAAGCTGCAGGAGTATTCGTTAGACCAAAGGACATGACGACAAACTCATAATAACCATACCGAGTCCTGAAGGCTGTCTTTGGGATATCACATTCCCGAACCCGAAGCTGATGATAACCGAATCTAAGGTCGATTTTGGAGAGGAAACTAGTACCCTGAAGCTGATCAAACAAGTCATCAATCCTAGGAATGGGATACTTATTCTTGATTGTGACCTTGTTCAATTAACGGTAGTCAATACACATTTTAAGAGAACCATCTTTCTTCTGAATAAATAAAATTGGGGCACCCCAAGGTGAAATACTAGGCCTGATGAAACTCTTATCAAGCAAGTCTTTCAGCTGATCTTTCAACTCCCTGAGTTCCGCGGGGGCCATTCTTTAGGGAGGAATAGAGATAGGATTCGTATCCAGAAGAAGATCTATCCCAAATTCAATTTCCCTCTCGGGAGGGACTCCAGGCAATCATCAGGGAACACTTCTAAGAATTCATTCACAACAGGAACAGACTAAATTGTCGATGACTCAGACTCCGTGTACATAACCCAAACTATATGATAGACATAACCCTTAGAAATTATCTTTCGAGCCTCAAGATAAGATATGAAACGACCCTTCGAAGAAGAGGAATTTCCTTGTCATTCTAGGACAGGTTCATTAGGAAACTTGAAACTAACCACACGAGTGCGGCAATAAACTGAGGCATAACATGCATACAACCAATCCATACTGAGAATGAAATCAAAATCAGTCATCTCCAACTCTACTAAATCCGCTGAAGTGACTCTATGAAGGACTGAGATAGGGCAATTTCGATAGACTCTTTTGGCTAGGGCTGACTCACCAACAGGAGAAGAAACATGAAAGGGTTCTAAAAGCAGTTCAGGACGGATCTCGAACTTACAAGCCACATAAGGGGTTATAAAAGAGAAGGATACACCAAGATCCAACAAGGCATACACATCAAGAGAGAAAACTTTTAACATACCGGTAACCATATTTGGTGAACTCTCCTGGTCCTGACGGGAGGACATAGCATAAAGACGGTTCTGGCGCTGACCACCAGAACTAGAAGTTACGCTCTGCGGGGCTGGTCTACCACCTGCAGCTGCTGGGGTAGACTGAGTCCTACCACCTCCCTGCCCCTTCCTAGCTGAAGGGAAATCCTTGATACGATGCCCAGCCTGACCACAACCAAAGCAACCACCTGAACTGGCCAAACACTCGCCAAACACTCGCCAACATGATTCTTCCCACACTTAGCACAAGATGGGTAGGAGGGTCCCTTAGTAACACTACCTTGAGACTGGGAATAAGAACCATACCCTCTACCACCCTGATCATGATAAGGCTTCTGAGCCTGGGTAGGAGTACTAGCAGAAGAGTGAACCGGACCTGATGACTTCTTCTGGAAAGAAGAGCGATGTCCACCTCCGAACCTGTAATGACCAAAACCTGATCCCTCGGATCTAACCCTCTTGTTCTACCTAGCCATCTCCTTAAGCTTATCACCCTCAATCTGATGGGAATGAGTCATGAGATGAGAGATATTCATGTCACTCAACAACAAGGCAGACCTACACTCCTTCTTCACTATATTAGAAACACCATAGATGAACTTGCTTATTTGATCATGCGGGTCTTCTACCATGGAGGGGGCGTATCTAGACAACTGAGTGAACTTCAAGCTATACTCTTGCACCGATATCGAACCTTGCCTCAAGTTCACAAATTCTTCCACCTTCGCTTGCCTCAACTCACGGGGAAAGAACCTATCAAGAAAGGCTCTGTCAAAACACTCCCAAGTCATAGGGATCGCATCCCTCACTCTAGCCTCCTTCCATTGCGTGAACATAATATGAGCCACACCCTTGAGTTGATAGGATGGAAGCTCAACACAATCAACACCCGCTACTTGCATCACCTCAAAGATCTTCTTCACTTTATCAACAAAGATGAGTGGGTCCTCTCCCACTTTCGAACCCCAAAACTCCGGTGGGTTCATACGGATAAAGTCACGAACTCGGGCCGCTACCCCACCTTGAGGAAGAGCGGGGGCAGGAGCTTGTTGATTTTCCAAAGTCTGAGCTAGTAGGTAAATAACATTCCTAAACTCATCATTCGTGACATCGGGAACCAGAACTTAAGGAACGACATTTTGAATAGCTCGGGGAGGCATAGCACGTCGAGGAGGCATAATCTGAAATGCATAAGATAAGGATTAGAGGAATATTAGACTTAATATCTATCGCACGATGTGATCATGAAAGAAGTGAAGTTTTTCTAAGGCACCTCATAGCTTCCTCTTCATATGTGTGGCGCGCTTCACACACAAGAGAAGGACTCTACTCGATGCGGCTTTCAGACATCCTAGGACTCTTGAACATGAGGCTCTAATACAAATTTGTCACTCCCCGAGGTTACCCCCTAGACATAACATGGGACTTGGGACCACAAGTGCCCCAAGCTAATCTTTGGTCATAACATTCTCAAGCATAACAAACGATAAGCAGAAGCATAATACGGAAATCCAATAAGGAAACATCAATAAGGGTCTAAGAGCCACATAACATACAATATCCAAAAAAGGAACTCGAATGCAAACTATCTCTGAAAGCCTCTAGTCATAACATAAGAGTTGTTAGGACAAGACCCTAGCTAACTCGGAGTATAGAAGTAAAGCTAACATAAGGAAAAGCATAACTAGTCCTCGAACCATGAGGACTCACCACAGCTGACTAAGGAAGTGGCCTGAGACTCTAGCCACGAAGCTGAGAAGGGGTACCTGAGTCTGCATCATAAAAAGATGCAACACAATATGCGTTAGTACTATGGAATGTACTAAATATGTGAGCGATGCATAAGTAAGAAAGAACATGCTTTTAAAAGGGTACTTAAACATAATTCATACATAGTAGAGTATCATGAAAAGATATCAACATGAAAAGCTAAATCATAAGGCAAAAGCCAACTTCAAGATGATGTTTCATAAGAAGGTTCATAAAGCTTAGAAAACTTGAAAACGTAACATACAGGAGTTTCTTATAACCAACATGAGACCACGTGAGCTACATGGAATCTAACTGTATAACCCCAGTTAGCAAAGCTGACTTTGAACCCTGCCAAGGAACAAGTCACCATACCCAACTATATAACCCTAGTTGGCAAAGCTGTCCTATGCCCCGCTAAGGCAAGGACACCATACATAAAGATGTGGATCCACTCTCATAAGCCTTTAAGGCACATATCATATCATATAATGACCTACACTGGCAACGTAGTTTATGTGACTAAGGGTACTCTCACCCCGTCCTCTCGGTGCTAAATACTACTCCCAAAACATGCATACATATAGCTCATAATCATGAAGGCATACTCTCATGCCAAATCTTATTCGTAGGGGCATACTCTCATGCCAAATCTTATTCATAAGGGCATGAAAACACATCGGGTATCATGCAACTTTCATATCATAGTTCATAAGCTTAGCATAGCCATAATTCAAAAACATGCTTTTCTTTCTAAATTCATACTTGAAGAATTAGGCATGCAATTTCATAAATACATAAAGGCCTTGATATCTAATCATGCCAAGTTTCTCTTGAAAATATGCAATTTCATAGTTTCATGCTATAAATCAACTTTCATGCTTGGGCTTTTAAAACCAATAAGAGAATCATACTTAAATCATGAGTAATCAAGAAGAAACCATGAATTTAAACATAGAAATTGATTTCATAAACTTTCCCCAATTTTTGGATCAAAACCCTAATTTCATATCTTCATAATTCAAAATAAGAATTGGAGAATTTGGGCACAAGGGTGAAAGGAACCCTTTGTTAAAACCCACATACCTTGGTGGAAGATTACCCACTTGATTGGAAAAGAATAAGGAGACTTGACTTGGAGCTTGGAGACTTGAGCTTGAGAGCAACTTTCCTTTTTGAGTGAAGAATGATGAACTTAAGAGGGATCGATTAAAAGGAAAGTCGCCCAGAGATATTTGTTCAAATTGAATTCTTAGGGTAATATGGGTGAAAACCCTTCTAAAAGTAGTCAAAATAACTTCACTTAATACATAATAGGATGGGAAATGACCAAAATGCCTCTGGACTTAATTTAAGAAAAGCTAGAAAAATTGTTGAAGTCAGTGACCACGGGTTGGACGATGGTCCGTCGTCCAGAAGGACGAACCGTCTAAGGGAACCGTGGTTTGACTGAAAGAGTCTGGGGCTACTGGACCTCAAGGATTACGGTTGGAACGACGACCCATCATCCGGAAGGACAGGCCGTCCTTCGACTCGTCGTTTCTGGCACTTGGAAGATAGGTTTCTGAACTTAGGATGACGAGTACCAGGAAAGCTGAGAAGACGGTCCGTCATCTAGAAGGACGGACTGTTCTTGGACTCGTCATTTCTGGAACACTCTGAGGGGTCTTCTGGAGATGGGACGACGGGAGCACAGGATGGGGCCGTGCTTCCAAATGATGGATCATCGTCTGAGCCAATGTCTCTGGAAACTTGAAATTTTCTGAGATTTTTAACTTAGATAGTTGGATATGTGTACGGAGTGTTACACATTTCCTCCTTGTATAAAAGATGCTATGAAGGAAAAAATACCAAAGATAGGCAGTTCAGTGTAATAGTATTTGGTAATCAATACTTCTCTTTCTCTCTAAATACCTATATACAACATCAGTAAGTAGCCAAAAACAGGACGAGAACTTGTTAAAAGTAAATAGATTTTCTTAATACACAAAGGTAATTTGTTAAAATCTCTGAGCATACATAAATTTTTGCATAAGACTAACATTTTATCAAAGATATTTCTGCATTACCTTTAAGGAAATAACCAATCAAACAACAAGCAGTGATTTATTTGTGAGCAAATAACACACTGACATAATTGCAAGATTTCTGGCAAACACTCTTAAGCCTCTTCGATAAATTATTTTCAGCACTTTACCCAATCCATCGGTAAACAAGTAAAAACTTTCAGAAACTTTCACAAATTGTTTCAACAACACGATTTCAAAAATAGACAAAAATAAACGCTTCCGATGTGATAAGCCCTTCAGTGAAGATTTAGGCGAGAATAGAGACGAGACAAGAATAGAGACAAGACGAGAACTTTGGACAAAAGATTTGGGCAAAACCCTTCTGATTTCTACAAAAGAATTTGGGCAAATCCCTTCTGATTTCTACAAAACTTTCATTGTTATGCGACGGAGAAATTTGTTATGCGACGGAGAAATTTCATTGTGGATGTAGAAATTTTGCAATTTTTTGTGTGAAGGAGAAAGTTCTGAGAGATGAGAGTTTTTTGATTTGTTTGTGAGAGACGGAGTAATTTAAATGTATTTTTTATGAGTTCTATTTTTGACCAATTAGAAATTGGAGGGAGAGCTAAATATGTTAGAGGGAATAAAATATTTTAGTGAAAATTTTAGGAAAACTATAAGGCCACACTTTTAAGTGTTGTATTTAGAATTATAAAACTAGCACACTTTAAAAGTGTAGTCACAGGCCTAAATAGGCATTGCCAATTATATCATGATTTGGCAACACTTACAATGTGTAGCCTATGTAACTAAAGAGCACACTTTATAACCGTTGCAAATAATATCTGGCCAAATGTTGAAATTTAAGGCTACGCTTTAAAAGTGTACCCAAAAATATTTTAGGCAACATTTGACAAGCGTTGTTCAGATTTAGTGTGGCCTTAGGCCTAAAATGTTGTAGTGCTATAATAAAAATTGCATGCCTAATTCTTCAAGTTATGAATTTAGAAAGAAAAGTATGTTTTGAATTATGGCTATGCTAAGTTTTATGGATTTTGAAGTATGAACTATATGACATCATATATGTCTCTATGTTTTATGAAAGGTTTGGCATCTAGATATGTCTACCTAAGCTATGTGAATTGCATGGTTTTAGATATACCCTTATGATTTTCAAACAGATTTGGCATCAGATATGCCCAAGTATAAGTTGAGTTATAAGTATGTTTTGGGAGTAGTATTGAGCATCGAGTTAGATTGGGTGACTGTACCTCTTGTATATCCCAAAACTACGTGCCACTGTAGGTTCTTTAAGTCCTCTCTGTGGGCATCAAACACTGTGATCATACTAGTTATGCCTTTATACCCTGGCAAGATATATTGGGTTCTTTCGATGGGGTGAATACATCGGATTCTATGTAGCTCACATGGTCTATGTCGGTTAGAGAACCTCCCACAGAAACAATTTCAGTTATTTAAATGCATTGACTCTTTGCATTCAGATTTCAGAAGTTCTATTATTACTTATGGTTTTCAAGTACATTTATGTCTATGATATTGCACTGAGTCCTTCGCATTTCAGCTTTCACAATCATAGCATGATTTCAGTTTTAAAGGATGTATAACATGTTTACTTCAGATTTTGCATATCTCATATACTCGGTACATCCTATAGTACTGACGCATATCTTGTGCTGCATCCTCTTGATGATGCAGATTCAGGTTTGGGTCCTCAAATTCGTGGCTAAAGATTAGCCGGTATCCCAGCTTTGAGTGGTGAGTCCTCATACTTCGAGGACTAGTATTAGTTATCTATATTTATGGTTTCTGTTTAGTATTTGGAGTTAGCTGGGGTCTTGTCCCAGCAACTCATTATTCAGTTTAGAGGCTTTTAGACATAGTAGAGATTTTGTATTTGGGTTTCAGATTCTGTTATGTTATGTTTGAGTTGTTGATGACTCAGTCTATCTATCTCTTCAGTTTAATGCTTTCGTTAAGTTTATCTATGTTTGTTTAAGTCATGCTTTAGTCAAGCGTTAACTTGAGGCACTTGTGGTCCCAGGTCCCGTGTTACGTCTAGGGGGTAGCCTAGGGGCGTGACAAACTTGGTATCAGAGCAATAGGTTCAAGAGTCCTAGGGTGTCTGAAAGCCGCATCGAGTATAGTCTCTTTCATGTGTGTGAAGCGCACCACACTTATGAGAGAGAAGCTATGAGGTGTCTTAGGAAAAACTTCACTTCTTTCCTAATCAATATCATGCAATAGAGTTTAACTCTATTACCCTCTAATCCGTTCTCTATGCATTTCAGATTATGCTTCCTCGCCGTGGTATGCCTCGCCGGTCTAATGCCCAAAATTCTAATCCTCTAATTCCAGACCATGAGGTCACAAATACGGAGTTCAGAATTGCCATTCATATGCTAGCTCAGACCATGGCCGCTCAGGCTAATCAGCAGGCTCCTATCCTCGTCCACCCTCAAGGTGGAATAGCGATCGAAGTTTGAGATTTCATTCGCATGAACCCACCTGAGTTCTGGGGTTCGATAGTTTGTGAGGATCTATAAAATTTCTTGGATGAGATAAAGAATATCTTTGGTGTGATGCAAGTGGATGGTGTTAATTGTATCGAGCTAGCTTCCTATCAACTCAAGGACGTGGCTCATATTTGGTTCACTCAATGGAAAGATGCTAGGGCTAGGAATGTGGTCTCTATGACTTGGGAATATTTTGAGAGGGCTTTTCTCTACTGGTTCTTCCCGAGGGAGTTGAGGCAAGCTAAGGTCAAAGAGTTCGTGAATTTACGGCAAGGTTCTATGTCGGTCCAGGATTACGGATTGAAGTTATCCCAGCTTTCTATGTATGCTCCTTCCATGGTGGCTGACCCGTGGGATGAGATGAGTAAGTATGTTTACGGAGTGTCAGATTTGATAAAGAAGGAGTGTAGGTCCGTGATGCTTTTGGGTAACATGGATATTTCTCGACTTATGACTCATGCCCAACAGATCGAGGGAGACAATTTGAGGGAGATGGCAAGGGAGAACCAGAGGGTTAGATCAGAGAGTTCAGGTTTTGGTCATCATAGGTCCAGAGGCGGACATCGCTCTTCGTTTCAGAAGAAATCATCAGGACCCGTTCATTCTTCAGCTAGTGCTCCTACCTAGGCCCCTAGGCCTCGTCATGATCATACTGGTAGAGGATATAGTTCTTATTCGCAGGGTAGTGTTACAAAGAGGACCCCTTACCCTTCTTGCAACAAGTGTGGTAGAAGTTACCCCGGTGAGTGTCTAGCTGATAGAGAGGGGTGCTTTAGGTGTGGACAGGTTAGACACAGGATTAAGGATTTCCCTTCAGCTAAGAAGGGTCAGAGAGGTAGTAGCACTCAGTCTGCTCTAGCTACCCCAAAAAAATCTACCAAAATTTCTCTATCTCATTCCTCCATAGAGTCACTTTAGTGGATCTAGTAGAGTTGGAGATGACTGATTTTGATGTTATTCTTGGTATGGATTGGTAGTATGCATGTTATGCCTCGGTTGATTGTCGTACTCGAGTCATCAGTTTCAAGTTCCCAAATGAACCTGTCTTAGAGTGTCAAAGTAGTCCTCCATCCTCAAAGGGTCATTTCATATCTTATCTTAAGGCTAGGAAGATAATTTTTAAGGGTTATGTCTATCATATAGTTCGGGTTATGGACACGGAGTCCGAAGCCCCAGCTTTTCAGTCTGTGCCTGTTGTGAATGAGTTTTCAGAAGTGTTTTTACAAAGATTTGCTCGGAGTCCCTCCCCAGCGGGAGATCGACTTTAGAATAGATCTCCTTCCAGATACGAATCCTATCTCTATTCCTCCCTATAGAATATCTCCCGCGGAGCTTAAGGAATTGAAAGATCAGTTGAAAGACATCCTTGATAAGGGTTTTATTCGACCCAGCATCTCTCCATGGGGTACTCTAGTCCTATTCGTGCAAAAGAAAGATGGTTCCCTCAGAATGTGTATCGACTATCGTCAGTTGAATAAGGTCACAATCAAAAATAAGTATCCCATTCCTAGGATTGATGACTTGTTCGATCAACTTCAGGGTGCTAGTTACTTCTCCAAGATTTACCTTAGATCCGATTATCATCAGCTTTGTGTTAGAGAGTCTGACATTCCGAAGACAGCCTTCAGAACTCGGTATGGTCATTATGAATTTATGGTTATGTCATTTGGACTAATGAATGCTCCTGCAGCCTTTATGGATTTGATGAACCGTGTGTTCAAGCAGTATCTGGATATGTTTGTGATTTTTTTCATTGTTGATATTCTTATCTATTCTTGGAGTGGGGAGCAGCATACGGACCATTTGAGAGTTGTGTTGCAAACTCTCAAGGATCGAGTTGCTTTTCTAGGTCACATTTTGACTAGAGATGGTATTCGAGTTGATTCCCAGAAGATAGAGGAAGTAAAGAACTGGCCTAAACCCACTTCCTCATCCGATATTAGAAGCTTTTTGGATTTGGCTGGTTACTACAGGAGATTTGTGGAAGGGTTCTCTTCCATTGCTGCCTCATTAACTCGGTTGACTCAGAAGAAAGTTAAATTTCAGTGGTCTAATCTGTGTAAGAAGAACTTTCAGGAATTGAAGACTAGGTTGACCACAACTCCAGTGTTGGCTCTACCCGAGGGCCTAGATGCCTTTGTTGTGTATTGTGATGCTTCTAGGATTGGTTTGAGTTGTGTGTTGATGCAGCGTGGCAAGGTGATTGCTTATGCTTCTCGATAGCTTAAGATTCATCAAAAGAACTACCCTACTCATCATCTTGAGCTAGCAGCCGTGGTGTTTTCTTTGAAGATTTAGAGACACTACTTGTATGGTGTTCATGTGGATGTGTTCACCGATCATAAGAGTCTTCAGTGTGTGTTCACTCAGAAAGAATTGAATCTTCATCAAAGGAGATGGCTTGAGCTTCTTAAGGATTATGATATGAGTGTGCTTTACCATCCGGGTAAGGCCAATGTCGTGGAGGATGCACTTAGTAGGTTGTCCATGGGTAGTGTATCTTTAGTTGAGGACGAAAAGAAGGAATTGGCCAAGGATGTTCATCGACTTGCTCGGTTAGGAGTTTGCCTTATGGATTCGACAGAAGATGGTGTTATTGTTCAGAATGGTTCCGAATCTTCTTTGGTAGCTGAAGTGAAAGAAAAGCAAGACAGTGATCCTATTTTGCACCAGTTAAAGGGTGCAGTCCATCAACAAAGGGTAGAGGTTTTCTCCCAAGGGGGAGATGGTGTGCTTCGATATCAGGGTCGATGGTGTGTTATTGATATAGATGGGTTGAGACAACGAATTTTGACCGAGGCTCATAGCTCTAAATATATATTCACCCCAGTGCCACCAAGATGTACCGTGACCTACGGAAAGTCTATTGGTGGAATGGCATGAAGGGGGACATAGCAGGTTCTGTGGCTAAGTGTCCCAACTGTCAATAAGTGAAAGTAGAGCATGAGCGATCGGTGGTATGACTCAGGATATTGACCTTCCTACTTAAAAATGGGAAGCGGTCAATATGGACTTCATTGCTAGTTTGCCTCGTACTCGAAGGAAACATGATTCTATTTGGGTGATTGTCGACTGGATGACTAAGTAATCCCACTTTTTGGCTGTTAAGACTACAGATTCAACAGAGAATTATGCGAGACTCTACATTCGGGAGATAGTCAGATTGCATGATGTTCCATTGTCTATCATTTCTGATAGGGGTACTCAGTTTACATCCCAGTTTTGGAAATCATTTCAGAAAGGTCTTGGTACTTAGGTTAAGCTTAGCACAACTTTTCACCCACAGATGGATGACAAGGCAGAGCGTACTATTCAGACTTTGGAGAATATGTTGAGAGCTTGTGTGATTGATTTCAAAGGTAATTGGGCTGATTACTTACCTCTTATCGATTTTACCTACAATAACATCTTTCATTCTAGCATTCAGATGGCTCCTTATGAGGCACTTTATGGGCGGAGGTGTAGATCTCCTATTGATTGGTTTAAAGTAGGTGAGGCAGCTTTGATTGGTCCAGATTCGGTTCATGAGACTATGGCAAAGGTTCAAATCATTAGGGAAAGGTTGAAGACCGCTCAGAGTTGACATAAATTATATGCGGATGTGAGGAGAAGAGAGTTGGAGTTTAAGGTTGATGATTGGGTATTTCTGAAGGTGTCACCCATGAAGGGTGTGATGATATTTGGCAAGAAAGGGAAATTTAGTCCCCGCTATGTAGGTCCCTATCAGATTTTGAGGAGAGTTGGTAGTGTTGCTTATGAGTTGGATTTGCCATTAGCTTTAGAAGCGGTTCATCCGATTTTCCATGTTTTCTTGTTGAAGAAGTGTGTTGGTGATGACCTTGATTGTTCCCTTGGAAGATGTGGGTGTGAAGGATAGCCTTACTTATGAGGAAAATCCCATGGAGATTCTTGATCGTCAGATTCGGAGGTTGAGAAATAAAGAAGTCACTTCGGTAAAGGTCCTTTGGAGAAATCAGCTAGTTGAGGGAGCTACTTGGGAAGCAGAAGCAACCATGAAAGCCAAGTACCCTCATCTATTTCCTTCCGATCTAGTTTCAGCTTGAGGTATTAGTTTCCCTTCGTAGTATGCCCCTCCGATTCTATTCCATCAGTTTCTCTCATGATCCTAACATGCATTCATGTTTTCCAAATTTAGTTCAATCATGTTTTAAGTTGAAAAGCTCAGTTTTCATATTTATTCTTGAGTTGCATGTCTTGTTGTTTGGTTGGGCTGTTTCTACCCAGTTTTCCTTGCTTAGCCTTCATTCAAGGATGAATGGTCCCAAGGGGGGAGATATTGTAACACCCCAGAACTCAAATCAGCTATCTAACTCAAAAATCCTGAAATTTTGCTGCTTCAACTGTCGATCACCACGGGCAGCGCCACGGGCATCGTAGCTCAGACGACCCATGGTAAACGACCAGTGGCTCTAAAACTAGTTTTCCTCCTAGCCGATGGGCAGTCACGATGAGCGTTGCAGATGCGATGGCCCGTGGAAACCCGCCATCGAAATTCCCTACTTGGTTTTTCTCAATTATCCTAGTGCTCCGACGGGCAGAACCCACGGGTGTCGCAGTTGCGACGGGCCATGAGAATTTGCCGTCAGAACCTTCCAGCAGCCCTTACCTAGTCTAAGCCTACCCGATGCCTTGGCCGATAGGCCGTCGTGGGCACGACTCCCGTCGGGCAGCCCGTGAGGCGAAGAAATTTCTGCAGCTTCTATTTTTAAGTTAGGGGTAAATTGTTCTTTTCCCCTATTCTTTAACTCCTAAGTGAGGTCGTTTTGATTATTTTTAGTAGGGTTTTATCCCCTAATAGCCTAAGCTCTTCTTATTCTAACTCCTTCTATTCCAAAAGAAGAAAGGATTCCTCTTGTCCAAGTCTCAAGCTCCAAGATCAAGCCTCCATTCCTTTTCATCTTGAGATCAAACTAGCTTCAATAAGGTATGTGGGTATTCAATAAGGGATTCCCTTCACCCTTATGCCCAAAATCCTCAAGTTTTACTTTGATTTATGAATTTATGAAATTAGGGTTCTTACCCAATTTAGAAAAAAGTTATGAATTTTGTTTTAAAGTATCAATTCATGATTCCTTACTCATTACCCATGTTTTAATTAAGATTCCTTGCATGATTTCAAGAGCCCATATGTTGATGACAATTTTAGCATGATTCCATTGAATTGCATGTTTTCAAATAAAATTGACATGTTTAGATAACATGGCTTCTACTATCATAAAAATTACATGCCTAATTCTTCAAGTTATGAATTTAGAAAGAAAAGTATGTTTTGAATTATGGCTATGCTAAGTTTTAAGGATTTTGAAGTATGAACTATGTGACATCAGATATGTCTCTACGTTTTATGAAAGGTTTGGCATCTAGATATGTCTACCTAAGCTATGTGAATTGCATGGTATTAGATATACCCTTATGCTTTTTAAACAGATTTGGCATCAGATATACCCAAGTATAAGTTGAGCTATAAGTATATTTTGGGAGTAGTATTGAGCACCGAGTTGGATTGGGTGAGCGTACCCCTTGTATATCCTAGAACTACGTGCCGCCGTAGGTTCTTTAAGTCCCATCTGTGGGCATCAGACACCGTGATCACACTAGTTATGCCTTTATACCCTGGCAAGATATATTAGGTCCTTTCGATGGGGCGGATACATCAGATTCTATGTAACTCACATGATCTATGTCGGTTAGAGAACCTCCCACAGAAACATTTTCAGTTATTTAAATGCATTGACTCTTTGTTTTCAGATTTTAGAAGTTCTATAATTACTTATGGTTTTCAAGTACATTTATGTCTATGATATTGCATTGAGTCCTTTGCATTTCAGCTTTCACAATCATAGCATGATTTCAGTTTTAAAGGATGTATAACATGTTTACTTCAGATTTTGCATATCTCATATACTCGGTACATTCTATAGTACTGACGCATATCTTGCGCTGCATCCTCTTGATGATGCAGATTCAGGTTTGGGTCCCCAGATTCGTGGCTAGAGATTAGCCGGTATCCCAACTTTGAGTGGTGAGTCCTCATACTTTGAGGACTAGTATCAGTTATCTATCTTTATAGTTTCTGTTTAGTATTTGGAGTTAGCTGGGGTCTTGTCCCAGCAACTCATTATTCAGTTTAGAGGCTTTCAGACATAGTAGAGATTCTGTATTTGGGTTTCAGATTCTGTTATGTTATGTTTGAGTTGTTGATGACTCAGTCTATCTATCTCTTCAGTTTAATGCTTCCGTTAAGTTTATCTATGTTTGTTTAAGTCATGCTTTAGCCAAGGGTTAACTTGGGGCACTTGTGGTCCCAGGTCTCGTGTTACGTTTAGGGGGTAGCCTCGGGATGTGATATTAGGAACCCCACAAATTGAATTGCAGTGGTTTTTAAAAACGCTACAATTAGCCTTGCCACGAGCATATTTGCAGCAATTTTAATAAACCTCCACGATGACCCTCACAAAATAACTTTTATATTTGTGAAGGTTTTTAATATCAATTTGTGACAATTTAGAACCTTCACAATATGATCTCAATATTTGAAAAATTAAATTTGTGTGAGTTTAAAACTGTCATGATATGAGATCAATATTTACATAATTTTGATTTGTGAAGGCTTGCAAAGGCCACAAACTATTATTATTTTAATTAATAAATGTGGAATTTGATTTACATCAAGACTTTAAAATAATATGAATAAATAATTTTACTAAATAACACATTTAATGTAAATCAAATTTTATATTAATAAGCTCCACAAGTCCAATTTCATGTCAAATTAAAGTACTACAAACTTGTGTATAATAATTTGAACATTACAATTTTAAATTCTTAAAAATATGAAATAGATCCACATCAAATAAACATAACAAAAAAATTCTATAACTTTGCTTGGTGATTTGAGTTGTTGTCACCCAATCTTGAAGTAAGCTCAATCTTCGCATCAGACTGAAACAATGAAACCTTATACATAATTAGATAAATATATATATTGATACACATATTTTCATACGTCTTGATAAAAAATAAAAAAAAATTCAATTCATTACATAAGCAAGTTATTCATATAAAGCTTTGGTTTGACAAAAAATTATAAGATTATGAATAGAAGAAATTTACTTTAATGTTCTCCCATGCACACTAATGTGAATAATAACGACTTCATGAATTATTCCTACATAAACACAAGCTAGGTTTATGTTTCCTAAAATCATATAACGAGGCTCATTTTATTTAATGCGTTGGTTCAAGTATTTCTCGCTTTTCTTAAATTATAAGTTAGACTCTCCTCCTTGGCCTTATCTTCCTTTCTATCTACTAGAAAAACAATTATAAATCCAATTATTTACAAAATTGAATAAGAGAATATATAATTTTCAAGTTATACTAATATCGATCACAATCTAATATTCAAAAATGCCCTTTAATTTGTAAAAGTCAAATCCAATCAAAAATAAAATTATTACATGATTCTAACTAAACAATAATAAAATTGAGGCTTACATGAAATTAATGAAAGACCGGGTATGAATACTTTTATGATGTGGTACGAATCCAAAAAATTCCTGAAATATGTAAAAGTGTTGATGCATTAAATTTAACAACTTGCAAAATACACATATTTTTACAGATTAAATAATAAAAAGAACAAAAGCATAAATTTTAAATTCTTGTGTGAAACCTCAAACTCACGTAACAAAGAATTACCTTTATATTCACAAACTTATCTACCATCCATTCCACTTTGCAGAACCTACAAAAGAAAAAATTGATTGGCAAAAATCACGCAAAAAAAAAAAAAGAACCAAGAAGAGGTAAGGAAAGGTGAGGGGCGAAGGGAGAGAGAAGAGGTGACGTGAAAGGAATGGGTTAAGTGAAAAGAGATGTGGGATTTGGGTGTCTCTTACGTGGAAAGGGGGAGTGGGTTATTTGATTGGGTTGGGTTAAAAAAATTTAGGGGGAAATTTTGATCTTTTACAATTTTTTTTTTTTTTTGGGGGGAAGGAGTTAAAATTTTGGTTGGGTTTGGGTCAAATTAAAAATGAGAGTTTTTTTTTTTTTGGTGCATAGAACAAACACTCTTTTTATTTTTTTAGAAAATTTATTACTAACTATTAATAAAATGTTTTACCTTAAAAAATAACTAGTATTACAAGAGTTTAACTAAAGTGAAAATGCAAAACAAAAAAAATATAATGACTAGACTATTAATTTGACATCTGAGTTTTGTTTAAAAGTGCTTATAATAATATATTTCTTAGCTTTAATAGTTATGAAATTTAATTTTTGTGTTATGAAACAACCAACATCCCTAAATAACGCAATTAGCTAATACAAATTAAAGTATTAATATATAAGATAAAACGTTGAAATAAAATTGGATATACAAAATAGAAAAAATATTCAATGCGTACCTTAATAAGTAAAAAAAAATACAGGATCAAAGCAAGTGTTCTCAAAGAGAAAATCGTGATGGAAAAAGCGTGAGGAGAATTAATAAAGAAGAAGAAGTGTGTGTACATATAATGAATTAAAGTTTAACATTAGTTGTTATAATATTATATAATAAGTAAAGACTTTAATAAATTTTTGGGGGTTGGTGATAGCCACAAATTATACTAAATTGTAGTGATTTTCTAACCTCCGTAATTAAAACCCCCCACAAAGAGATTTATATTGTGAGAGTTAGAACAAAACGTCACAAAATGAATTAATAGTGGGATTTCTTAAAACTCCCACAAGTTAACCGCCATAAAGTGAGCATTTTTTGTAGTGTTTCTAAACTGGACATCTATTTTTAGTAAAATGAACAAATATTATTAGACGAAGGCAGTACTAGATGATCATTGTCCGTGCTGAGCACGGACTATGCATAATATTGTTGTACAAAGAAGGTCCGACGCTGATGAAGATACCCGTGTGTATGTCCAATGTGATATTTTTATGAAACATTTGGCACATAATTCTAATACATAGTTGTTTTTTTTCAATTCACGGAGCTTGCAAAATACTTTTTCAATAATGTATAACCATCATTATTGATCCTAATTACATAGTGATACTTCTTCCACAAGTATTTTAAGGTGCGACTATAGTAATTCATAAGAGTACCACAACACATTTTGTTTCCCCGACCTAGAAATTGAAGAGGTGGCTTGCAGTAGGACATGTACCATAAATATTGCAAGGAACTTGTTAATGCAAAAAGAGAATAACACTGGACATTCTTATTCCGCCTATATTAGTTATAACATAGAATATGAATTATGACTGTCACTTTTAATGAGAAAGCAATCACAAAAAGATAACTACTCACCTATTTTATGCTTTTGCTTCCTTGAAACCAAATATATGGATCAAATTCTCTGTAATATGCACTGGGGGAATCAGATAAAACTCTTGAAGGCAAGCAAGATATGTATCAAAGTCGGCAAATTCACCATGTGAATAATACTCATGTACATCTTTATGCCAAACATTTAAATTTGGATATGCCTAACACGTATTAAGATTTTAAACGATGATCAAATATCTAGAAGTCTCCATATATAACGACCCGTTTCATCATTACTAAAAATTTTGCGATAAAATGATAACCTGAAGTGTAACGTGAATTTCTTGTTCAGTAAGCACAGTAGGATTGATAGCTAACTCATTGTTGTTCCAAAATAGAGCTATCCCTCCTGAATAACCAGAGGCTGGTACCTGCATGAGGTCAGTGAACGGAAGCATATGCAGTAATGCTTCATGTTCCTCCATACAGGCTTCAGTCAGAGCAAAAACAGTCGGGTTGTTAGAGGCAATTAAATGCATGACATTTATTTTAAAGGTTGGGTTATTAGCACCCCTACAATTTCAAACAATGATCTTCATTGGATATGGGATTGTTGGTGTAGAGCTCCCTCTTGGAGTAAGTGACATCTCTAGGTTCAGTGCTACTTGTTTGTGAAAAAGTGAGCTGTCTGATTCCTTTATTGGGGCAGCTATCACCACCATATATTAGTGGATGTCCTCCTTCGAGTAAGATTGTATTCCGATCGATATCTTGGGTATTGGAGGGAGAACAGTTACTAGAATTCTTTCTTCTACATTTGTCAAAAATGTGAATTTTAGTGTGTCTCCCAAGGTACAAGGTATCATTACCTGAGCGTTGCCCCTTGGCGGTTCCTCCTCCTGGCCTTGTGCGAATGGCATATCCAGGATTTTTAAAACTACTTGATCCGAGGTGTTTGTTCCCCATACCTGTAGAAGTTGAGGCAGTGATAAATCTGCATAGTTCACCGGTGGGAATGAGGGCACATTCAAGTTGCCCATAGGAGGTATCATCGAGTTGACTTGCATGTTTAACATATTACTTCCCACATCTATCAAGTGTTGATTCTGCATAAAGTGAGCTGTCACGAGATTTTGATAACTTTGAATTAACTCCGGCATAGTTTTCATCAGTGGGTAATTCTCCAGAGGAAGAACATGAATTAAACTTTGTCCATTCACACTGTCGACCATCGAAAGTACGGAGGACTGGCTCAAATGCTAGCCTTGAATTGGAGGGAAGTAGTTGTTGTTATTGTTGTTCATTTGGTTGTGATTTGATGTTTTTCGATATTGGTAGGGTCGCCGAGGTAAAAGTAGTTGAGTATTGTGTGTGTTTTGGATGGAGCTTTGGTTGAATAATATAGAGATATTTGCAGTAGGGGGGTAGGTTCCTCATCAGGGGTAGTAGTAGGGTTCATGATGGTGGTATCCATCATGGATATGAATTTGCTAATTACAGGTGCATTTATTTAATTTTTTTCATTGATTGAACAGATTAAGTCCCTTACTCATCCTTTAGATAGTACTGTGCTAGTAATAGGAGTAGGAGATATTGTACTTACTTGATAGTTTTGAGTGAAGGGGAAAGAAGAAAGATTTGTTGTGTGCATATGGAAAGAAACGTTGCACGTTTCTTTTGTGGAATGAGAGGTGTTATTGTAGGTAGGTTTAGGTGACTGTAAGAGGGATATGAGAGATTTTGTATTAAAGAGGAGATTTGTACTTTGTGAGATTTGAAAAGTACTAGGAATAGTTGTATTAGGAGGTGGAGTTGAAGAAAGTGGCGTGTCACTTTTATTTGGGATAGGGGTGTAAGAAGTGCTGGCAGTAGCCTTTTTTGTAGGGTTATTTGGTGGGTAGTACGTAAAAGGGTTGAAAGCCTTACTATTTTGGTAGGTGATAAATATAAAAGGTGGTGTAGAAGCTTGTTTTGCAGGGGAAAAAAAAGGATGTGGTAGGTGTAGGTTCCACAGTTTGTGGAGGGGTAGTTTTAGTGGGATTGGATCCGCTCCAGTACCAATTCCCTCCAGTACACTTCTGGATATAGGACACGTGTTATTTGTAAATCAAATGGTCCAAATTACATCCCTTCACTTATTACTCTACAAACTCACCAACCCCTTCTTCTTCTCCCTTCTCCAAGCTCACATAAACACTCCACCCACTTCTAAATCCACAATACTTGCTTTCAATGTTAATGACGCAATACTAATCTGTTAGATCAGCAATAGCTAACTTGTAATTTGGTAATTAGTAAATTTATTTTTCAAATTCCTATACAATATAATGTAGCAAAAAATTTCTACTCAATTCTTTTCTATTTTTAGTATAGCTTATCATCAATTTTCAAGATACACCTGCAATAGTTAATGGAATCAACTTTATTTAGAAGATATCTTTTCAATTCTCAGTCGAGCTCAACAATTGGTTCAATGTGCTTACAAATCAAGTTGGGTGGGTTTAGTATTAAGAGTGTTAAGAAGTCCGCAGAAGAAGAAGGACAATATGCGAGTTACTAGGATGAAACTATTGTAGATTTTCTAGCAAAACACAACTGGTTTCAATACTGTATTTTGAGATGTTTTATCAGGTTTTGGCATTTTGCGAAGAGGAGAGCAGAAGAATGGGTTGGTGCACTTGTAGAGTAATAAGTGAAGGGGTGTAATTTAGACCATTTTGATTTTACAAGTGACACGTATCGTATATCCAGAAGTGTATCGGAGGGACTAGAGGGAATTGGTACTGGAGCGGATCCGGTCCCAGTTTTAGTACCCATAGACTCTTTAGAAAATTCTTCTATTTTTTCTTTATTCTTTTCATTTAGAACAGTAAAAAAAATCCAAGTAGAAAAATCGGTTAATGGAGGGATTATTTATTTTTTCATCATTTTTTATTGGCTGGATAGTAGCATTTGTGTTTTCTTTTTATCATAGGTAACAGTAGTCCAAGCAGATTCTTTTTTCCCTTCTTTTTTCTTTTCTTTTTCATCTTTCTCTTATTTTTTCTTCATTTTTTTCATTTTTTCCTTCTATTTTTTCATTTTTTCCTTTTTTTTTTATTTTTTCATCATTTTTTTTCCTTCAATATTTTCTTTTCTTTTTTCAACTCCTTCTCCAGAAGATTCAGGGTTCGAATTGAAAGAATCTGGTGTTTTTTTAGTGCAAAAATATAGTGTGTCCCAGACAATCGTTGATTTGACATAGGGGGTGAAATTTTCAAAATGATTTTTTTGTAGATGTTTACCAATGAGAATATCAGTTAATAAGGGATTACTAAGTTGGGTCATGATACATAGTCTTGCGTATCTCCCCCTAGAGGTGTTTCTAGTGCAACTATCGATCTTTAGAACTACACCTAATATTTTTTCAATTTTTTTAGGATTTCTAGGTCGTAGTATTCAGTTGGTAGTTCGGGAAGTCTAATTCAGATGGTAGCAAGGATCATTTTTTCTATAGTTGGGTTAAACTTTGGTTCTCACTTACGGATAGATAAGTATTGTGAACCAACAAACCAAGGGCCTTGATGCAGTATTTTGTGGTAATTTGGTTGATGAACTAACTTGATGAGATAGTAGTTTTCTCCTAAGTCAATCATGTTAAGATCCTCATTTATGTTCCAAATGATTTTTAAGCGGTTACGTAGGTAATTGTACCCCATACGTTTGCCTAATAATTTTATAATGACTGCTTGTTTTTAAGAGGCATAAAGTCTTTCTTTATCTGAGGAGGTAATTGGGATGAAAAAGGGTGATTTTGGGTGTTTTCATGTTCATCATCTAGGCTGAAAAGGTTGAAGCCTTGTTGGATTGAATCTATAGGAGTGAAGGGATTATCTATCAAGAGTTTATCTCAAAAACTTACTTTTTTCGAGTGTCTGATGATGCGGCACCTTCTTTAGGTTTCTTCGTACTTCTTGTCATAAGATCATCTTCTTGATCATTCATTTCCTCATCAGTCTTTTCCTTGTCTAGTGTGTTGTACTTTGGTATTGAATGTTGTAGTTAATATTGTAGTAGGTTCTCACTCTAAATGTAATGATCGGGTCCGTCGTTACGGGTAAATTATTTGTGCCAAGTTTCGGGTTAGAAAATTTTGGGTTTAGGAGTTGAAAATTTTGGGCTAGGCTAGTCTCGGCCGGTTTTGGTGCGAGGTATGGTCTAGGATAATCCGGGTAAGGATTGGGTTAAATGTCTTGTTTTAAGCTAGTTTTCCTTATAGCTAAGACATAGAAGAGTCCGGGGGACTTTTCAGAATCGAATTCGGGTAAGTAGAACTCCCGGAATCGAGGTTGACGTGAAGGGGTTGTTCCGAAATATCAAAAAAATAAGTGTGTTGTAAAATGGCCAAAACTGGGAGATTTTCGGACATTCTGTCCGTGACGAGCGCAACCGTCCGCGGTAGCGTCCTCCGCTATAGCGATGGAAAATACAGCTATAGTGTTGGTCAAGGCAGTTAACACCGCTTAAGACCGCTATAGCGGGACCACTATAGCGGAGCGAGAACCGCTATAGCAGAGCGGAAACCGCTATAGTGGAGCGGCGGGATTAGAAAACTAAGAAAATGAGTTTTTAATTTCATTCTCTTCCCTTCAACCCCAAAAATAGACGAGAGCTATTCCAAAAACCCTCCTAGGCTGCTCCAAGGCTTAGGAGCCATGGGGAGGAGGAATTCTGGTAAAAAAGATGCGAAACCACGGATTTGGGCCTGCAGAACTGCCAAGAATGCCTCCACGGAGCTAGAAATGCACGGTTGCAGCTGCTTGGCTTCTAGGTAGGCTAGGTTTTCATGAGTAGTTAGACCTGTTTACTTTCCGTACTGTTATATAGTGAAACGGAGAATCCATGTTTTAGGCCTTCGGGCATGGAGTCTGGCGGATTCGGGTTTGTTCATGTATGTGCTACGAATTGGTTGAATTTGAGTCGTGGGTTATTGATAATTGTTTGAGGTTGTTTATGTTGTCTTGGTATGCTAAAACTGATAGACTCAGGGACTGGGATGTCGGAAAGGTTCGGGGAACCGGGAGTTGCAAAGACAACTAGGTGGGTATGAAATGGGAAACTCCTAGGTGAGGTTTCGGGAATGCGAAAGGCATGTTAAGAAATCATTGGTTGCTAAGGGCTAAGGGTGAAAACTTGTATTGTTGTTATCTATGTTATCCCGGATTAATAGGGTGGTTAAATTATGTTAAAAAGGAGAAATCGTTCATTATGTGTAACAAGGGTGAGTGAGTTTAGTCTTCGGACGAATGTCAAGGTTCAACTATATACCCGGAATAAGGGGTAGGTGATGGCTTATGATTTCTGTGAATGTGTATATTCATGAGCTTATGTCTAAGTGATTGTATGCATTACATTGCTTAGGGAAGTTGTGTGAAATGTCTAGGTTCCTGTTTACAGTCTGTGATTGAATGGTGTTTACTTGTTAGTTTTACAAGTTGTATGTGTTCATATATTGACTGTGATTTGTTGACATTTGGTTGGCTTGGGTACCATGCTTGGTACGGGTATAACAAATGGTTGGTACTGGTATAACAAATGGTTGGTACGGGTACCACGTCTGGTACAGGTTACTATTCGGTTGGCTCGGGTACCACGCCTGGTACGGGTTTACTTTATTGCATATTGCCTTGTGATTATTGTATTACATTGACTGATATTGGTTCTGTGAGTGGACCAGGTTATTTTACTGAGTGTAATAACTGTTATTGGTTCCGTGAGTGGACCGGACTGTCTCATTGAAAATATGATAATTGTTGGTGGTCCTTGAGTGATCGGAAATCCTGTTATATCTATTGAGTGGGTTTTGGTGTAGGCCGGGTTGTTATAACATATTATTAGTTTGGTCTTGGTGTAGGCCGGGTTGTTATAATATATTATTAGTTTGGTCTTGGTGTAGGCCAGGTTGTTATTACATATTATTAGTTTGGTCTTGGTGTAGGCCGGGTTGTTATAACATATTATTAGTTTGGTCTTGGTGTAGGCCGGGTTGCTATATTATATTATTAGTTTGGTCTTAGTGTAGGCCGGGTTGCTATGTTATATTATTAGTTTGGTCTTGGTGTAGGCCGGGTTGCTATGTTATATTATTAGTTTGGTCTTGGTGTAGGCCGGGTTGCTATGTTATATTATTGTTTGGTCTTGGTGTAGGCCGGGTTGCTATGTTATATTATTAGTTTCGTCTTGGTGTGGGCCGAGCTATTGTAGTAGATTGTGAGTTGGTCTTGGTGTAGGTCGGGTTGCTATATTATGTTATTAGTTGGTCTTGGGGTAGACCGGGTTTGTCATGTTAACACCAGATGTGTGAGGGGGATCCGGGTGGGTCCGGACTATTTAAAGAAGGTTATGTGCTCAGAAATCAATGTCATTAAATGTAATAATGATAGTCATGAATTATCATGGTAAATAAGCTAAGGGTGGGTCTTGGTGAAGACCGGGGTAGACGATTGAACACTTAGGTGTGGATGGAGGACCCTTGGAGAGTCCAGGTTATGTGATCTAAGAAAGGATTTAGATGTAGCTCCACGGTGGTCATTGAAGGTGTCAATGGTGGTTAGGTGAATTGCATGTGGTCGGTAAATATAGAGGAAGACTGAGAGTCGGGGTGTGATTGTTGGTTAATATAACCAGGTGGTAAAGCTGTCCTAGGGGTCCGGGGAAATCCGGAAGATGGCAGGAAATACTTGGGTATAAGTGGTTTGATTGGGCAGTAGTCCAGATTTAGTCCGGGTATTTAGTCAAGGTAGTTGACTGGGGTAAATGTGTCAAGTGGACTTGGGAAGTCTAGGTGACAAGGTGACTTGGGAAGTCTAGGTGACAAGGTGACTTGAGAAGTCCCAGATGTCAGGGTCAAGGTTAAAGGTGAAGGAGAGAGCTATAATGTTTATTTCATATTTTTCCTATTTTCTTATATGATGGTAGGAATGGATTTGGGTCGACCGATCATGCCTACCAGTACGTGTGTTTGTACTGACTCTACTCTTGCTATAACTTTTTGGTATAGTATGATTGCAGGGTTGATGATATTTCACAGGTTCAGGATTGCGGTGATCTTCCAGCAGCTCCTACGTCCTTCTATGGTGGGAGTTGTGTCCATTTATGTTATATGCTCATTCTTGTAGAAGCTCTTGTACCGGCTTAGACTAGTTTTTGGGGAGGTTGTTTCATATTGTAAATATTTTTCGCAAGTTCCTTAAGTCATTTATTTTCTGAAAATTTTGTAAAGAAAGTTCCATGTATAAAAAGGGTTTTATCGCATGGTTTATTTCTTTTTCTGCATTACCTGTTGGTTCGGGTGGTAAGGGTTCTCCTATCTAGGTGGATTAGAGTAGGTGCCCGCACGGCCCGGTAGTTGGGTCGTGACACTAAATGTCTAGAGAGAGGAGAGAGTGTTTGCTAGCATGGATTTCTTTTGAAGTGATTTTCATTTTTGAATTCTAAAACTCTTGTTATTTGTTTCAACTTCAAGATTTTTTCTTAAGTGTGTTGAATAACATAATAATATTCACATCTATTCTGATGATTTTTATTTGTAGTCCTCTATATTATCAATAGTAGTCCTATGAGTTTTTTTGATTGATTAAATTCTCTATTCTACTTTAGTACAATCTGAGTATGTCGAGATGCAATTCATAACTTACCATTTTTAAAATATAACATGCCATTTTAACAAGCTAATGTAGTGAAGTATCCAGTTGTAACATAGACTATTTGTAGTGTGTTCAAACACTTTAGTTTATCCTTTCTTATCGAGGCATATAGCAAAAAAAAGTTATTTAAGAATTGAACATGTTTTTTATGCCATTTGTATGTGGAGAACGATGACTTTGCCTGACAGAGCATGCCGAATTTGTTAGACTTTAAGTTTGAAAATGAAGAAATTGGTTAGAGCTCTTTTTGGAGTAATGTTGTGAAGTCCTTTTCCTTCCATTGTCATGATCTTCATGTAAATCCAATTAAGAGTTCTTTCATTTCTTTTTACAGATTTAATTTCATTAGTGATTTGTCTATATTATATGAGTTATTAAAATACCTCAGAATCAACTTTTGCTTTTCTATTTGATAATTGGCGTAAGTATCAATTTGCATTATCTTTATGTTGTATTTTTGCAGATTGATAAGTTTAACTATCTGAAGATTTTGTAGTTATTGATTTTGAAGCTGATGAAGATGTCCCTATCATATTGGGGAAACCACTTTTAATCATGTGTGATGTTGTGGTCAAAGTTAAAGAGGATAGGATGATCATGCGAGTAAACAATGAGGAAGCAGTTTTCAACGTATATAAGACAATAAAACTTCTGAATCATTATGAATATCTGATAATAATACTAGTGATAAATATTGATGAGCAATCAGAAGATTGGAGTGTTTCTCTTGAAGATCCTCTAGGAAAAGTACTCATGGTGACAGATGATGCTAAATTTGATGTAAAGGCAATATATGGAGATGGTGTTTTCTCTATAAGTGTGCCATTACATACGAAGACCCATAAGTTTGTGAAATTTTCAATTTATTTGAGCTGGAATGAGAGCTTTGCTAGCATAGTATATTAGTGAAACACTATCTTTCTTCTGATAAAAAACTGCTCTAATTACAGTGTTATTGGCATCACACCTCAATACAAACAGTTGTCCCTAATTTAAGATTATGATAATCGAGGACCCATAAAATTTGTATAATTTTAAGCTGAAAGATGATGTTGAAGATTAGAATGAAGGTTAAGTTTATACTATTTTGAATTAAAAAAATTGAAATTTCTTTTAGGCTCTGTCTAGAAATATTTCAGAATTCCTATTTCTTTGTTCAAAACTTGAAAAAGACATGTGCATCATCTAATTCTCCAGGCTAATTACGTTGAATGAAATAATATTTTATCAGATATGAACACACTTTTTGAGAATGTTTCTTTACCTTTTCTTCTCTTCAGTTTTGGATAATCTGATTCTTCTTCAAGTATATAGTGGTGAAGCTCAAAATTACCTCAGAAATTTTAATCATCCAAAATATTTTGTGTAGATACTAAAGCAAATAGAACTTCCACAAATCCTACGTATAATACCATAATGCCTGTTGAAATTACTGTGATTAGGACATGAGATGATTGTTTTACAATTTGGATATATTAGTTACGACTTTCTAACTATTATTTGACTTGGTATGCTTGTCTTGGTATTAGTTGGACCACTAAGATGAACATGGACAATCTGATATTTTCTTTTTGTCTTTCTAGGAAGCTCAATAATATAATTGTATAACTTTGTTCCACAAATAGATGTACATAGGAACTAACCTTCTCAAAAATTATATTTTTTTGCACGACAATATTGAAAAAATGCTTGTGCTAAGCGCGAATACGGGTCATCTAGTGTTAAAAGTTACTAAAGTCATTTCTCGTAGTAATAAAATTTATTGTGCTAAAAGTACTTAATACTTCATTTGTCTCAAATTATTTATTGTGATTTTTAAAAATAGTTGTCTCAAACTATTTATTTTAGAAGTTCAAGATAAAGTTAATTATATTTTCTCATTTTATTCTTAGCAGTAATTGTTCTTGAAAACTACTGATGTGTGGCTATAAAATATACATTTTTGTCATCAATTAGCTCATATTTGGTGCTTTATAGTGTCATTTTGAGCTTCAATGTAACGACCGGGTTCGTCGTTACGGGTAAAATTTTTGTGCCAAGTTTTGAGTCAGAAAACTTCCGGGTTTGGGAGTTGAAAATTCTGGGTTAGGCTAGTCTCGGCCAGTTTTGGAGCGAGTATGGTCTAGAGTAATCCGGGTAAGGATTGAGTAAAGTGTCTTGATTTGAGCTAGTTTTCCATTTAGCTAAGACATAAAAGAATCCGCGGGACTTTTTGGAATTGAATTCTGATAAGTAGAACTCCTGGTATCGAGGTTGACGTGAGGGGGTTGTTCTGGAACATCAGAAAAATAAGTATGTTGTAAAATGGACCAATTTGGGGGACTTTACGACTTTTTGTCTCGTGTCAACCACCGTAGCGGTTGACACACCGCCATAGCGACCTCCGCCGTAGCGGAGAAAATACCACTACAGCGAAAGTCAACGTCGGTCAGCACCACTATAGTGGATGGTTCCGCTATGGTGGTACCTCTATAGCGGAGCGTGGATCACTATGGCGGACTCGTCAGGTTTTAATGCAGAAAACTTTCCCAAAGCATTCAGTTTTCATCAAGAACATTTTTGGGAGAAGGGCAAGGCGATTTCTAGCGAAACTAATCAGTTTTTCATTATTTTTCATCCTAAAGGTTTAGAATGACCTAAGATGGTAGAATCTGGGGGGAAAGGGGGATTTTAAGGTGTAAAAGTTCTTGGGTGTTGTTAATTTCACTAGATTATGATCATGTGACCTTAATTCTCTAAATGTATTCATGAAAAATGGTAGGAATAGGTGAATTAATAGTGTAAAATCCCAAAAGAGGGGTGGAATGATCATGGTTGACCTGGGGTTTGGGATTTTGCATAATCTGGATAATTAGTAGGACATAAGGATTGACTTTGGTTATTGTGTGTTGTTTTAGACCAAGAACCGGCAAGAACTTCGGGAAATGGGAAAGCTCTAGTTGAGTAGAGCTTGGAATATTTTGAGATAGGTGATGGTTTTTGATTCTAATATGCATTATGTGTTCACGTACTATTTCGTAGTAGTGTATGAGTTGTTTGTTTAGAAAATGAATTGTGAATTTCTAGTCGTCCGATAATCGGTCTTGTGAAATGAACTTCATTGTTTGCTTGTTGGTTTTACAAGTATGTTTGTTCATTGGTTGTGATTGATTTGGACTTTTTATGATATTCGATTGGCTCGGGTACCACGCCTGGTATGATAATTACTAACGGTTAGCTCGGGTACCACACTTAGTACGGGTATACTAACGGTTGGCTCGAGTACCACGCCTGGTACGAGAATTCTAATGGTTAGCTCAGGTATCATGCCTGGTACGGGTTATTTTGATTGCATTGTCTTATTCTTTGATGGTTCCATGAGTAGACCGGGTCGCATTCTTGAACTGTGAAATCTGCATAGGGTCCATGAGAGTCCGGGTGATTTTATGTTGAATGCGAGGTTGGTCTTAGAGTAGATCGGGATTGCATGTCTAGCACTTAGGTGATGTTAGGGGCATCCTTGGTGGGTCTGGGTTATGTGAAAAAAGGGTATATGTTGATGTTTTTAGGTGTGGTCAATGGTTGTTATTTGGTTCATGTGTTAATGAGCTAAGAGAGGGATTTAATATTTGGCTATTTGTTGATTTACTACATGTTTCATGTACCTTACTATGTTATGATTTACTGTTCATATTATGTTTATTGGAGTTGGCCGATGATCCTACCAGTACACGGTGTTTGTGTACTGATTCTGCACTTGCTTTTCTTTTGTGAGTACAGAAAATCTTCCGGCGGCTGACACGCAACCTCACCTGTAGTTCCAGCGCTTTCAGACATCAAGAGTGAGCTGCTTAGATCGAGCTACCTTGGTATCTTTCCTCTCAATTATAGCCCTCTTGTTTCGGGCTTAGACTCTTGTTTATTTTGGGGTTGCATCCTCGCATTCTAGACGTTTGGTAGTGTTTTGGTACGATGACTTTCAGGTTCTAGGGAGAAATTTTTCGCAGGTTATTTATTATAGTATTGAGATTGTTATTAAATTGCTAGTTTATTTTCTTGCACACTGGTTTTGAGCTGTTAGAATTTAAGTTTGGGGTCGTTGATGGTTTGCTCACTCGGGGGTTGGGTGAGTGCCACTCACAGCGGTCTGGGTCATACCAAAGAATATCAGAGCCCTAAATTCGTTGATCTCATCATACCAAAATTGGTCTAGTAGAGTCTTGCAGAATAGTGCAGAGAAGTCTGTACTTTTCTTCGAGAGGCTATAGAACTTTAGGAAAACTATCTCTTCTTTCTCTCTTCATGCTATAACTTGATTCCAATTGGTATCTGGTGATACAAATTGGTATCTCACTTTGTTCACTCTTCTGTCCGCAGATGGTTAATACAAGGAACAACGGAGCAAGAGCAGGAGTCCCAGCTATCAAAGGTAGAGGAAGAGACAGGGGCAGGGGCCGAGGTAGGGTAACACCCGCCAAGGGTGGAGCTCAAGCGGCTGCAGGAGCACGTGAGGCGACCCCTCCCCCACCTCAGGATCAGGTTGAAGAGGAAGTCGAGGTTGTTGTTGAGGAGTGTGTAGAGCAGGAGGAGGCAGCACCGGCTGGAGGTGCAGGCCATCCCCCTATCACACCCGAAGTATTTCAGCAATTGTGGTCCTTCCTGAGTGGGCTGGTTGGTGTTGGAGCCAACCCCATAGGGACTGCAGATCAGGTTTCGGGTACTCAACTAGCGTCTACTACAGCTCTTAGAATAGATGCGGCGTTGGGCACAGATGACTTTTTCAGACCAATGCTAGGTCCGGTAATGACAGGAAATGAGCATGAGATGCTGACTAAGTTCCTCAAGCTGAAACCTCCTACATTTTAAGGTACTGATAAGGAAGATGCTTATGAGTTTATATTGGACTGTTATGAGAGGCTGCACAAGTTGGGAATTGTGCAACAACATGGGGTTGAGTTTGTCACTTTTCAGTTGCAGGGTGATGCTAAGAAGTGGTGGAGGTCTTATATGGAGTGTCGGTCATCTATTTTGCCCCCACTAACTTGGGAGCAGTTTCACGCTCTCTTCCTAGAAAAGTATATGCCTCGTACTTTGAGAGATCACAAAAAGGATGAGTTCCTGGCTCTGGAATAGGGTAACATATCGGTCTCTGCTTATGAGGCGAAGTTTCATGCCTTATCTCATTTTGCTACACAGTTATTGGGTTCTGAGAAGGAGCGGATTCAGTTATTTGTGAAGGGCTTGAATATGGACTTACAGGTGTTATCTATGCACATGACTTCAGCAGGAAAGGGCTTCAATGAGGTAACAGATTATGTTAAGAAGTTAGAAGGGGTCAAGCAGGTTGGGCAGGCTAAAGTGTTAGCAAAGAGGCCCCGAAATGATGGAAACTTCAGTGGCTCGCAGTCCAGGGGTCACAATCAGCAGGTGTACTATGCCCGTCCTATTCAGTCAGTTTTGCCAGCTACTACAAGTGGTCGTTCGGAAGCTAATCAGCAGTTTTCAACTCCTCGGGGTCAGGGAGCTTCTTACGCATCTACCAGTAGGCATTCGCTTGATCGTGGTTGTTTTCATTGTGGTGATCTGGGCCACTTTAAGAGGGAGTGCCCTCACAGACAGACTGGTAATCAGGCTCAGCAGCAGTCTAAGGTTATGGTCCCGGTAGGTAGAGGTGGTCATCCTAGAGGTCATCCACAGGATGGGCGAGGTAACTTTCAAGGAGACAGGGGTACGACAGCGCGGGCAGGGGTGTGGCACAGCCAGCCAAGGAAGTAGCTCAGATTGATGACCGGGCTCAGTGTTATGCTTTCCCAGGGAGGTCTGAGGCGGAGGCATCAGACACAGTGATCACAGGTACAATTCTTGTTTGTGATAGCATGGCTTCGGTACTTTTTGACCTAGGTTCTACATATTCATATGTGTATGTGAATTTCTCTTTGGGTCTGGACTTGATTTGTGATATATTTGATTCCTCTATCCATGTTTCCACCCCGGTTGGAGAGTCCGTGATTGTGACTCATGTTTATCGTGCCTGTTCTGTTATATTTGTGGGGTTGCATACTTGGGTAGCCTTGGTAATTCTGGATATGGTAGACTTCAATATCATTTTGGGCATGACCTGGTTATCTACTTATCATGCTGTATTGAATTGTAACACCAAAACTGTGGCTCTACAAATTCCGGGTAAGGATAGGCTAGAGTGGGAAGGTGTGTACAGGCCTAAGCCGGTTAAGATCATATCTTTTGTTTGGGATAGGAAGCTAGTGGGGAGAGGGTATTTAGCCTTTTTGGCTCATCTCCGGGATGATAGTATGGATTCCCCATCTATTGAGTCAGTTTCGGTTGTTTCAGAGTTTCAGGAGGTGTTTCCAGCAGATTTGCCTGGTATGCCTCCGGACAGGGATATTGAATTCTGTATTGACTTGGAGTTGGGCACTCGCCCAATTTCCATTCCTCCATATTGTATGGGTCTGGCAGAGTTAAGAGAACTTAAGACTCAGTTTCATGAACTCCTAGATAAGGGATTTATCCATCCCAATGCTTCACCTTGGGGTGCTCCAGTCTTGTTTGTGAAGAAAAAAGATGGTAGTATGCGGATGTGCATAGATTACAGGCAGTTGAATAAGGTGACCATCCGGAATAAGTACCATTTACCCTGTATAGATGATCTGTTTGACCAGTTACATGGTGCATCTGTATTCTCGAAAATCCACTTGAGGTTAGGGTATCATCAGTTGAAGAGTAGGCCCAAGGACATTCCTAAGACTTCTTGTCAAACTCGTTATGGGCATTACAAGTTCTTTGTGATGTCTTTTGGGTTGACTAATGCACTGGAAGCATTCATGAGTTTGATGAATGGGGTATTTAAGTCTTATTTAGACTCATTCATTATCGTTTTTATTGACAATATTTTGATCTACTCCAAGAGTAGGGAGGGGCATGATGAACATTTCCGTATTGTGTTAGAAATATTGAGTCACCAAAAGCTTTATGCAAAGTTCTCCAATTGTGAATTTTGGTTGACTTTAGTCGCATTCTTGGGGCATGTAGTGTCAGAAAAGGGGGTGATGGTGGATCCCTAGAAGATTGAGGCAGTCAAGAGTTGTGTCTGACCTAGCTCTATGACTGAAGTGAGGAGTTTTATTGGGCTCGCAGGCTACTATGGTAGGTTTGTCAAGGAATTTGCATCTATTGCTACTCACTTGACAAGACTGACTTAGAAAGAGGTATCGTTTGTATGGTCCGACAAGTGTGAGGAGAGCTTCTAAAAGCTCAAGACACTTCTGACCACGGCTCTTATTTTGTCTTTGGTGGTTGAAGGGAAGAACTTTATTGTTTATTGTGATGCTTCACATTAGGGTTTGGGTGTTGTGTTGATGCAAGACAGGAATGTGATAGCCTATGCATCCAGGCAATTGAAAGTTCATGAGAGGAATTACCTAACCCACGACTTAGAGTTGGAAGCGGTGGTGTTTGCACTCAAGATTTGGAGACACTATCTCTATGGTGTCAAGTGTGAGGTGTTCACCGATCATCGCAGTTTGCAGCATGTTTTTACCCAGAAGAACTTGAATCTAAGACAGAGAAGGTGGATGGAGTTATTAAAGGACTATGATGTGACCATTCAGTACCATCCGGGTAAGGCTAATGTGATGGCAGACGCATTGAGGCAGAAGACAATTAGCATGTGCAGTTTGGCTTGTTTGAGGGTGTCCAAATGACCATTGGCAAGGGTGATTCAGGCATTGGAATCTAAGTTCATGTGCTTGGGTATTTCAGAACAAGGTGGGTTATTGGCCAGTATTGAGGTCAAATCCACGTTCCTAGAAGATATAAAGGCCAAGTAGCTTCAGGATTCGCAGTTGAGCAGCTTCGAAGCAAGGTAATATCCGAAGAGTCCGGAAATGCCACGTTGGACGCTGGCGGGGTGTTGAATTTCAGGGGAAGGATTTGTGTTCCTCGGGTTGATGACATCATTCAAAAAGTATTGGAAGAGGCTCATGGCTCGCGGTATTTGATTCATCCGGGTGTAACCAAGATGTACAGGAATTTGAGGCAGCTTTACTGGTGGTCCGGGATGAAAAGGGACATAGCTAATTTTGTGTCCAAATGTCAAAATTTCCAGTAAGTAAAGTATGAGCACCAAAGACCTGCAGGACTACTTCAGAGGATGCCCATTCCAGAGTGTAAGTTGGAAAGGATAGCCATGGATTTCATGGTGGGTCTTCCCAAGACTTTGGGGAAGTATGACTCTATTTGGGTCATTGTGGACAGGATGACCAAGTCATCTCATTTTATTCCGATCAAGATGGACTATAATTCGCAGCAATTGGCTAAGATCTATATGAAAAAGATCATGATATTTCACGGGGTACCACTATCCATCATTTCAGACTGGGGTACGCAGTTTACCTCTAAGTTTTGGGGTAAGTTACATGAAGAGTTGGGCACTCAACTCACCTTTAGTACAGCCTTCCATCCTCAGACTGATGGTCAGTCGGAGAGGATGATCCAGGTATTGGAGGACATGCTGAGAGCATGTGTGATTGACTTCGGGGGCTATTGGGACTAGTTTCTACCATTGTGTGAGTTCTCATATAATAATAGCTACCACTCCAGTATCGACATGGCACCATTTGAGGCATTGTATGGGAGGAGTCATAGGTCACCTATAGGGTGGTTTGAGGAAGGCGATGTAAAGCCTTTGGGCATGAACTTGGTAAGGGAAGCACAAAAAAAGGTAAGAGGCATTCGAACCAAGTTGCTAGTGGCCCAAAGCAGGAAAAAAGAATATGCGGATCGCAAGGTAAGGGACATGAATTTTTATATTGTTGAACAAGTTCTATTGAAAGTGTCACCAATGAAGGGAGTTATGCATTTTGGTAAGAAGGGAAATCTCAGCCCTCGGTTCATCGAACCGTTTGAAGTTTTTGAGATTGTAGGGCTAGTGGCTTACAGGTTAGCACTGCCGCCCAGTTTGTCGGGTGTTCATCCAGTATTCCATATATCCATGCTAAAGTGATACCATAGGAATGAGGACTACATCATCAAGTGGGATGAGGTGTTACTAGATAAGGATCTTCACCCAAGTTTGTCACGCCCCAAAACAGGGGAGGCGGGACCGGCACCCGGAGCCCCAAAAGGCCTAGAGTGCTAAAATCAAGTTTATCTCTATTGAACCTGTTGGGGGTCTGAGACCGACAAGGTCTTTAAGTATAGAAATTAAAAACATTGATAGCTTAATAGTAGGTAAACAACTCAAGGCCGACAAGGCTAATATCATAGTAGATAGCTAATAACAAGGCCGACAAGGACATACCCAACACTGATATACATATATACGTCTACAAGTCTCTACGAGTTAGTAAAACATCTCATATCCAGGACAGGTCCCTGGACTACCCATAAACTGTACATATACATAACCTGGTCAAAATATAAGCTAGACCTTTGACTCGTCAGCTCCAGGAAGAATGGAGCTTACCAAAATGGCTGAACTCTGCAACTCCTACTGAAGAGGTCTGTTTGGGTTTCTGTCTAGACCTGCAGGCATGAATGCAGCACCCCCAGGCAATGGGGACGTCAGTACAACAATAATGTATTGGCATGTAAGGCAGAAACATTATAGTAAGTCACAAGTAGTAAATATGAACAAGATATAATATGAAACTTGTAAACTGTAATTGGTAAGACTCATTAAGCTCTTTTCTCCTTTATTCTTGTTAGAACACAACACATGCATTAAATCACACCGCAACTCACTTTATAACCCACACTGAACTATAATAGTGTCTCGGTGCACCCTATATATAATAGCCTCAATATGGCAGTAGCGCCTCGGCGCACACTATGTATATAATGGACTCAATATGGTAGTAGCACCTTGGTGCACACTATGTATATAATGCCCTCAATATGGCAGTAGCACCTCGGTGCACACTATGTATATAATAGCCTTAATATGGCAGTAGCACTTCGGTGCATACTATGTATATAATAGCCTCAATATGGCAGTAGCGCCTTGGAACACACTAACACGTAATCCACGCGTAATAAGTGTATTACTAGATTGACCTTCAAAGCTACTCTTGTTAGTTATAGAGGTTCATTTAGATAACTTCTTTAGCCTTGACTTACTAGATGTTGGATTCAACTTACCAAACACATATGAATGGGGATTTAACTTGCTAACCTTCCTTTTATACTTTCTAAAGCTTGATTAGGGATCACAATACAAAGAAGAAACTCGACAAAAGGATAACTTATATTTCATGCAAAAAATAAGTATCAGATTTTTATAAGGTGACTTGAATCACCATAATGTATTACTTAGTTCCTTAAGACTTGTTAAGTTACCAAATCAGCTCTCTTACAATAGAATACTCAAATTTCTTCTTTCAGAGATTTAGAGTTCAATTTCTAGATTCATGCTGATAAGGAATAAAGAAGCATTAACATACCTCATTCCTTCCGAAGATTGCACTTACCATAACTTGGCCTTTCATTTATTAAGTTAATCTACAACACAATGGTATAATGAATCTAATATTAGCTCTTAAACCTGATGCAACTTTGCCAAAATAGTAGCTAAATATTTCTCGGGCAGATTTACGTATTGGGCATTAATTAAAGGGTGTATCGTCACACCTTTCTCCCCCATTTCAATACACATCACACACACACCAACCTACTGCCTCCAACAATACAAACACATCAACCAACCCCTACACAACTCACCATAGCGAAATAAAATAGCAATACATTGAACCCACGGCTTCCGATCACCATCCCGTGAGTTCTTAACAATAATTCAACAATATTTATCCATTCAAACTTCAATCCAAAAAGATGGTTATGGGCAGAGTACTTACCACACTTGAAGGATTGTTTTTATCCTCTTTTAATTGATGCCTTGCAAAGCTTAAGTACCCCCTACACATACACCAACAAGAGAAGAAGAAATCTCTTAATTGTTACGTAACTTCTAAGTGTCAAACCTTAAGGAAGGGGCTGCCATAGTTCATGTATTTATTACCATAAGATATCCTAGCTATATGTAGTAGATTAGTACCAAGATAATAAGTTGTTTAACTCACCTTACACTTGAATGAATCTTTATCTTCTTAGAACCCTAAAGGGAGAGAGGGGCTGCCAAGAGGAAAGAAGATAAGAGAGAATTTTTCCAGCTTTTTGTGATCAATATTGATCAACAAAAGATCTGTATAAGGGGACCTTTTTGAGTATATTTGGGCCAAAATGGGTCAAGAAACTTGGGCCAAAATTATCCTTTGCTTGGGCCTCAAAAGGGTTAAGTTTTGTGGTTGGTTTTGGGCTTATCTTGGGTTAAAATGTGGTCAACATTGGTGGCTACCTTTTGTAGTTGTTTGGGACAGATTTAGTTGTACTTTGATGGGACAACTTTAAGCTTCATTTGGGCTACCATTAGGTCTAATAATCCATGGTGTTGCTGCCCGCAATCGGCCCTCGAAACTTAGTTTGCTAGCGTAGGTAGGTGATGCACCTACTTGTCACCTAAGAGCTTAGATAAGTCGAGCAAGCACCTCACTTATTTTATCTCATTTTCAAAACTCTCGTCCTTATACTTTAGCTTAACACTTATATACATTTAACCATTTCAAATTATAGGCCAAAGTACCCCTTCACAATCTCGAGCTTAAGTACCTTCATCGATATTAACTTAGTCATATAGGTTTTGAAAGGTACAGGGTGTTACATCCTCCCCCCCTTAGAATCATTCGTCCTCAAAATGAGGGTAATGTGTATAGAGCTCTAGTCCTTTAGGATTTTCTTTTAGAAATTTTGGCAGAGTTTCCTTTATAATTGGTACTATCCAAAAATCTGAAACTCAGCAAAAGTCCAGCACAATGCCTCACAGGGCGATACAACGATATACAATTAAATGCAATTATTTGCACGTGTTCAAACCTGATCATATTTGCACAGTAGAAAAAATATTAAGAAGATAAGGATATGACTTACCTCAATACTATCTTCATGGAGTAAATAAATAGGGATACTTTTTCCTCATTTCTTTCTCGGCTTCCCACGTCATTTCCTCGACATTATTATTTCTCCACAACACCTTTACTGAGGCTACTTCTTTAGTTTTGAGCTTTCTAACTTGACGATCTAGGATAGAAATAAGTACTTCCTCATAGGATAAGTCTTCATAAAGTTGAATATCTTTGATAGGTATAATACATGAAGGATCTCCTATGCACCTTCGTAGCATCGATACATGAAATATAGGATGGACTGCCTTCAATTCTGTGGGTAACTCTAGCTCATATGCCACTTTTCCTACCCTCTGAATGATCCTGTATGGTCCAATATATCTTGGACTAAGCTTTCCCTTTTTACCAAATTGCATAACGCCTTTCATGGGCGAAACCTTTAGGAAATCCCAATCACTAACATTAAATTCCAAATCCCAATGTCGCACATCTGCATATGATTTCTGCCTACTCTGGGTTATTAGTAATCTTTCTCAGATTAGCTTCACCTTCTCCATTGCCTGATTAACTAGGTCGGTCCCTAATAATTCTTCTTCCCCAATTTTAAACCATCCAATCGGTGATCTACACTTTCGTCCATATAAAGCTTCATAAGGAGCCATCTGAATGCTTGCATGAAAGCTATTATTATAACAAAACTCAATTAGTGGCAAATGGTCATCCCAACCCCCTTTAAAATCTAGTACACAAGCTCGTAGCATATCTTCGAGTATCTGAATAGTGCGTTCATCTTGTCCATCTCTCTGTGGATGAAAAGTTGTATTGAGACTTATTTGAGTACCTAAGCCTTTCTGGAAAGACCTCCAGAAATTTGCTGTAAACTAAGCACCCTTGTCTGAAATGATGGAAATCGGGACACCATGAAGTCAAACTATTTCAATAATATACAACTTGGCATAATCTTCAGTAGTATAAGTTGTCCTGACTGGCAAAAATTGAGCTGATTTTGTAAGTCTATCTACAATTACCCATATGGAATCATACCTCCGATAAGTACGAGGTAAGCATGTAATAAAATTCATGTTGATCACCTCCTATTTCTAGGTAGGTATCATTATACTTTAAGTTAGCCCTCCGAGTCCCTGGTGTTCAATTTTTACCTGTTGACAATTCAGGCATTGGGCTACAAACTCTGCAATATTTCTCTTCATATTATTCCACTAGTAAATTTGTCGAAGATCATGATACATATTAGTCGCTCCTGGATGGATTGAATAGCGGGAATAGTGAACTTCTGCTAAAACTTTCTCCCGAAGTTCCCCGACGTTAGGTACACATAGATGACCTTGATATCTCAGAATCCCATCTTCCTTAAACTCTATTAATAGTTATTTCTGCTGCGGAATTTCTTCCCTCCATCTTACTAACTCTGGATCATCATATTGTCGTTCCTTTACCTCTGTTATAAGTGAGGATTCCAATGTGCATTGAATAATAACTCCCCCATTACCTAGGTCTAGTACGAAGAGGAAACGGTTGTGATTCTTGATCGAGATATCCGGAAATTGAGGACAAAGGTAATCAGTATGGTAAAGGTTCAATAGAAGCATCGTCCGATTGAGGAAGCCACTTGGAAAACCGAAAAGGACATGCGGGACAAGTACCCTCACCTATTTGAGGATTCAGGTACTACACTTCCCTTTCTTTATTTTCGTAATTTTGGGTTGGATCGTTCGGGATGAATGATAGATAAATTGGTATCTATTGTAATGACCAAGTTTGTCGTTACAGGTAAACTTTTCGTGCCAAGTTTAGAGTAAGAAAACTTCCGAGTTTGGGAGTTGAAAATTCTGGGCTAGGCTAGTCTCGGCCAGTTTTGGAGTGAGGTATGGGTCTAGGGAAATACGGGTAAGGATTGGGTAAAGTGTCTTGATTTTAGCTAGTTTCCATTTACCTAAGATATAAAGGAGTCCGAAGGACTTTTCAGAATCGAATTTGAGTAAGTAGAACTCCCGGTATCGAGGTTGCGTAGAAGAGTTATTCCAGAATGTCAGGAAAATGTGTGTGTTGTAAAATAGACCAATTTGAGGGACTTTACGATTTTTTGTCCCGTGTCAACTGCCGTAGCAGTTGACACACCGCCATAGCAACCTCCACTATAGCGAAGAAAATACCGCTACAGCAGAAGTCAACGTCGGTCAGCACCACTATAGCAAATGGTTCTGCTATGGTGGTACTGCTATAGCGGTAGTGCTATAGTAGAGTGTGGACCGCTATGGCAGACTCGTCAGGTTTTAATGCAGAAAACTTCCCCAAAATGTTGAGTTTTCATCAAGAATATTTTGGAAGAAGGGCAAGGCAATTTTGGGCGAAACTAATTAGTTTTCCATTATTTTTCATCCTAAAGGTAAGAAATTTACTCCCCAAACTCCGTACTATCTTTCCAACACTATAGAACTGCTAGGGGTATACTTGGGGAAAGGTTAGGAATGACCTAGGATGGTAGAATTCGTGGGAAAAGGGGGATTCTAAGGTGTAGAAGTTCTTGGGTGTTGTTAATTCCACTAGATTATGATCATGTGACCTTAATTCTCTAAATGTATCCATGAAAAATAGTAGGAATAGGTAAATTAATGGTGGGAAGTCTCGAAAAATGGGTGGAATAATCATGGTTAGCCTGGGGTTTGGAATTTTGCATAATCCGGGTAATTAGTAGGCCATAAGGATTGATTTTGGTTATTGTGTGTTGTCTTAGACCAAGAACCGGCAAGAACTTTGAGAAACGGGAAAGCTCCAGTTGAGTAGAGCTTGGAATATTTCGAGCTAGGTGATGATTTTTTATTCTAATATGCATTATGTATTCACGTACTATTTCGTAGTAGTGTATGAGTTGCATATTTAGGAAATGAATTGTGAATGTCTAGTCATCCGGTAATCGGTCTTGTGAAATGAAATTCTTTGTTTGCTTGTTGGTTTTACAAGTTCGTTTGTTCATTGGTTGTGACTGATTTGGACTTGTTATGACATGCGGTTGGCTCGGGTACCACACCTAGTACGGGTAACGGTTGTCTCGGGTACCACGCCTGGTACGGGTATACTAACGGTTGGCTCGGGTACCACGCCTGGTACGGGTATACTAACGGTTGGCTCGGATACCACGCCTGGTACGGGTATATACTAATGGTTGGCTCAGGTACCACGCCTGGTATAGAAATTCTAATGGTTGGCTCGGGTACCACGCCTGGTATGGGTTATTTTGATTGCATTGTCTTATTCTTTGATAGTTCCATGAGTAGATCGGGTTGCATTCTTGAACTGTGATATCTGCATAGGATCCATGAGAGGCCGGGTGATTTTATGTTAAATGTGAGGTTGGTCTTAGAGTAGACCGGGATTGCATGTGTAGCACTTAGGTGATGTTAGGGGGGATCCTTGGTGGGTCCGAGTTATGTGAAAAAGGGTATATGTTGTTGTTTTTGGGTGTGGTCAATAGTTGTTATTTGGTTCATGTGTTAATGAGCTAAGAGAGGGATTTAATATCTGGCTATTTGTTGATTTACTACATGTTTCCTGTACCTTACTATGTTATGGTTTACTATTCATATTATGTTTATTGGAGCTGGCCGATGATCCTACCAGTACACAATGTTTGTGTACTGATTTTGCACTTGCTTTTTTTTGTGAGTACAAGCAATCTTTCGGCGGCTGACACGCGACCTCACCTGTAGTCCCAGCGCTTTCAGACATCAAGGGTGAGCTGCTTCGATCAAGCTACCTTGGTCTCTTTCCTTTCAGTTATAGCCCACTTGTTTCGGGCTTAGACTCTTGTTTATTTTGGGGTTGCATCCCCGCATTCTAGACGTTTGGTAGTGTTTTGGTACGATGACTTTCAGGTTCTAGGGAGGAATTTTTCGCAGGTTATTTATAATAGTATTGAGATTGTTATTGAATTGCTAGTTTATTTTCTTGCACACTGATTTTGAGTTATTAGAACGATTAAGTTCGGGGTCGTTGATGGTTCGCTCACCCGGGGGTTGGGTGGGTCCCACTCACGGCGATCTGGATCATGACATTCAATTACATGAATTATCCTTATGTTGGCTTACTTTGATATGTAGGAGGAAAATGAAGGAGTTGGGGCACAAATTAGACACATACAAGCTTTGACGTCTAAGTAGAAGCTAAAAACGCTAACCTAAAACTAGTACAGAGGTTCAAAACCAAGAATGGAAGCTTAAAGTGAAGAAAAATCAAGACGAGGTAAAATAATAGACTATGACGGGGCACGGGCATCGCCTGGGGCGAGGCCACAGTGTAAATTCAGCCAACATAGGCTATTTCCCAAAAGGATTATGGCGGGGAGCCCACAAGGGCACCAGCGTAATTCTGGGCCAAATTTTTGTAGTCCAATTTTTTAAGGGTAATTTCATCCTAGAGTTTTAGGAACTCTATAAATACATCCTAAACATGATTTTTACAGAATTTTTGACCTAGGAAGATCTAGGAGTCGATGTGAAGGCGGAAAAAAAATGATTTTATCTTTTCTTCTCTATATTTATTTATTTTTATGATTTTAGGTGAATAATTTGTTGTAATTTCTCCATGTCTATGTGGAGCTAAACTTCTCGTTATAAGATTATGGTAGCTTCATGATTATTGGTGTATAAACTATAATTGACTTGTTAAGATAGCTATCATCATGTTACGGCTCGTGTGGTTACTTACTCTTATTGAGATTATTTATTTTCTTGCTTGATCACCATTCGCATGCTATCTGTGATGCGTAAATTAGACTCGAAAGAAGAAATTTGCGTGTGTAATAAGAAAAAACTATGGCTTAGTTGTGAACCTTATAGGGAAAGGGGAACGATTTGCTAACATAGATAAGAATATACTCGTTAATCTTGCTGAGTTGATACATATGACATATCACATGAACTTTACTATCGACCGACGACCATGGAATAAAGGTGTTAGAAATAGTCGAATGTCTTCGAGTTGTTGGCAAAACGCTCAATAAGTAATATCAACCTGCAACTAGTGACCCGATAGAAAATCAGACTCAGTTCAAGTGATTACTCAACATGATTGCTAGCAAATTCATAGTCGTAGATCGATTTTATCTCATTAGTTACGTAAAAATCTGCTCTTCGTCCAATTAATTGTGCATTAGTTATTTTTTTCTTTTTATTTTAGTTCATTCATAATATAATTTAGATTTTTCTGCTTGAATAAATAATTAGTATTAGTTTAATTTAGTAAATAGTTAATTGATAGGTCCCTGTGAGTACGATGTTTGAACTCAAAATTCTATATTACTTGTACGTTCGCATGCACTTGTGTGTGCGTTTGGATGCAACAACTATAAACATCTCTATAAAGTAATTATTTAATAAAGAGATATTTTATTTTAAGACATAAATGAGGCCCAAGGATAAAATAGTCAAAAACCTCTTTTAATTGATGTATTTTTAAGAGACGTGTAAAAGAAAAATATGACAAATATTTTGAGATGGAGAAAATAGTACTTTCTATTTAAAAAAGTTATTAATCCTGTAAAATCACAAAGCTTTTGTTTTCTCTAGTTAATATGCTGAAAGATTTAAAAGAATATTAATTATACATTTAAAAAAGAAGTTAATGCGAAAGCGTTATCCACCTTCTAGTCAAATTTTTCGGTGGTGAAGATTTATTTCTCCCTCGATTACTTTTTACTTGATCTGATTTGGTGCTCTTTTGCAAAACTAGTATATACTAGGGGGTTTATTTTATTAAATTATTTTTAAAAAATTTTAAATTTGACTATTGATACTTTATGTAGATACTTCATCATAAAGATAATGATAAAAAATAATAAACTTATTTTGATTTGTTAAAATGGACAAATATAAAAGTTATTATTAATTTTTTTTATCAAAGACAATCAAAAAAAAAGGAGGAAGTATTTGAATATTGACCAAAAAATGGTGTATGGAATATCGTACACTTGTTTTCTCTAATTTATGAAACACTAGTCTCGACACTCTTTAGTTTGCAAATTAAACATTAATTCAAGAGAAAAGTAATAGTTTCCAAAATCCAAGGAAATCCACAAATTTTTCCGTACTTTAAGTTATATCCTCCAACCTAAAAGGTTGAAAATTCCTATAAATATACAATCTCATTATGTTCAACAATTCGTCCAAGGCTAATAAAGCAAAGAAAATCAGCCAAAGAAAAATCAAAATCTATCAACAAAAAATAATAAAATTAGCCTTCGTGAAAAAATGGAGGCAAATAAGCTTGTAACAGTATTTTTAATGTGTATGGTTGTGTTATCAACTGTGCATGTTTCCACGGCTGACTTCAAGAGCTGCTACGAAAACTGTCACAAAGACTGCAGTGTGAGCGGTCATGGCTACACTTATTGTGCATTGAAATGTGAGCCAGATTGCGGTTATATGGAGGCCAAAGGTACTTTTCTTTTTTAATGTCTCTGATCATTCATATTAGTAATCTTTTAAATTTTTTGTGCATCTTCATGCAAGAAAGATATTTAGAACTTTAATAATATAATACTATTTATTTAAACTATTTTTAATTTGTAAGCGTCTCACCTAAATACAATCTACTAATTGGAGCTTCTAGGGATTGATATAAATCCACCCTTTCACCACTTCTCCATTCTTCTTCACCTTCTCCCATTTCCTAAGAGTTGCATGAAGATGCACATTTCTAGTGAAGAAGAATGAAGATGTGGTGGATCCGTTGGAGATGGTGGTGACAGCGTCAATGGCAGCGACGGACTTAAGGTGGTGAGTGGTGGAGAAATTTATGAAGAAGTAAGAAAAATAAATAATTTTAAAAAATAATAATTAATATATATATATATATATATATATATATAAAAGAAATACTAAAAATAAAGATTTAATATTTATTTTTGATGCTCACTCTCTCAAAAAGAGTGAAATACACTCACTTGCCACGTCAGCATTTAGATGAGTATATATTCCACTTTAAAAATGTTTAGGGGATAAATAAAATTCCTATAAGGTTGAAGTGTGTAGTTGGGATTTCGGGTATAGGTTGGGGAGGCATTTGACCATTTTCTCTCAAATATTTTGAAATAAATTCAATTTATCAAAATTAGTGTAGGTAATATTTCGTAATGGAGAAGAATCATTTTATTAATTATTTGACTTGAAATAATATTCAATTTCTATTTTTAATTATTTTTCATGTTCTACTATTAACAGCCCAATTCGAGAAGTTCATGCCTTGAAGAGAACCAGAAATGCAGGGAATCACCCCTAAAAGGAGACAGAGCACAATGAAGAATAAAATAGTGGAATTTATTTTTTAATTAATTAATTTCTTTTTCCATTGCCATTGTAATACATAGAATTAAATCAAATCAAAATTATATTTGGTTTATTTTTATTTTAATATCCTTTCTACACATAAAGGAAATTGGAGAAAATGACAAAATATTGGTCCCTTATATTTAAGGGTAGGTTCAAAATAGTCCCTGCACTTAACAGTTTGATCATTTAAGTTACTAAAAATTAGTAATACTTTTAGTCTCTGACAAAATATTACAATAATCAAAATCTTCCTAAATATGGAACTGATGTAATAAAGAATATGATTAATCAGGATAAGATATGTAAACCAAACAGTAGTAAATTAAAAGTGGAAACATCACATATTTCCCTTTAGTGCATAACCTTTTAATACAAAAATTAGAGTAGTGCAAGAGGACCCTAAGGGCTCCAGGGTGTAAAAACAATATTCATGATTTTTCAACAAATAAAATTACAAGTGCAATAAGCATAAACGTAAGAGTGGATGGGAATGAGTAAATATAAGAAGATGATGCTGAAGTGTTGGTGTTGTTGGGATTTTGAAGTGTCTTTGGAAGTAATGAAGGTTTTGGTGGAGATGCCGCCGTCGGTTTTTCAACAGTCGACGGTTCATCATCTTCTACTGTTGGTGGATCAACTTCTGCTGTTGGTGCTGCTGATGCTTTACCAACTGAAGGAAACAATTAAGTTGTTCCAATTATTCAGTAACAAATTAAAACAATGAAAAAAATAGTTAGTAGTAATATACATTCTTGGACTAGACTCGTGGTGATCTTGTGATCAGTTTGATATTGATGGTTGTTTGATGTAAATAACATATAACAATCACAAGCAAGTTGGGAGCCGGTTAATTATATGAATCATCATTGTTTATGTCTATCCATTTAATTTAAGTTCATCTCTGTTTAAAATTATATAAAATTAAAATACTAGAACTTCTATATATTTTTATCATCACATAAATCTATGACAGACTCCTAGCTAGAAAATAATATGACTAAAATTATATTCTAATTAATTGGTATCGTCTATAGAGAATCTGTTTTCTTTAATTGTGCACTACATTTTGTTATAAGGTGAATTTCAATTCATATAAATATAGTTGGTCAGAATTACCTCGTGGACCACGAGGAGAAAGAGCAGCAACACGTTGGTGGCGAGGAGGATGAGCAGGACCATGATGGTGATTATGAGGAGGAGGAGCAGGAGCAGCTGGTGCAGGGGCTGGCACGAACAAAGCCTCACCTGCCATGTTTAATTAAATACTAGCAAGTTAGTCCTATTGATTGAAAGAGAAAAAGTGCTAAGTAAAACAGTGATTCTACAATCCACCCTCATTTGGGATAATAATAATAATAATAATAATTCAACAGGTTGTCCATGCTACAAAATACTACTAATAGTTTGAGATTGAGAAGTAGCTGATACTAATATTGCATGCATTGAAAGCTTTAATGTACCTGGAGGTGGAAGAGGAACCCCTGAGGCTGCAAAAGTAAACAAATCAAAGAAATGACTTTGAGACAATTTGTTCATATTACACAATACCACTAAGAACAAATTCATAAATTTATTTACGTACCACTGCACTGGACAGGCACACCAGTATTACAAGCTTGAGGAAGTGAAAGTGCCAAAGTACGAATAAATGGTATAGAGACAGGAACATTGCCAGTAACTATAAGACATACACAATCTATGCTATTACTCATTGATGACTTAAGTGAATTGCAGCAATCTTCAGTTGGGGAAGATCCATTTCCACTGCTTCCAGTAAGGTAATTAAAACATGGGGTAAAAGTGCTCAATAGTGAACTTGTACACGCCGTGTTTATTTGACCATTTACAACCTTAAAACCTGAAAAACTTATAAGTAGAAGGGTTAGAAATGATACATAAACCTTCAAATTTTCCATCAGTTTTATCTTAAAGATCATTTGAATAAGGTTAATTTTCAGATGTGGATGTGAATGAAAAATTGCTAATGATTTATAGTTTTAAAAGACTTCAGTAGGTGGAGTAAAAGGTAGATATGAAATTTGTGGCTTGGAGTTAAACCGCTTTGACTCATAGTCTAAAGTTGGCACATTTCCATTTTTTGATCCAAGACTTGAGCTTGATAAAAAGATTGGAGTCCAATTTAGGTAGGACAGATATACTGCTTATAGTATCTCTTGGTTCACATTTGTATTGCTTGTAGTCAAGAAAAATGTCGCCGTATCGTGTCGAATTCTTAAAAAAATTGCAATACTTTTAGAGAATTTGTCACACCCCATCAACATTTCTGAAGAGTCCGAGCAACATAGATTCACAATTCACATAACTCTAATGATTTTGTAGAACCAAAAAGGGTTTTCCTTTTCCTTGCTTTTTTGTTTTAGATTTTTCTTAAAATGTGTCTTTTTCGCCTGGTTTGCGTCGAGGATCTATCGAAAATAGTATCTCTATCTTTTTTAGGTAAGGAAAGGTTTGCCTACCCACTACCCTCCTCAGATCCCGCTTGTGAAAATTACACTGAATATGTTATTATTATTGTCAATAAAAAATGTAGAAAACCTCTATAGTTCAAAGAAATATTTTATTTTTATAATATTAAACTGAGATGTTTTTTTTTTACAAACAAGAATATTGAAAATTCATACAGTCGTGTCCATAATGTTTCGGACTAATAAGGTATTGTTGTTAGTATTATTCTTGTTTTCCAAATTCTTTAGCCACAACTTTAAGAAAAAAACATAAGCTCTAGGCATTATGTTAGGTTAACACTTGTCAATGGTACAAACCAAGTCTGATTTTCTTTAGTTTCTATTGAAGGGTTTAGTTATGAAATTAAGCATTTTTTTTCCTCATTAGTTTGAGTTGGCCAACCAAACTACCTATCATTTCTTGTTGTTTAGTGCATACACTTTCTGTATTTAAACCACAACCTTTTTCTCCCTCAGCACTCAAGCTTCTAAATTCTCAACCAATTAACTCAAACTCATCTGCTCTTTCTCTAAACTTAAAGAAAATGGCATCCAAAGTCATGAATATAATGACTCTAGTGATAGTTGTGGTTGCCCTGTTTTGGAGTAAGACTGAAGCCCAATCAAATTGTATGACTACATTAGTTGGATTGGCCCCATGTATGAATTATGTTACTGGAAATTCATCCACTCCTTCCTCATCTTGCTGCACATCCCTGTCCAGTGTTGTCCAGTCAAATCCTCAATGTCTCTGCTCTTTGGTTAATGGTGGTACTGGTTCTGGTCTTGGAATTGCCATAAATCAAACTCTTGCTCTAGCCTTACCTGCTGCCTGTAATGTACAAACTCCTCCACTCAGCCAGTGCAATGGTAAAATTCTAATCCTTAATCTTTTATGCTGAGTGTCACTTTTTATTGGTCTGCCGCCTCTTGTCGTCTTTTAGGTAATCTGACAGTGTAAAAATTCATTCACATTGTTGGTGTGTAAAAGTTAATCTCGACTTGGATTTAACTTGTATTCACTAAATGTAAAGAATTGTTACACTATCTTAACATGTTGCAGTAGATAACCTACCTTATTTTTCAGGTTACTAATCCATTTTTTATGAACTGTTATGTGTTGTTATCTTATAGATGACCAAATAGTGTAAAAAACAGAATTACGCTTCCAGTGTATAGAATTTATACTCATTATTAACCCGCTATTTTTTTATTTAATTTTTTGCCTTTAAAAAAGCAGCAGCGAATGGACCAAGTGCTTCAGTCCCAGCAAGTTCACCTTCAGGTTCCCCTGCCCCAACTGGTTCATCTGATGAAACACCTGAAATCCCAGCAACTCCATCAGGATCAGGTAATTCTAGTATTAATTCCACCAGTTGTATACTAGCAGAACAAAAGAAAAGGACCGAAACAGAAGAAAAGAATTTCGTTATTCTCTAATTATCTGATCGTGTTGCTGCCATGTGACCAGGAGGTCACGGGTTCAAGCCTTGGAAACAGCCTCTTGCAGAAATGCAAAGTACGGCTGCATACAATAGACCTTTATGGTCGGGCCCTTCCTGAACTCTGCGCATAGCGATAGCTTTAGTGCATTGGGCTGCCCTTTTCTAATTATCTGATCTTACTTATTGTTTTTGCAGGTTCAACAGGATCTAAGACAGATAGTTCAAGAAATGGATCCTCAAATGCAGGAAGCAACATCAAAATTTCTTTCAGTTTAATGGGATTCATACTCTTCATTGTATCAAGTGCTTTGGCTTAACTTGATTTGCATTTTTCTGTCTCTTTCTAGCTGAAGGAGAGTCATTTTTTGCTATTGAACCATTGTTATTGTGAATCTTTTATACCACCCCTTTTTTGGGTCTTGTGTGATTGGTTGTAATTTAGTTAGCTATTTCGTTGTACCATCATTTGTTTTTAAATAATTCTCTTTGATCAGTTGTAAACAGACTCTGTTCGCTCTCTTTTGTGCCTTATTGATCTGGTCCATTTTAATTTACCAAGGTGGTCCTGTATGTACAAAAAATAACCTCTTATTTAAGGTTATTTAAGTTTTTTTATCATAGACTAAAGTTTCTAAAATACAGACCTTGTATAACTTAAGTAATCAAGTTTAAAACTTGCTTATATGAATTGAATTGTGGTTTTCTCTTTGTGAATGTTATATAATTTATTGGAGTTAGTTGTATAGTTAGTAGTGGAATAACATAGTTAATTAGGGAATTAAATTATTAGAGGTAGTTACGTGTAGATTTGATTTGTTATGAAGCCAGACACGTGGATACTTAGTTTTCTTTTAGCTATAAATAGAAGTTGTACAATGTAGTAATTATAGTTCATTTGATGGAAGAGAAATACAATTAAACTTTATAAATATTTTAATGCATATAATCATATATAGAGTATGGACAAAAGCTACTGAATTATGTGAATCGTAGTTTTCATGTTACATCCGCTCCTCAATCTAGCACACCTATGTTCCAAAATTAACAACGTTCGTTGCATAGGTAATTCAAGTTTTTAGAATTTTGTACAATAGTCAAAATAATGTAAATTAACTATATTCGTGATTGTTTGTTTTTTCCTTTAGTTCTTTTTTCTTCTATTTCATGTTCTGGAATAGTTTTATAGTTCTTTTTTTGACAATGCTAAATGCTTAAAAGAAAAACACTTTCAAATAACATGAAAATTAAGGAAGAGAAATAATCGTTGGGTGTAGTGGCGGAGCCAGGATTCCTATCAAGGGGGTTAAAAAAAAAGCATGCTAGTAGTGCCGATAAATAAGCGTGCCGAATCACATATAAATGGATCGGGTCAAATATAAACGGGTCGGATCAAATATGAGCGGGATAGACAAAGTTCTACTCTACCTCAAAGAACACAACTATTTTATTATTTTCCTAGTATTTAAAAGCATATTTATTTAGAGAATAATTAAACCACAAAATTACTGTGGTCATAAATTCTGGCACATATATTGCCAGAAGCTCAATGTCAAATGGTTTCAACAAAATTGAGTAAATTTAGGCATCACTTTTCCTTAACAGTAAATAATTATCACCCAGTTTTAGTAAAACTGATTTACTAGTTTTTTCCAGTTCAGAGAAGGTTGGTAGATGCACAAAGAGATGGGAGGGGAGATTGCATGGGCAGTTCAAGCAATATGAGTAGACAACTAGATATGTTAACTTGATAAATGCAGCAAGAACATGGTGTGGAACATTAATTTAAGTTAAATCCAATTCATTAACAGGACTTCAAATTTCCAAGTATTCATGAAATAAATAGACGTTGGCTCTGAACCCCCTTTGCCGCTGAACTAAGCCTTCGACTTGTTTTCAGGGGGTTCAACATTAAATATATTTCAATGAAATAAAATTTTAATCCTATATACACAGTGTAATTTTTCGATGAACCCCTGAACTCCATGTAGCTCCACCCATGGTTGGGTGAATAAATAAAGTCTCACGTTGAAAGAAAAGTTAATAAAAGAAGTTATATGAGGTATATAATACTCTTAATAGTGTAACATTTTTTGAGAAAAATCAGGCAGGTTGATCTAACGTGAACAATACTATATAATAATAAGATTTAAGAAATTTTTTGGACTGTTTTAGCTCAATAATATTGCCTTGTGCATTTGGAGAAAAAAAATTATTATAGAAGAAGTATTAGATGTTATCCTAAAGTCATAAATAATAATGCTTGAAATATATGATAAACTGCTTACCAACTCTGAAGCTAAGGAATGGCTTTGCTACTCTGTTTAGAGGTGCCAATTAATTCATAACTAAACATTCTTTTTTTTTGGTTAAATCATAACTAAACATTCAATAAAATAAGAAGTATTAATGCGTGTATCTTCTCTTTCATTTTTTTAAAAGAACAAACTAAAAAAATTAGACTTATGAAAAGGTTAAAACACCAAAGATTTTCTGTGGCGTTATGTTCTAACTTCTTATTCCTCATAAACTGTAGTACTGTAAATATTTTGACACCAATTTCTCATCATAAATTTTTTTCTAAGTATACAGTTGTCACACAATAAAATGATTATGAGAATATTAGATGAAACAACTTCTAGACCGAAGATGATAGTTTTTGCTTAACCACTTATTTCTACTCCCTTCTTACTATTTTTATGTGGACGGGTTTAGAGTAACTTCTAGCTTAAAACAAGTACGAAAAAAATAATTATACTTCTCTATCTTTTGAGTTATTCTATTGAATTAATATGTCAATCAAAATTTTCGGCCTGTATGGCTTTATCCAATTGATGGCACTGACAGAATACGATCACATTTGAAGAAGTGGAATAAGAAAGTTGTACCCTTAGGCTCCAAAAAATAATGAGAAGAAACATGCCACTTGGAGATCGTTTATATTAAGGTCAAAATATTTTAATTTTTAGTGTATTTAAACAGAGTTTTCAATTCTTTTGAAAAAAAAATTAAGTGCAAGGGGAAAAAGCTCGAGATTCTATTGTTGCAAGAGAAAGTGTAACTCAAACAAGACAAAGAAAACTAAGACAGCCACGATCATTGACACTTCCATTAATAGTTGCAAATATTTATCCACATTTGCTGTTTACAAATCATGTAAATTTACTATAGTTATTTGATTTAATATGGTGAGAATGAATGTTAATAACCATGGTTAAGTGTTAAAGATCTATGTACACGTATCATTTATCTATTGATTTGGTGTAAACACTGAATGCAAGTAAATTTTTACCGTGTACAGCAATAGTATATGATCTTTCTGTATCAATTAGACCACCTATTACCTAAGCACTACCAACTATAAAATGATATAATGTTTTTGATTGGCACATCTCTTTCCTTGTTGCAACCAAGACTACCTATTCCTCAAATTTTATACTTCTATGATGATGACTTTCAGCCTCTCTCCCAACATCGTTTGAACACAGCCAAACTTTCTTTTTCACGATGCAAATTTATAGTACCTCAATTTGTTAAAGTTGGTCAACCAAAATATTAAGAACACTGTCTCTTCTTCCCAAGTTCCACTATAAATTCACAGTAGACTAATGCTATAGTTCCACACCCTTGATCAACTTACTAGCATATACAGAAGATATAATTATTATCAAAGCTATACAAAATTCACTAGATGGCTTCAAAAAGAATTGAGATTGGTCTAACTCTGACTTTAATGCTCGTGCTCGTGCAATGCGGTGGAGCCAGAGCACAATCAGGCTGCACCACTGCACTGGTGAGCTTGTCCCCGTGTTTAAATTATGTTACTGGAAACACAACGATTCCCTCGTCATCTTGTTGCTCACAGCTATCAAGGGTTGTTGCATCACAGCCGTGATGCCTTTGCTCCGTGCTAAATGGTGGTGGCTCGTCTTTTGGTGTTTCTATTAACCAAAGGCTGGCTGTTGCACTTCCTAGTGCATGCAATGTGCAAACTCCTTCTGTTAGCCGCTGCAACGGTATGTATATATAAGTGCTTCCTTAAGTAACTTCTATATAAAAGAATTTTTACACTACAGATCATTTAAAAGATAATTATAGATAACTGAACTTAATAAGTGAAACTAGTCACATGAACAATAGGCTGCAACATGTTACAAAAGGTTAAATTACAATGTAAAAACTGTTTAAACTGTCGGTGTATATAAGTTAAATTGACGTAAATCTCACATCTCTGTTACTTATAATACTTGCATGATGAAAGTAAAGGCTTCAAATTCCATGACATGAAATGCAATTTTATTCCTACTTGACAGGTGGTGCAAATGGACCAGCAGCTTCGCCTGCTAATAGTCCTCCAGCGGACTCTTCTAAGGAATCACCAGACGTTCCATCAGGTATATTTCTAATTTCTTTTCTTGTCAGCAGTGCATCTTGAATATTTTTTTACTTGGAGTAATTAATCCTTGGGAAAAAAAAAAAGAAGAAGCAGGAACAGGGTCAAAGGCCACTGGTGGTGGCACATCTGATGGAAGCATTGTGGAACTGCCGCTTCATCTCACAGCTACTTCGCTCTTCATTGCTGCAGTCGCTGCTTTTGCATCAACTTCCTTCTAGATTCAATTTTTTTAGGAATTTTGAACATTCTAAGTTCTTTTCCATGAGTGATGATGTTATTCTTGATTTTGTCCTGTTTGCCCCAAAGTTGTAGTACCAGCTATGAGTGCATGTCCTGTATTGCGTCTAACACATACTATGAGTAATTCATTGGAGTCTTGGATAGTCAATTCTACCTCATTTTAATTCAATTTCAAAAGTTAGCTCATGCGAGAATGATTACCCAAGATCATATTAAAGAAACCATGTTCCACCTTCCACATTGACATGGGACTCGATTAGACATCTAAAGGATGCATAATATACTAAGGGAGCCAACATCGAGTAAATCAAGAATTGCATCGAGCCTGCTAAGATGCCAATAAGAAAATTGACCTAATTAATTGATCCTCGGCAAGCTCTTTGCATAACAAATAAACAATAAAATCACACTCAGCTACAATGGATACAGAAATTTTCTTTATTTTAAGAGTTTAAAGCAGAGGAAATAGAAGGATAACAGCTGATATAAAATGAAGAGCAAATTTCAGAAACAGCTATAGTTAGGAAGTAATTCAGCCCTCCTTTGCTACACTTTGATCTAATGTTGCAAAGCAATTTTGCGTTATTCATCAGAAATAGAATTGTCAATTGTTGCAAGACAATTTTGCCTGATACCTATGGGCAATGGCTGACATCAAAAGTTTTGATTCCCATTTTCTAGTTAGGCCAAACTTAAGATTTCAGCAGAACATGAAAATTATTTTCGTCATAAAGGAGTGATAAAATTAAGGTCAGAAGCCAATTTTGGCTTTGAAGTTTTTCCCGTGGACACAAAATGTTATATAGTCGGTTAATTAGCAGATCAAGATTTAGCCCCACAACGAAATTTCAGTAGTTCATTTGGTTGATTATCTGAACTTTTACCTTGTTGGTGAGGCTTCAATTACCCCACCTCGTAATACCCTTCATAACTCGTTCTTTAAGCTCCTTAAGTAGACAAAATTTGCTGATCCTACCAAGTTTGACTTACTGTTCCGAAATTTGTATCCTCCTGCATGCAAATACTTCCTTCGTTTCTGTCACGACCCAGACCGTCGTGAGTGACACCCACCCAACCCCCGAATGAGTGAACCAATAGAGTTCAACCCTTAGCCTAGACTAACAGCCTAAAACCAGCAAACGGAAAATAAACTAGCAATTCAAATAATGCAATAGGCCTTTCATTGAAATAAAATTTGCGGAAATTCCCCTAGAATCTGAAAGTCATCGTACCAAACACTACAAATACTAAAATACGGGGATGCAACCCCAAAACTTAAAATAATAAAGAGATAGTCTAAGCACGAAACAATTGGGCTACAACTCAAAAAATAAACACCAAGGCGGCTTGGTCGAACAACTCACCCTTGATATCTGGAACAGTCAGGCCTACAGGTGAGGTCGTGCTTCAACCGCCGGAAGATTTCCTGTACTCACAAGAAAAACAAGCAAGTGCAGTATCAGTACACAACCACCGTGTACGGGTAGGATCATCAGCCAGTTCCAAATAAAACAGTGTATAATCAGTACAACAATTCAAGTATAAGTACGGAAAACATACAACAAGTCAATAGGCTCTCCTAGACTACAAGTCTCTACCTAGCTTGTTCCCGCATGAAATCCACCGTTTATAACTCTAAACAACAATCAAAGAATCAATAAATCATCCTTTTTGTCTAGCCCGGACCCACCCTGGGATCCCTTCTAAACAACACCTAAGCGTTAAACAGACAACCCCGCCTAATCCAAGACCAACTCAACAGATATAACAGGATTCCCGGTCACTCAAGGACCACCAACGAATATCACAATTCAATAAAACAGCCCGGTCCACTCACGGAACCAATAACAGTCAATGCAATGCAACAATATCAATGCAATGATGCAGTAAAATAAACCCGTACCAAGCGTGGTACCCAAGACAACCGTTAGTATTCCGTACCAGGCGTGGTATCCTAGCCAACCATTTGTTATACCCGTACCAGGCGTGGTACCCCTGCCAACCGTTAGTATACCCGTACCAGGCGTGGTACCCGAGCCAACCGAATGTCAATAATCCACAGTCAAATAATGAACAAACAACTTGTAAACCAACAAGCAACACACCGTTCAATTCACAGACTGTAAAACAGGACCCTTAGACATTCTACACAATTCCTCTAAGCCATGCAATTCATACAAACACTTAGATAAGAGTACAAAACATACAACATTCACAGGAATTGTAAGCCATCACCTACCTCAAAATGATCCAAGCTCTACTCAACCCGAGCTTTCCTGTGTTCCGGATTTCTCTCTCGTTCTTGGTCTAAAACAATATACAAGTACTCAAATTAACAAACAAGGCCTGCACATTACCCGGATTACACCAAATCCCAGACCCCCAGGCCACTCATGATCATCCTACCCTTTTTTCCGAGCTTCCCGCCATTAATTTCCCTAGTTCTATCATTTTCACGATAAAAATAGAGAATTTAACAACATACGATCATGATACCTTACTTTTAACAATACCCAAGAACGTTCATGCCTAGAATCCCCCTCCTTCCCCGGATTCTACCATCCCTAGGTTATTTCAACTTTTTCCCAAGTTCCCTCCGAGCAATTCTACCGCATAGAAAAAGTAGTATGAAGTTTCGGGAGTAGAATCTTTACCTTTAGGACGAAAAATAGTGGAAAACTGGTAGAAATCGCCCAAAATCGCCCCCTTCTTCTCCCAAAACATTTCAAGAAAAACTGAACTGTTTTGGGGAAGTTTCTGCATTAAATTCCTTCACGCTCCGCTATAGCGGTATCGCCATAGCGGAGTCGTCCGCTATGGCCGAGGTTGACCGATGTTGACTTTCGCTGTAGTGGTAATTTCTTCGTTACAACGGAGGTCACTATGGCGAAGTCAATCTCTATAGCGGTTGACATGGGACAGAAAGTCGTAAAACCTCCAAAACTAGTCCATTTTACAACACACTTATTTTTTCGACGTCCCGGAATAACCCCTTTACGTCAACCTCGATTCTGGGAGTTCTACTTACCCGAATTCGATTCCGAAAAGTCCCCCGGATTCCTTTATGTGTTAGCTACGAGGAAAACTAGCTCACCACAAGACATCCAATCCAATCCTTACCCGGATTGCCCTAGACTCCACCTCGCTCCAAATCCGACGGAGGCTAGCCTAGCCCAGAATCTCAAACTCTCAAACCCAGAGTTTTCTAACTCTAAAACTTGGCACGATTGTACTACCCATAACGACGGACCCGGTCGTTACAATTTCCAAACAAAATTATACTCTACACTATCTCTTTATTAGTCCCGTTTTGATTAGAATTTCACTTTCCTAAATTTGGAGGGAAAAAAGGATTAACTTAAACTTCTTATTTTAAATTTAATGATAATACTCACACAAATATTATGATGTATTTCATATTGCAAGTTTCAAAATTTTTAAAACTACATAAATATTATGACATATTTAAAATTTATTTAAAATCATAAATTTTAAAAATCTTATTATATTATTTCTTAAACTTTGCGTCTAATCAAATTGTGTATTATAAAAGGAAAATGGTTCAAAACATATCCAAACTTTGGCAAAATTTGTTGTAACACACCCAAACTTTGCGAGGTTCTATGACCCTCTTGGACTATTTAGTAGTGTATTTTTGTTACCTTTATTTGCTTAGCTGGACCACTAAGTGAATACACGCGCACTGAGCGCGTACGGGTGTTTTACTTTCATCATCTTCATACATGTGATGTTGTAAAATGATGAAAAATCACCTAAAAACTTGTCCGAATCATCTCAAATTTTAGACATGATCTCGTCTCGACGTTTTGATTCTTTTGATATATCATACACTTAAAATGGAGCTCGTTTGCGACAATCCAAAATTTGAAACTTGAACTTCGAAGAAGCTTTAATGGAGTTTTTTATTTCCCTTTGAGTTTTATCGATCAAAATCAGCCTTCAAGCACGTAGCAATTAGCAACTAATATCATATTTGCTCAAATTTGAACTCAGAGAAATCAACAATGGAGGTCTAAAATTAAAACTCAAATTGAAGGTCCATCGGTCAACAATGACGGATTTAATTATGTCCTTAAATTGCCACTAAACCGTATAGTTATTAAGATCTACAATGATACTAATGAATTTTATAGTCATAGTTGTACGAACAAGATAGAGGTCACAAAATTTTTAGATTTACAATAATAACCACATTTTACAGAAGTAGCCTCTAATTTGCTATTTTTGCAGAAATTGCAGAAAAAGAGAGTTAAAATAAATTAATTAAGATAGTAAATAACGCGTGTGAAGCACCCTCTTTGGATTGACCGAGTTAGTGATCCAGCTAAGCAAATAAAGGTAACAAAAATACACTACTAAATAGTCCAGGGAGGTCATAGGACCCCCGCAAAGTTTAGGTGTGTTACAACAAATTTTGTCAAAATTTGGATATGTTTTGAACCATTTTTCCTATTATAAATTAAAATGGAGGGAATATATATATGGTCCAAACAGAACCTTGGGCTCTTTACATCGTTTTGCATAGTACTATAAAACTTCTCGAAAGACATCCATATTAGTCCTTTCATTTTAAGGAAGAAAGAGTAAAGGGCAATTTCGAGCACTAACTTCCCGTGACGTGCAGAATTAGACCACAAGGATCTATTATACGCAGTTTTATCCTGTGTATCTATGATAAATTGTATCCACAATTTAAATCGATAATCTCTTGATCACATGACATCAACTTTATTCCTTACGGCAAGGCTTTCCTTGAGGAAAAAAAGTAAACTAATTAAACAATTTAGAAGCCATCCATGAGGCGTGGAGACAAAAGAGTGGGCCTTGACCATCACAACACCTTAGAACGTACCCAAAACCGAACACTTACCTACAATTTTATATAAAGTCTCACAGAGATGATCAAATTAAATATTATAGTTGTGTACTACGTAATTACTATTCGTTATCAAGTAGGAAAAGTAGTTAACCCACATTGGCAATAACTCCATCTGCAAACCCTTAATTTAATTCCCCAACTTTCCCTTTATAAATATTGCTTAATTCTCTTGACTTATATCCATTCTAAAATCAAATCTAAAAAAAGAACATTTAACAAAAATGCAAATATCAGCAAGCGCAATTAGTGCAATTTTTGCAGCAGTAGCAGTAGTACTTCTTTCATTACATGTGATCAGTGCTGAATCGGATTGCCAACAGGTTATCGTTGGTTTAGCACCTTGTTTGCAATACATTGAAGGGAATGCTACGAGCCCATCGTCAGGATGTTGCACTCAGCTCGCTACTATAGTGAAGACGCGGCCGCGGTGCTTGTGTCAGGTTTTTGATGGTGTAAACGTTAATCAGACACTGGCTTTGGCTCTTCCTAAGGCTTGTAATGTCCACATGACTCCCTCTCTTACCCTATGTAATGGTACGCTAATATTAGTCGTTTTGGAAAATTGAGTTCGTATTACTGTATTTGAAATTTTAGAAAAACAACAAGTCCAACTAGTAGAATATCAATTAAGTGAGACATTTTATTTTAGATAGAGATAAATGGTAGTTTAGGCAAATACTTTAATAATTAAAAAGCTAAATATTTAAATACTCTCGTAAATTTGACGCGTTTTATTCAGATTTTTCTTAAATTATATCTGGTTTTAATTATTTCATGTAATTTGCTTTTTTATAATCGTCATCCTCTCAAATAATAATTGGTCTTAATTACCCATGTACTTGTCTTTTCTATAATCCAAGTGATTTCAAACGTCTTTTTTGGCGCATAAGAGCGTAAGCCAACAATCACATATTAATTTGATGTGTAAAAATAATAATCTAAAATACCATTTTCTTTCATATTTAGCCATTTCAATGGCTATTTCCTTGTCTCCTTCCATATATCTTTTTAATTCCTTCATTATAATACAACTACCAATTTTTTCGTCTTTTCCCATTTATTTGAGGGGATAACTATTATAGAAAAATTAAGTACAAGAGGTAATTAGGATCAGTTAATTGTTATAGAAAAACCAAGTACATGGGGAAATTTAGACCTAGTGTAGTTTAAGAGAGATCTAAATAAAACGTGTCAAATTTAAAAGGGTGCTCAGGTACTCTATCTAATTATTAAAATTTAAAACTATTACTAATTTTGTATTTATATTACATGTTTTACTGCATGTATATAACTATTTCAGCTTCTTCCCCGGCTGGTTCTCCTCTCTCTACTATCACTCCTTCAGGTACAAATACTAACAAATCTTGATCTCTATAATAACTCCACAATATTATTGTTCATGTTCTTTTTCTGCACCTGTTTCATAATGGTATGAAATTATACATTATTTGTGGGGGTGACATGCAGGAGATGGATCAAGAACTTCGCAAAGTGAGGATTCATCAGGAGGATACTCATTAAAGAAGCTGCCATACTCTCTGTTTTTTACTCTTGTAGCCTCTTTGTTACTGTTAAATACCATCTTATAATAAGCGATCAAAATCACTAATCACAAAAAATGCCTCGCTTTGTGGAGCCAGAGACACAATTTTCTTTCTAGTTATCTAAACTCTAAAATGCCTTTGTGAAGTCGGAATATTTTTTTTCCATCCCACCTTACCAAGTGGATCAATAGTGTTCCCACTTACGTTTCAATGTGACTCAAATCCTCAACCTATCGATTAATGAGGTGCGTGTGTAAATACTTATTTGTTGTCAACAGTTTTTCTTTTACGGAGAAGGCAGAGGCTTGTATTTACTCTATTAAAATTGATTTTCTCAGAAATATTGAACAAAGCTCTTTCTGGATGTACAACATGACAAGTACATTACACACACTTCATGGTTTGATTCTTTGTATCTTGCAAACCGTAAGCTAGTGGTGTTGATGGTACGGGTTGAGTCGATTTTTCTATGAAACCAAATAAATTTAGTCAGGTTTTTTTACCTCTTCGATTTTCATCAAGTTTTTATTTAAATATATCATACTTCCAAACACATATTAGATTGACTATATTCCGGGATAACACTACCAATTCAATTATACTCTTTAAGAAAAGAAGAAACTGTCAGCGTAACTCTATTGGTGCTCGGCTTTCCACACCGACGACCATGAGCCTACACGTCAGCGTGTACTCATAGAATAGAAAGACAACCAACTAGGAAGACGCGGAGAATATCGAAAATATTAATTACTCCCTCTATTTTAATTTGTTTGTAAATAAGACTTTTGAAATTTGTGGTCTAAAGATATGTCAAATATATTAAAATACTCTTTAATCTTGTGGTCTTGAATATGCCACGTGTAAAGTTGGAATTAAAGAGTTTCTAAAAAAGGAAAGACACATTCTTTTTGAAACGGACTAAAAAGGAAAGTAGACCAAACAAATTGAAATGGAGGGAATATGTTTTTTTCCTATTATACCCTTTGTGAATTATTGGAAATGTGACTTTTTATGAGTTTGTATAAGGAGATTAGAGTGCAAATTATTAGAAAAAATAAGATAAGGCGTGACTTACAAAAGAACGCATACATTAGGAGCGTAAATCACAAATTACTCAATAATAGAAGATAGACCGATGCGCCTTTGTATATCAAGCCCTCGCTAACTGAAAGGTAAACTATATATCTCTGCATGCAAGTAGAGTTATTTCCAGTTTAGAGGAGACTCTGGTGACAATTCTATTGAAAGTTCAAGCTTGCTTCACAGTTACATCATCCAATAAGCCGGTCACTGCCTTCTTAGTTAAGTCGTGATACAAACTACTTTTTTTTTTTTAAATAACTCTCTTATAGACATAGATCCTGTGAAGTGACTAGATCTAGGTAATCAGTTTCTTAGGAATACAAGAAGAAGATGAGCTAAGAGTGAAGAGAGAGAGAATCTGTTGAATGTGAGAAAAAATATCTTGCACTGCTTGTAACTGAATATGGAGTACAGTATATATACACATGGACACTGCATGACAGCTCACACCTTCTAACCGACTCACTAACTAACTAATCATCTTCACAACTGATTACAGTTAAAAGGATAATTAGCTAAACACTCAACGAATACACATTGCTGACTGTACTTCAGGGCACATCAACACACTTGCTGAGCTCTTTTACACTCCCCCTCAAGCTAGGAGCTATGAAGATATTCTTCATTCCTAGCTTGGACAATAAGTGCACATGTAGAGTTCTACCAAGACCCTTAGTGAACAGGTCTGCAGGTTGATCTGCTGAAGGTAGATAGGTAGTAGCAATCAGTCTCTCTAAAATTTTCTCCCTAGTGAAATGGCAATCTACATCAATGTGTTTTGTCCTTTTATGAAAAACAGGATTAGCAGCTATCTGTATTGCCGATTTGCTATCAGAAAAGAGAGAAACACAGGAAGTTGAATTTATACCCCCAAGCTCTTGAAACAAACCAGTCATCCAAACAATTTCTGCCACTGAAGATCACCCTTGGGCAGTGTCAGAAACTATTGTGGCCTCTGCTATTAGAAGACCGCTTTTTGTGGTTAGTTGTGAGTAATAAAGGATAACATGTGGTTGAGGAACATCGCCGTAAGAGCTCTGCCTTGTTAATGGTGCCAAGACAACCTTGAGAAACATCTAGGGTGCAATAGAAACCACTCTGCAAAAACATATCCATTAAATATACATAGGACTATCCAAAAAATGCACTTGCAAATTGATGAGAAAGTAACTACTATAACAATAACAAATCCAGTGTAATTTCACTGAAAAAGGTGAAGTGTACGTCAGACCTTCCCCTACCTTGAGAAGGTAACAAATACATAGGACTATGCAAAAAAATGCACTTGCAAATTAATAAGAAAGTAATTATTACAACAACAACAAACTCAATGTAATTCCACTGAGAAAGATAGTGTACGACAGACCTTACTCTACCTTGAGTAGGTAACAAATACATAGGACTATGTAAAAATTGCACTTGCAAATTAATGAGAAAGTTAGTACTCCAATAATAACAAACCCAGGGTAATTCCAATGAAAAAGGTAGAGTGTATAACATACCTTACTTTACCTTGAGAAGGTAACAAATACATAGGACTAAGTAAAAAAAAATGCACTTACAAATTAATGAGAAAGTAACTATTACTATAACAACAAACCCAGTGTAATTTCATTTATGAGATCTTGAGAGGGTAGAGTGTATGCAGACCTTACCCTTATTTTGAAAAAGTAACTGAATAATCAAAATTAACAAAGTAAATTTCAATGCCCTTGCAGCTTTAGATGATGCCAAGGAGATAAGAAACTGTCACCGTCTGTATTCTCCATTTGTTTGCCTTCAGCAACTTTGTTTTCCATTTTAGGGATTTTTTGTTTTTGTTTTTGTCACAGTATAACCTTTCTTATGCTTATCAGTTGGTAACGACTGTGGATATTTATAACAAAGGAGAAACTGAAATATGTGGGAGTGGAGCCAGAGAAATTGGTGAACACTGAGTTTTCAAAAAATGAGTGATCAAAAGATCGAAGTACTATGTCTGTCTTGATAATTGTTATGTCTGTCTTGATAATTGTTATTTTTGGTGGTCTGTTCTTTTTGGCAATCATTTGATTTTCCTTTCTCCATCCATCGTCTCAGCCGCCCAAAAACGAAGCATGTTATTCGGTTTGTGGAGTTTGCTATTTGCAGCATGGATTTGCATCATAATCTCCGAGCATGAGGATTTTATTTTATTTTTGCTAAAACTTAAACTATGAGCCTCTTTGTAAAATATAAAATTATAGATCAAATTACATTAAAAAAATAAATTTACAATTTAAGATTTTACTGTTTTAAAAATTCAAAATGTCAAATCATGATTTATAATTAAAACTAAAGTTCTATTCAAATTTCATAAATAAATACTGATTTCAAATTTAATGGCCAAATTTAGACGTCTGCGAAAATATCAAGCTTATTTTGTTATAGAAAAAGAGGTGGTTGGCATAACTCTTTAACTTATGAAACTCGTTGTGCTTTTAATCATAAAATAGTAAAATACCATTCTAACAAGGAAAAGGACGGAAAAGTTCATTATGCTAAAATATTCAATCAACTTTCCACTTTTTGTTTGTTTTTTCTTTTATATTTTTGTTTACTCCTTAATTCAATTTTAGCTTTCACACTTATTTAACAGAAGGTCTCATGTATTTCTAGCTATCTAGGAGTGAAAGGTAATACCCCTATACCTTAACTCCTAAGCAAACAATTTAACAAATATTTAAGGACATTGAACCGTTTTACTCCCTTTGGAACGTGAGTATAATGCGTGCGTTTGTGCATAAAAGGGATTAAATTGTAGGTTTATACTCGTTTTAGAGATCCGGTCGTTAGACCATACGAATATTATGAACAAGTGTTTTCACATAAAGTTTTAAGAAAAAAAAAATGAAAATTCATAAGTTGGTTATGTTTCTTTGTCAAGAATATTAAACGATTAAAGTAAACTAGTATTGCAGAAAATGAAAAATATAATGAGATTAATAAAATTAGATTCTCAATGTTTAGATGATTATATTTATTTTTCTTGCTATCAATTCTGGAGTTTAATGAAAAGAATGCATTTTTCAAATAAACTTTTTTACAGCATAAACAAGAGTGATTTTCCTGTAAAGTTCCCAAATTTTCATGATCAATCAATTTGCTGTTATAAACGAAAATGAACATAAAATGAATTAGAATACATTTGAGGTGTTAAAGTAGAATTTGATGTGGGTGCAAAATGTATAAATTCCTATTTTATTTTTGAATTAATTATATTTAGTTGAATACTTTTATGTGATAAAATTTAGTTTTTTGATTTTTCACCAAGTGTATGATATCCGCATCAGAGCCTGATTAATTTAAAATCACATGTTACAGGACCGTCTAAGAGTCTGTTTGGCCTAGCGATTGCGAGGCAAAAAAGTACTTTTTCTTAAGAAAACATGTTTTTTTGTTAAAATTGGATGTTTCGCTAACTAGCAAAACTGTTTTTAAATAGAAGCAGAAGCAGTTTTTCTGCTGTTGTGAAGAAGCAGAAAATTTCTGCTTTTTAAAAAAAGCAGAAGCAGAAAATTATTTTTTTCAAGACAAAAATATCCCTATTATTTATACATATTTATCAATATATTCCTTGTTAATTAATTAGCACATTTCATAAGTTTGATTAAGTTTTATTTAAAAGTTTTATTTTTCATTCTTATACCATAAATTTTTTATTTTATTTTATATTTTATATATTATTATTTTATATTATATATATATATATATAATTTTACGTTTCTATTAGGTAATTAAGCATTGAATACGCTAGTGAATCCAGAAAAAAATAACAAAAAAAGAAATTTCTCATTTATTTATATTATTTTACATATAAATTTTTATTATTGTGAAAGTTTTACTTTTTTAGGTAAGGATGATAACAAAATAAAAAATAACAAACAACAGTATTATTTAATATTACAAATTAGATATTATTAGATTATTTATGCAACTAACAAAATATTGTATTATCTTAAAAGTGAGAGTGTATGTGTTAAAAAAATTACTTATTTCTATACTATTAACACAAACAAGCAATTAATATAATTCTCTTAGTTTTTTTGTACTTACATTTCATAATATTATAATTCAATTGTAACTCAATAAGATCAAGATATTAAATTTTAAAAAAATAATATCATTATAACTTAAAATACATATGACAAAATATTTTGTGATGTATGAAGAACTATTTATTTTGTGATGAATTTTTTCATATGTAATGATTTAATTTATGAAATAATTTTTTAATTCATTTTGTTTGATATGTTTTAGTTTAATATCATATTAATATTTAATATTTTTTTATGTATTTATGTACAATATTGATTGAAAATTTGTAACATGTACTTTTTAATTAAATAAAAATAAAAACTTAATTAATTTTTTTATATATTATAGATATTTAAAATAATTTCTCTCGATAAAATAATCTTAATAGTAAAAGTCCATTGATACTTGCCCTTTTTCGTAATTTGTCTTTCAAAAACACTTTTAGAAAAAGAGTAGCCAAACACAATGTGTTTATCAAAAGCATTTTTTAAATGAAATAGCCAAACACAAACTGTTTTTTTCAAAAGCAGTTTTCTAAAAAACTTTTTTATAAAAGTGTTTCTTAAAATAAGCAGTTTTTCAACCACTAGGCCAAACAGGCTCTAAGAATGGTGCTTCCAATCGAATTTGGCCCCGTTTCGCCATAGATATTACAAGTAGTTTTTGAAAAATTTGTTTGACCATAAAATTTATCAAGTTTTGACAAAAAATCTCAAAATCTAGAAAAAATGATTTTTGAGCCAAAATTTAGTTTTTGAGTTTTTTAAAAAATTTAACTTACCCCAATCTTTTATATTTTATAAAAAAAAAATCCATCAATTATGATTATCCAACCCCTCATTAAACACATTCTTATTAAAGAGACTGTTCGTGAAAAATGAAAAGATTATATTAAAGAATAGTTAATTACTATCGCTATTATTATTATTATTTTTATATTGATGGACCTTCGTAACCACTAATAATTTGACAAATTATAATAGCTGATAATTATATTATTAGTAACTTTATTAAAATGTGTTATGATTTCTGAATAATGTATTATATTATTCATTATAAAAATAATTATTTTATATCAAACTTATAAATATTTTAACAATTTATAAAATTTATGAGTATAAATCATATTTCATGTTATTCTTTTCTTAAAAAAGAATAAAATATTTTTCAAAAATCATGACCAAAACTATTTGGGAATTTATGACCAGATGCTAACTTAGAATAGTAGTATTTGTAGAATGCTTGGACAAGTAGAGATGAAATTATCCTTTGGTTCAAAGAATAGAAAAACGCAAGAAATGACAGAATGATAGAATAGGAATATCCAATCGTGCCTAATTCTATTCTATTCTTGTTTTAATTTCCTAGGGTAAACGCATGTTAACTCTCCTAAAACACACTCCAAAAAAATCTGAAATTGTTTATTACAAAACCAAGGCAAATCTGTAACACCCACTAATTGATTTGTGATCACACCAATACCTTTTTTCAAGAAAAAGGCATCTTCTTTCAGCTCTAGTTCTTGAAGGGTGCAGGGGTTTCAGGTTCAGGTATATATGATTATCCATTTTCAATCAGTTGGGAATTCTTGGAATTTGCAGAAACGTTTCAAGATTGGTCATTTCCCTAATTCTTGGAATACCCAAGTTTTGTTTTTTGCTGTTTTATGATTCTTTCTTTATGTTAGGGATTTGGGTTTCAGCTGCCATAATTTGATTCGTCTTGTTTAAGATTTGGGTGTTTTTGTGTGCTTAGAGTCTTTCTGTTTACCTTGTGAAGTTCTGATATTTCTGTGTTTTATTATGATAGTTCATATGCTTTATTTGAGTCTGAGGGTCTATCGGAAACAGTCTCTCTACTTTCATAAGGTATGTTGTTGTTGTATTATAATAGTTCATATGATGCGTGCTGGAGGAATCTATTTGATCTTCAGTGCTTTGTAGATAATCTATAGATTCAACCATGTATGAAATCTTCTGCATCTTAGTGTCTTTTAGTATACTTGCCTAAAATCACTATCACTCCTTTAAAAAATATAGTTTGTAAAAGATGTTTAACTGGATTGGTGAAAGAATTGGATTTTGATTTCCACTTCTAAATGAACAAACACATCTATAGTTGCAGCAACTTAGCAATGTAGCAACTTGTGAGGCTTTTATTGTCAAGGTATGAGATTTCTGTCCAATTACTATATTGGCGCAACAAGTATGTAACTTGCTGTTGCTTCCGCCACTTGGTGTATATAGTACTACTCTACTATTGCGGCTAAAGAACTTAGCTGCAGGTCTCAAGACAACAACAACAACTATGCCTCAACTCCAAACTAGTTAAGGTGGGAGAAGATGATCTTTTGCCATTCGGTTTGGGCTTATTTTCATTTAAATGCCCAAATTTTCTTTTGAGACAAATCAAGAGTTTCTGCAACTAGAGGTTATCCAAATCTCACAATTATCCATATGCCAACATTCAAAACTCTAACCAAAGTAAAAGGGCAGAACGCCAAACATATAATGTAAGTGTACAATGACAAAGCTTATTCCGAACTAGTGGGTATTGCCAAAATAAATTCTTTTTCTTGGTGTTTTCTTCTTAACTAAGATCTTATGGATTACTAACTTCATTTCAATTTATGTCTTCTTCCATTTTTATTTTGTTTCAAAAAGATGCCACGTTTCTGTATATTGTAAGCTTTTCTTCTTAACGTCTCATTTTACCCTTAATGACAATGACACTCCCTTATAGTAATGAACATGTTTAAGGTCACAAAATTCAAATAATATTTTTGGTATGTTATATACACCTTTACTTTAAGACCGAAAAATTCAAAAGTCCTCTTTGTGTTAAACTTCTTGCTTAGTCAAACAATCAAACTAAGAAACATAAAATAAAATGAAAAGGAGTATGAGATATTGTCCATTCTTTTAGATAAAGTCTCTGCATTATTTTACATCTACCTTGTCCCTTTTGACACATTCAGTTATCATAGTGGCACCTATGAATAGGTGCATCTGGATCTATAACATGGACAAATCATTTCAAGCGACCTCCTCTAAATTTATCCTTTGGGCTACTTGCACATTCTAATGGATGTAATAGTTTATAATCTTGTACAGTCACATCCACCTCACTGTTTGCATTTCTACAATTATCATTCTTTGGCTATCTTTACATTGCCTATCATTCTACCGCCAGCCCTCCTCTGTTTCAGACTCAGGATTGACGATAAGAAGCTTACATAAGTGAAATTCACAGAGATAATTTGTTTTACTATACCACCAGATTGCCGCATTTGCTTGTGATAATTGCTTCATTTTGTGCTTATTCCTCAAGGTTACCATCACCAATCATTTTCTTACTTTGCTTTCTTTGTGGATTTAAAATGAGCTCTTAGCATTCGTTTTGTCTGTTCTATTTTATTTGGTCTTCCACTTTCTGTTGTGTTCTATTTGCTTTATCTGTAACTACCCTTTTCCTTCTTCCAATCAGAACAAACATCAAGTCCCAAAATGGAAATGATTGAGGATTTTCGTAGTCATTAGATAAAATTTGAATTATCAGGCACTACTTTTAATATTTTATATAACATAACTTTTGACCTGAATCTCTCACATTTAATTTCCATGGAACTATTTATGACCTAAATCTCTCTCATTTAAAATTTCCGTGGTTTAGGGAGGTAAAGGTCTACTGTAATACTCTTTAGCCACTTATAATGTTCTTGTATTAGTGGAAATGGATAAACTCCCCCAATGCTTCTCTGGTCCCTTGTTTTATTTTAGGGTTGGGGCAAATGCTGCTTGTAGTGATGTAGAGAGAATTCTTTTTGTTTTATTACTGTAGTGTTTAGGCCAAGCTTGCACGCACCTCGACTAATTCACAAGTTCTGTGCTACCTCCCACCAATACAAGTATCGGTTAATTCTGCACCAAGGGTTAGATAGGAAGAATCCACCTAGTGTCGCCGCTATCGACGTTCGAACCCTGCTTTCCAAGGTCATTACACCAACGACTCAGCTGTTAGGCCAGCCATTGGGAGAAACTTGGTTCACCATTATAAGAACCAAGAAACTGGTGATGTTGTTTATATACTTAGTTAACCTTATTCTCCATGTCTTAATGATCTCTTTCTTTCTTGCTGTCAGTTGCTGTCTTATATGTCTCCACTAGCAAGGGAAATCTCTAAGTAGATACATGTACTATTGAAAAATATAATACTTCATTCCAATTCTTTGGCCAACATTCCAATCTGGTCTGTCCCAAACGGGTGAATTCTTTCTTTGAAGGGAAAGTAATCAAGTCAATATACAACTCTAATTTTATGTCATTTCAGCTTTAATAGGACATCTTTATACTTCTTTCACATCCTCCTACACTTAATCTTATCCCTAAGTACCTTAAATATAATAATATCTTCGTTGTAAGTTTGTTGCTTAATCTCCCCAAATGTTAATCCAGGTTGGTGAATCTTGGTGGAGGATTAATTTGCATGGTACTGCACTTCCTGTTTACTCTACCCCGTATGGAGAAGTGAAATCAAAGATAAGCAAGAGGGAGAGTGCTAACTTCTGGAGGTGATGTCATGAATGGAGTTAATTGCTGGATTGTCTTTTAGGTTTCTGCTTAACATTTTTATTTCGATTTATTCAGAAAGTAGCTGAGAAGATATCACAGGTCAATAGTTTTGCCCAGGTATTCAACTACAGTGATTGGTAACATTTTAGCTGCTTTCAGACTTAACATATTGACAAGAGGACAAATTGAATAAATTATTACTTTAGGATTGTTGGAGACATATTGTTCTACTTTAACTGTTCTCCCCCTTTTTCTTTGGTTGTTCCCTAGTTTTGCTTGAAATTTCCTGCCTCTTTCACCCTTTTCTAAGGAACTACAAGTTCTATCTACGCTCTGATAAGATACAACCAGAGTTTGCAGATTTACATGATATCTCTAGGTTCCAACTTATTTTGAGAGATCAGGTTGGCATGCATAACAGAATATGTTTATCTAGCTGCTTGTAGGTTTCGCTAAAATACAGTTGTATGCTTTTGTAGGATGGGCATCTTTATGGAATAGTAAATTTTGTATTCATTGAGAAATGTAGCTACTTCGTGTAGGGCTATATTGTTTGGACAAAATCAGGAGAATTAGTTAGACACATCAAGTACTTCATACAGTAACTTCTTAAGTTCTCTGCTGAGAAGATCCTTTTCTCTTTGAAAATGTTGTGGAGGTCATAGATATAGAACATATAATATTTGCCTTATAGAAAAGCTGATAATATTGGACTAATATGGCTCTGCAACGGAAATGCTTTCTAGGCCTTTGGTTTATCATTATCTAAGCTAGATTGACTTACTATTCCCTGGTGATATGGATCTTATGAGGCACATTGAAATTATAGGGGAAAATCTTCTAGTTCTCCTGTTGGGTGGTCTCTAAATTTAGCTTTTCCAAATGAAAGTTGTGTTCTAGAAAGATTGTTTTGTCATTTTCATGTATTAGAACTTCCAATAAGCTGTTTGATGAGGATATCAAAAAATCGAATCACTAATGGAGGGGATGTTAGTAAGTTGCAATTGATAAATGTGTTAGTTCTTGCTACAAAAGGTCCTTTTTCTCTCTCTCCTTTCCATTGTTTGGAGAGAGGTGACCTTTGTCTTCTTTTTACATGTCCAGATAATCTTGAAGATTGGGAAGCGAAGGGCATTTAGAATGCAGACAGAGCTCTGATCATGGGATCAGTGGACTAAGATAATTGACATTTTGCATTTTCAGTACTAAGAAGTTGATATCATCCTGTTATATCCTGCTCTTTATTCCAATAGCTGTATGGTTTATAATGTCTGTTCTATATCTCTACATTAACTTGTCAAATTTTTCAGGTTGACTTTCAAACAACAAGATTTATCACCGTCAGTTCAGTATTATTGGGGTAGATGCAAGCTTGATAGTAATGTCTGTACTCATTGAAGGGCTTCCTGATGCTGTTGCCCTCAGGTGTCTTGCACGGGTTCCGTTTTATCTTCATCCCAAGTTAGAACTTGTTTCCCATTCCTGGCGAGCTGCTATTCGAAGTGGTGAACTATTTAAGGCAAGACAGGAGGTCAATTCATCTGAAGAATTTTTATGCGTCTGCGCCTTTGACCCTGATAATTTATGGCAGCTTTACGATCCTATGCGTGATCTTTGGATTACTCTCCCTGTTCTTCCGTCAAACATCAGACATCTTGCTCACTTTGGTGTGGTATCTACTGCTGGAAAACTCTTTGTTCTAGGTGGTGGTAGTGATGCTGTGGATCCATCGACTGGTGACCAAGATGGAAGTTTTGCCACTGATGAGGTCTGGTCATATGACCCAGTAACCCGAGAATGGAGTCTCTGCGCGTCTATGATTGTGCCTCGAGCCATGTTCGCTTGTTGTGTGTTTGATGGGAAGATAGTTGTTGCAGGGGGTTTTACTAACTGCAGAAAGTCAATATGTAGAGCAGAAATCTATGATCCTGAGAAGAATGTTTGGGATCCGATCCCTGATCTCCATCACACACACAACTCTGCATGCTCAGGAGTGGTTATTGGCGGTAAAGTTCACGTATTGCACAAAGGTTTGTCAACTGTTCAGGTTTTGGAAAATGTGAAGCAGGGTTGGACTGTGCATGAGTATGGTTGGCTCCAAGGTCCCATGGCTGTTGTTAGGGGAGAGCTTTATGTAATGAGTCATTGGCTCATATACAGGCAGGAAAGAGAAGCAAGGAAGATGGTCGTTTCAGCATCTGAGTTCCGAAGGAGAATTGGGTTTGCAATGATAGGTCTGGGAGATGATATCTATGTTGTTGGAGGGGTTATTGGACCCGAGCGCTGGAATTGGGACATTAAGTTGCTGTCTGACGTTGATGTTCTGACGCTTGGAAGTGAGAGACAAGTGTGGCGTCAAGTTACTCCAATGACAAGGTGTAGAGGAACGGTCCTTGGCTGCACGCAGATGAGAATATAGGTCATGTATAATGGATCGAATTCCATTGCAGTTTTCGTTGGATAACTTCTTCAAAAAGGTTTGACTTGCACCTGCAGAGGGGGCAACGGATGAGATGTTCAGCTTTCTGGCAGCTTCCTTGCATAGTATATAAAACCCTTTTCACTCAATGCTCTGTCCATACCTTGAATGCTGGTGATTTTAACATGAAAAATACGCGTATTTGCATCAAGGAGGTTTCTTTTCTCAATTTTTTTATTTTCTTCGTGTTGTCTGTATGGAGATAAATTAGCTTGTTGCCCTGCTTGATTCTTTTCTATAAGCAGTGGGCATGTTTTGTCTATTGTCAACAAAATGAACCTAAATCTTTTTGGTCTTTCTCTTTTAGTCCAATCAAGAAATATCCATGTATTAGGATAAACCAAATCATAGTTCAGCCACAGGATGGGCAATTGAGATTCTAAAGCCATGTTATAGTACTTATCATTGTACTTGGTTAATCTACCAAGCACTATTCAAGATTCCATGGAAACGAAAAAGATTAGTTTGGCAGTGAATTACTTTGACATCTAACCATGAATAGGTAAATTGGGGCTGTTTTACATGGTGGTATGTAGGGAATAACTATAAATCTCTTGGCTTGCCTTAATGTTGTTATTGGTATCAGTGTAAGGAGTCTTGATCTTGAGTCGGTCTGTGATGGGAATGAGTGCACTGCAAGATTAGACAAATACTATTCGGAGTGAAATATTAAGTACTACCTATACTATCAGTCATCTTTGAAATTGATTGGTCCTTCTTACGGAGACCATCTTTGTATAAGTTACGATCCATCCAAGGAACGAGCTTTCCCAAAGTAAAATCCCCCCCCCCCCCCCCCACTCATGTTATGAATTTCATTGTTCGAAAAATAATTCACAGAGAAGAAAGAGATTTTGTTTACGGATGTGATTCTTGCTCAAAAAACGGACTGAACGCCTTCGAGTTATTGGCTCGTCCAACCGTTTGGATGCATATCATGAATCTTGTCAATCAGTTGGCCACAAACAGTTGATTTATCATTACTTGGCAGCTGTCTAACTGATTAGAGTTATTCAAGTATTAGTTCTTTCATCTTATATCCTGCATAAAATAATACATAAATATTTTCAAAGCTTATACATGTATTAGCTATGCAGGTTTCTAGATTACAAATCAAATATCGTATTAGGTGTGTTGAAATTTATACATAGCAAAAGAATACTACCAAACATGATATTATTTATACAAAATTTAATACACGAATAACATAACTTCTAACCAGCTACAAAACGATCTTTTATTACTCAGTTTACATGAACTTTTTCCCCTTTATTCCGATCAAGAAGGATTTTATGTATTTAATCAAAGGAAGGGCCAGAGAAACGGACTCTTGCTAACATAGAATTTCAGGTATTCATTCAACCTTGGTGCCAGACTGTTGTATAAGTCCCTTACAAAAGTTCTAATGTCCAAGCTCAGCTTGCTTCTATTAAAGGTGAATTCAAGATTTAAAAATCGTAAATGTTATTGTACTTTTAATGCAAACCTATCACTAGTGACAGATATCAAATCGGGGGTGTACATCAGATCGGTTCAAGACATTTTAGGTTACTTCGATTCGGTTCGTAATATTTTTGGTTTAGAAATAAACCACACGATTGTCGAAACAAATATAAGTTAGGGTCAGTTTGATCTAATTCTTCTCATTATTAACAATTTTAAAATAGGCAAGTAGTCCTCTTCAATTAATTCAAACATTATGTACTCGAATATTAGTAACGAGCAAATTGCCACTCATAGATAATTCTTGAATAAAACACAAGCCAAAATAATTTCAATCAACAATACAAGCAAGGCCTCATCCAAACAAACTTTAATACCTGGATTGTGATTTGTGAAGGACAAAAACAATTGACAAAAAAACAAAAAGAAAAAAAAAAGACGAAAAAGAGCCTATATGAGCTTTGTATTGAACAGACTCGAGTTCCTGTCCTTCACGTGGACTCCTCGTGCTCAAGCAGTTATCTATATATATTTCTTTTTCATTAATTCCAAAAAAGTACCTATAGCTTACCCTTTCCTTCCTACTAGGGGAGTTAATCATTTGGATAAAAATCTATCTAAATCGAAAATTGAATCAAATTGATTTTATTTAAAGAAATTAAAGAAATAATTGAATCAAATTAAATCGATAAATTATATATATATATATATATATATATATATTTTATAATTATATATACATAATATATTATTTTTTATGAATATTTTTAATATCTTATATATTTTTTCATCAAAATTTATTTATAATTTAAATATCTCGTATTAGATATACATCATGTTACTGTTTTATATGGTAATCTCAAGACTTTTTTTGAATGAATTGTTTTATTTTTCTTTTTGAATGAATCATTTCTTTTATTTTTGTGTATGATTAATAATAGAACCAAATCGAACCCAAAACGATAACAACCAAATAATAAATATATATTATATTTGATTTGGTTTGATTTTAATAATTTAAAAACCGATTATATTAATTTAATTTTAATTTTGACCAATAACCGACCCATGAACCACCCTACTTCCTACTATTTAACTAGCAAAACTATTGGTGCCATATCATCTACCTTTTTTTCCTTAATTAACATAGTTAATAAGTAAGATATTTGTCTGGATTAGTCTAGTGGTGATTATGGTTAAAATGAAGTTTCAGTATATTTTGATATTTTTATGAGTCAGCTATGCATGAGCTATCCTTCTCAAAAAGAAAAGACAGGTACCAGGCATCATAATTACCAATAAAAGAAATTAATGTTTGGATAATGATGTGAATCCCCACATTGATTAGTAAGTGACATGAATATAATGGTTGAATAGTGTGATGTGAACCCTCAAGTTGATTGTCAAGTGACATAAACAATGTGGAACCCCTCCTTCCTTTTTTTGATGGTATTGACCCATTTTTGCTCCTAAGATGTGCATCTTTTTCCTTTCTTGAAAGAGACTTGTGCATAATTGAATTCTTCCCTCTCATAGATAAAATTTAGACTCTTGATAATGCCCTAACCTTTATTCATTTTCTATACTGTACTATATATTACTCCATTAGGTGAGAAGTAAAGATAGGGAAACAAAAAGTATGATGGAAGAAGTCCATGCTGATGCAACTTGAAATCTAAGGGGTCATTTGGGTGGAGTGATTTAGTGGGTGTATCCCAATATGAAATTTGGGATTAATAATTTGTTTGATCAAGCTTTTGAGAAATCAAAGGAAAGTGTTTAGTTTAAAGAGTTGATGTGTTTGATCAAACTTTTAGGAATTGTTCGATACGCCAATTAAATTATCTCGAGATTATAGGTCTAAAATTATAATCCCTGGATTAATTTATTCCATATAGGATGTGGGATAAAATAATCTCTTGTTAGATGGAATAAGGTGGATATCTGAAGAATAAGTTTGGTATTAAATTTATATCATATTTGATTGACGGTATAAATTATTTCGATTTCCTTTTTAGTGATAGAAAAATTACACAACATGCCAAATATCCATGCCTAATTACACTCCATACCAATACTATAATTCAATTACAATTCGCACCTTAGGGTTTAAAAATATTGGTATATACAATTGTAGCTTATCTAATCTATTACTCCCTCTCTTGACACTCTCCTCCCTCTCTCCCAATCTCGCTTACCACTCTCCTCCCTCTCTTCCAATCTCGCTCGCCTCTCTCCCTTCTCCCTCTCTCGCTGCCTCTCAACCTCCCTCCATCTCTCTCTCTCTTTTTCTCTATACAGGGAACCCCTTTTTCTCAAATTTGTATATTGTATTTTTTATATCAATGAAATCAAGTATCATAGATACTTGTATGTTGTATTTATTGATACGATTATATTTTGTATTCGTTTGATACACATTGATATAATTAAATATGAATATATTCGTTGCTACAATTGTATCCCCCGATACGACTTGTATTTTGTATTCGTTGATATAATTGAATACAAATTGTATTCGTTGATACGGATTGTATTTGTTGATACAAATTATATTCATTGATACAACTTGAACCATCCAAATACAAATGATACAATTGTATTACGTTGATCCAATTGTATTCGTTGATACGAATTATATTTTGTATTTCTTGATACAATTGTATTCGTTGATACGCATCGATACAATTGAATACAAATTATATTCGTTGATACAAATTGTATTTATTAATACAATTGTATTTTTTGATACAATTGTATTCGAAAGAAAAGAGAGAGAAAGAGAGAGAAAGAGTGACACTTGTCAAATATGATTTACACGATTTACACTCTGAACATTTAAGATTTTAAATGAAAAATAAATCTCTTACTTATCTTCCTCATGGACTTGACTCCCCTCCATTACACTTTTCCTCTATTTTCTCAAGTACACATTTAGATGAGTGACACTTGTCAAATATGATTTTCAAAGGTTTATATTAGATTCATTTAACAAGCATGCTAACATAGTTAAGAATATAAAATTTTAAAAAATACTCTAATTTTGGTATGAAATATCAATCCCCCATATAATATTTAATACTTATCAATATATCATTAATTTTATTCTCTAAATTTATATTTTAAAAATCAGTAAATTCCCCTCCCTCCACAAAACCTCAAAGTTATTCATTTAAATTATAATTAAAAAGCTGCAAATTAAATATTGTTATTTTCGGGTGATAAATAAAATTTGTACTTAAACAAAGTAAGTAGAAACAAGAAATTAAACTATTTACGAAAATAGTTGTAGAAAAGAGATGAAGAAGAAATCGAGCTCACTGAATACACAGTGTGTCCTTAAGGAAATTATTTCCCTCAAGCACCCGAGGTTGATGGAATATATCCTCCCAGGATAGAACGATTAACATCAACAGAATAGCGGTACCTCAAATTCTGCTGAACAGCGAATTACTCGACGGTAGTAAATCACAGTTGAATTTATGAAGAAATGTAGAAGTATATTTAACAATATTGTACTCTAATAGTACTTTATTTCGTGCTTCATATCTGAGGAAGAATCAGATATTTATAGCCAAAAAGTACTACTTCAGAAAGGAAGCAACGGTTCAAAAAAGTTGCACTGTTTCAGATACGACGGGACAATGTGTGATTAGCACAAGAGGAAGTGTGCGTCGCACGTCCATCGCACATGAAACCAGTGAGTCTGCCAGAACTGGACGTGATGTGCGAAACAACGTGCGAAACGCACAAGCCATTATGTGCGTCGCATGTCTCTTCGCATGTCACGAAATAGTCAGCCAAAAAGTTGCGTCTCTTTGACGTGCGACTCGTGTGCGTTTCGCACAATCCAATGTGCAGTTCGATCTTTGACAAAAAGATAATCTTATTTGGAAAATGGCTACATCTTTTTGTCTATAAGATGTATGTGCGTTTTGCACATGAATGGAGAATGGCTATAAGATGAAAGAATATACGGACAAGTGTGTGATCTACAAGTAAAAATTAATTGCATCTCGATAAGTAGGTTTTCCTTTGAACTTTCTGTAGTGAACTTATATCGGATGTACTCGGTCAATCGGTAGAAGTGATATCCTTGAACCGTTGAACTTTGTTGTACACCTAGACAATACAAGTCACACAACTAACCTTTAACCATTTATGGTTCTCACGGTTTTATTCGTTTCAACCATGAACACTGCCTGATTTCATAAGTGCTTAAAGAATCGACCTTTACTGTTATTCTCCTTGAAGCAGCGTACACTTCACACTTACATAGGTGATTTTATAAACGTTTAATCATATAGATAAATTATTTGGTCATACCTGCCAAACTTAGAAACCATTAAAAAGCTTTAAGCCTTAAAAGCTTTACCCTTATCTCCGAACATTATCTTCATCACGAGAATGGGTTGAGTTATTTGACAATATTGAACCGTCAATCATAACTTTGTTTTTCTCCTTGAACCTAGCTCTTGGGATCTCCAATCTACTAGGTATAGTTACTTCCATGATGGCTTATCCTAGGCCTTAAATCCATTTCCCTTGATGATCTTTCAACTACCTCTCTAGTTAGGCCTTTTGTAAGTGGATTCGACACATTATCTTTTGACCTTACGTAGTCAATTGTGATAATTCCACTAGAAAGTAGTTGTCTAACAGTGTTATATGTTCGTCTAATATGATGAGATTTTTCCGTTATACATAGTGCTCTCTGCCTTATCTATTGCCGCTTGGCTATCACAGTGTATGCATACAGGTGCCAACGGTTTGGGCCAGAATTGACTGTCTTCCAAGAAATTCTGGAGCCACTCAGCTTCTTCACCGGCTTTATCTAAAGATATAAACTCAGATTCTATTCTAGAGCGAGTGATACATGTTTGTTTGTACGACTTCCAAGAAATTGCTCCTCCACCAAGATTAAATACATATCCACTTGTGGATTTAACTTCAGATGATCCAGTGATCCAATTTGCATCACTATATCCTTCAAGTACTGCAGGATATTTGTTATAATGCAAAGTATAGTTTTGAGTATGTTTCAAATACCCTAAAACTCGTTTCATTGTCATCCAATGAGTTTGATTGGGATTAATTGTGTACCGACTTAGTTTACAAATAACACATGTTATATCTGGTCGCGTACAGTTCATGATATACATCAAATTTCCCAATACTCGTGCGTATTCCAATTGTGAATTGCTTTCACCTTTATTCTTTTGAAATGCAAAACTCACATCCATTGGTGTCTTGGCAATATTGAAATTCAAATACTTGAATTTATCAAGTAACTTTTCAATGTAATGAGACTGTGACAAAGCTAGACCTTGAGGAGATTATGAATTTTGATCCCTAAGATCACGTCAACAACTCCTAAGTCTTTCATATCAAATTTTCTAGCCAGCATATGCTTAGTAGTATTTATGTCAGAAATATCTCTACTGATGATCAACATATCATCAACATACAAACAAACAATGACTTTATGATTTGGAGTGTCCTTAATGTAAATACATTTATCATACTCATTAATCTTAAATCCATTTTCCAATATTGTTTGGTCAAACTTTGTATGCCATTGTTTGAGTGCTTGTTTTAGTCTATAAAGTGACTTAACAAGTTTGCACACCTTTCTTTCTTTACCCGAAACCACAAAACCCTCAGGTTGTTCCATATAAATTTCTTCCTCCAACTCTTCATTCAAGAAAGTTATTTTCACATCCATTTGATGGATTTCAAGACCATATACAGCCGTCAATGCAACTAACATCCGAATAGATGTTATTCTTGTTACCGACGAATATGTGTCAAAATAATCAAGACCTTCCTTTTATCTATAACCTTTGACAACAAGTCTTGCCTTATATTTGTCAATAGTTCCATCAAGTTTTATTTTTCTTTTAAAGATCCATCTGGAACCTAAAGGTTTATTTCCAGGAGGAAGATCAACCAATTCCCAAGTATGGTTACTTAAGATTGATTCAATTTCACTATTGACAGCTTCTTTCTAAAATAATGAGTCCCCAAAAGACATGGCTTCTTTAAACGTTTGAGGCTCATTTTCAAGAAGGAAAATCACAAAATATGGTCCAAAGGAAGTAGATGTCTTTTGATGTTTACTACGTCTTGGATTCTCTTCATCAAGAGTATTCTCCTTTGGTTCTTCCCGAGGTCGTTTAGATCTTTCGCTTGACGACTCACTATTCATTTTACGGATAAATATTTTCAAAGAATTCAGCATTATCTGATTCTATTATCGTATTATCATGAATATCGGGATGATTGAATTTGTGAGCTAAAAATCTACATGCTTTGCTGTTTATAGCATATCCAATAAAAACACAATCCACAGTCTTTGATCCTATCTTTACCCTCTTGGGTTTAGGAACTTGGACTTTGGCTAAGCACTCCCACGCTTTGAAATATTTCAAGTTGGGTTTCTTCCTTTCCATTTCTGATATGGAATAGATTGCGTTTTGATGTGGGGTACTCATTTGAGTATTTTATTTGTTGTAAGTGTAGCTTCCCCCCACAAGCTTTGCGGTAAACCAAAACTTATTAACAAGGCATTCATCATTTCCTTCAATGTTTGATTTTTCCTTTCCGCAATTTCATTGGATTGAGGTGTATAGGGGACAGTCGTTTGATGGATAATTCCATTTTCCAAATATATTACTTCAAAAGGAGATTCATACTCTCTTCCCCTATCACTCCTTATCATTTTGATATTTTTATTCAACTGATTTTCAACTTCAGTTTTGTATTGCCTAAATGCTTCAATTGCTTCATCCTTACTGTTAAGCAAGTAAACATAATAATACCGAGTACAATCGTCAATAAAGGTTATGAAATACCTTTTTCCACCGCGAGATGGTATTGACTTCATATCACAAATATCTGTGTGAATTAAGTTTAATGGATTGGAATTCCTTTCAACAAACTTATACGGATGTTTAACAAATTTAGATTCAACACAGATTTGACAATGTGATTTACTGCACTCAAACTTAGGCAATACTTCTAAACTTATCAGTTTTCGCAAGGTTTTATAATTAACATGTCCCAAACGATCATGCAACAAATCGTTAGACTCAAGCAAGAAAGAAGAAGCCTTAGCTTTATTCATTTCAACAACGATTACATCAAGTTTGAAAAGGCCCTCATATAAGTAACCTTTTCCAACATACATATTGTTCTTACTTATTACAACTTTTTTCGAAACAAACATACACTTAAACTCGTTCTTTACGAGAAGTGATGCAGAAACTAAGTTCTTCCTAATAGTAGAAACATGGAGAACATTGTTGAGAGTCAACACCTTGTCGGAAGTCATCTTCAGGAATATCTTCCCACTTCCTTCAATCTTGGCTGTTGCAGAATTTTCCATAAGGAGCTTTTCTTCGGGTTCAGCGAGAGTATAAGTAGCAAAAGTTCCTTTGTCAATGCAAACATATCGACTGGCTCCCGAATCAAACCACCACTCCTTTGGATTTTCAACTAGATTGCATATAGTGAGCATAGCACACATATTTTCAATCTCATCCATTGCTTGACCCATTCTCTCATTATTTGGAGTAACATCCTTAATAAGATTTGCACCCATCATTGTTGATTTTTCATGCAACTCATTGTCCTCTTCCATCTTGAGACGAATCACAAGATCATCCATACTAGATAGTTGGTTTTTAAGCATTCCTTCTTTAAGAACATGAGGATCTTTACTTGTGAGCCTTTGCATTCCAAGTGTGGTCAGCCAAAAGGATATCATTTGTTTCCAACCTTTCAAGTTCATATCAGAAAATTTCTCTGATCTCTCTGCCGGTGCATTTGCAGAACTTGAATGGTGTAATGATGCAATACTGGTTGTTGTTGAAACAACACCATTCACAACTGAATCAATTTGTTGTTCAATTTCATTCATCATTTTTTCCTATCACAATTTTGACAAACAATTTAGTATTACAAAATACTAACAATAAAGACTATATCTTTATTCAAACGATGAAATTTTTATATTCTTCGAATCGTTTAACTGAATGAACCTTAATTTCAATGAAGTTTTTATGTTCTTCAAATCAAAATAACCATTCAGACAGAATGCTCAATAAATCGGTGAAGCTTTTATGTTCTTCAAACCGACTACACAAACTGATTTAATTGGTGAAGTTTTTATCTTCTTCAAACCAACCTTTACTTAAACTTGTTTCTAGTTAACGATGAAGTTTTTATATCTTTAAATCGTTCAACCGAATGAACTCTAAGTTCTGACGAAGTTTTTATATTCTTCAAACCAAAATAAAAATTCAGATAGAGTAGAAAATCAAAAGGTTTTAATCTCCAGAAACCAAATACATATTTACTAATTTCCTTAAGATTGTTATCTTAAGGATTTCGATAAACAATAATTTCCTTAAGATTGTTATTTTTGGGTGATAAATAAAATGTGTACTTAAACAAAGTAAGTAGAAACAAGGAATCAAATTATTTACGAAAAATAGTTGTAGAAAAGAGATGAAGAAGAAATCGAGCCCACTGAATATACAGTGTGTCCTTAAGGAAATTATTCCCCTCAAACACCCGAGGTTGATGGAATATATCCTCCCAGGATAGAACGATTAATATCAACAGAATAGTGGTACCTCAAATTCTGTTGAACAGCGAACCACTCAACGGGAGTAAATCACACTTGAATTTATGAAGAAATGTAGAAGTATACTTAACAATACTGTACTCTAATAGGAGAAAGAATCAGATATTTATAGCCAAAAAGCACTGGTTCAGAAAGGAAGCAACGATTCGGACGTCCATCGCACATGAAACCAGTGAAAAAGTGCTTTAGCTTAAACAATTAAGTTCAAATAAATTTTGTCCAAAAAGATAATCTCTCTCGATCTTTTCCAAAGTCAAAGCCAAAGCCAAAGTCGATCCGAGCCGCCGCAGCCGACGGTGCGAGGCTTGTCTTCTTCTCAACTCCTTTAATACCATGAGGAAGTGTTTCTCAATATAAACACTTGAAATTTCCTTTCCTTTTCACCGCTAATATGGTACAAATGCTCTTTACAAAAGCAAAAGTGAAATTTTATTTTCCCTCCATTTCTATTCCCTCCATTTACCATCACTTTTCATTTTTAAACCCCAACAAATATTTCTTTTACTTTTTTAAAAAAAAGTTAAAGAAGAATATTTCTTTCACTGAATGCATACTATTCAATATTCTATTCAATTTTGTATTTCATCCTTAAGGAGCATCAAATCAAATATGATTTTTACGAAATTATACAAATATCAAATTTATAATTTCATATATGATTTTTTACGAATATTTTTTAATGCGGAAATAAATTCAGTAATATGTATGTGAACATATTTTTCTTTTCATATATAGGAATATTGAATTTGTTCGCATATATATTGTGTATTATAATTTTTAAAAAATAATTAAAATTAAATACAAGAAAGTGAATAAAAGGAAAATATTAAAAGAGTAAATTCAAAATGAGTCGTAATGAAATCTAATTTTCAAGTGACAAACGAAAAGAAAAATGTATCCACGTATATACAAATTAATTATTTTTAAAATTTTATTAAAATTATGGATATCTCTCGTTTGGGGTTATTTTTGTGGGGAGGGGGTGTAGGACATCCGGGGGTGTAGGGATGTTCACTGATTTTTGGATATAAAATTTATAAAATAAAATTAATAATAATGAGTATCAAATATTGTGTGGGGGATTGATATTTCATATCAAAATTAGAGTATTTTTCAAAATTTAATATTCTTAACTATGGTTAGAATGCTTACTAAATGAATCTAATCTAGACCTTTAAAAATTATATTTAACAAGTGTCACTTATCTAAATGTGTACTTGAGGAAATGGAGGGAAGGTGTAATGGAGGGGAGCCAAATCTCTTTCTCATACTTGTTCTACTTAGATTATATCACCATAAAGGATTTCAACTCTTATCAATCAATACTTTCTCTCAATTTTTAATTTTCTTAGCAGATTCTTAGTACAATATCTTTACTTCATCTGAGGTAAAGGTACGATCTGCGTATATTCTACCCTCTCTAGACCTCACTTTGTGAAAATACACTGAGTATATTATTGTTGTTGTTGTTGTTGTTAGCAGATTCTTAGTTGGGTGTTTTAATCTTTTTTGTATTTCGATTGTTTGCTTTTGTCGTTGATATTAGGGATTTATTTTAGAATATCAATTCATATTCTATTTAAATCAATTTTTATACTCATTTCCATATAATAGATGATAATCCAATTATATTGTGTATTAATCTCTCTTGTGTATGAATATGGTATTAAATGATATTTTCTGAATATATGTAATTGTTATTAAAATTACCTTTCATACTGGAAAATGATAATGTCTCGTCGCAAGAACCGATTTTTTTTGATGAATAAGAAAAAGAATAGAAATTTTTGGACGAAGAGGAAGAAGTTGGGAATATTTTTCTGAAATAAGAAATTGTAACTGTCTGTTGTCATTGATCTGGGACATGGAATAAGAAATATGCAAATTTGGACGAAGAAGAATTATTTGATATGAAATTTTAATAATATGGGTAACTTTGGGAGAGAATCTTTTTGAATTCTAAAAGAATAAAAAAAGGAAAAAGGGTTTTGGAAGAGATATGAAGATGATTGATATCCTTTTTTAACTATCAACTATTTATTTGCAATGCTATTTCCAAATATATTAAAATATTTTTTTTACTCTTTTTTACTATTTTATTATAATGTGTTTAAAATCTATTGGTATAAATTACAAATTAACAAATTATAGTATGACTTGTAATAAACAATCTTATATTGTGTATATATGTTTTTTTCCCTTGAAAAATTCATTGCAGTCCTTTTTGTGGTGGCCAGCGTTTAATTTTTAAAATATTGTAAATATAATTGGGATAATTTCGAATATACACAATAAAGTAATTAGTTTAAAACAAACATAGCCATATTTTTAATTACAAAAAAAAAATAGCCAAAAAGTCAAAAACACTCGCGTTTTAGCCACGGTTTGACCGTGGCTAAATGATATAAAATCGTGGCTAAATGGCTCCCTCTTTTTTGGTTAACTAATAATTTTATTTTATTAATCACCAAGGAAAATTCACATATAACTTATCGAACGTTGTATATGCAATGTATATGTAATATATCGATATTGTATAAATAGTTATGTAGTGTATAAGGAATGTATTGATATTGTATAAGTGGTGTATGAACATGTATATATGATATATAAATAGTTATGCAATGTATCAATATTATATAAATAGTGTATAAACGTTTATCGATATTGTATAAATCTGTATCGATATTATATAAAAGTTATGTATCGATTTGCATTGGTTAACTTTGCACTCTTCAGATTGGCTCCTTCAAGATTAGCTCCTTCAAGATTAGCTCCTTCGAGGTTGGCAGTCGGGTCGGAACAATCCGAAGTTACGCTCCGAAGTGCTAGGCTTAAGGTTCTTATTGAACAAGGAGAAAACGTATATCTCAAAGTTCCTGTTAGGCATCAACGAAGTACCCACACCGGAGTTTACGCAGCACTTGCTTTTCCTTGGTGGGGCCAAGGAGAGGCTTCACTTGTTCAAAGCAAACTTGTTAGAAGAAGGTTCATTTGACGTTGTGATTGATGGATGTGAAGGTGTATTCCATACAACATCTCCTTTTTACTACTCTGTTACAGACCCACATGTCCTTTTCATTTTCGTAAATCTGATTTTGAACTGCTTACCTTCATTCTAGGTAGTGTTGAAAGAAGTCCAACGTATAATGTTGATTTTTAAATATTGATAAAAGTATGGCTGTCAACATCTTTACTAGCTTAATATCAAGTATTTTTAGTTATTACAAACTCAATTTCATTTGTTATTCATCAAAGACAAGTCTTCTGTTTCACAAGGTTCACGTTATAGGAAATAGAATTCTCCAAACTCACACCTGGTTGATTCGGGTCACCAGCAGAAGGCCATCCAGTTTCCGCCACAACGATATCCACATCATCATAACCCAACGCATTCATCGTTGAATACACAACATCAAGTTGTGCATCAAACATGTTGGTGTAATTCATCGTCGTAGCTTCATCGTAAACCCCATTATTAGGTTTAAATAGAGCATAATTCGAGATTTTATCATTGAACCCAAAGAGTGTTTACAGACAAATCATGAAGGGCGATTTGGTTTCATGGTGGAATTCAAGTATCGGGCCAAAAATTACCCGATCATATACTCATCTGGAAGAGAAAAAGAAGATAAAGAAAGAAAGAAAAGAAGAAAGAAAAAGGAAAAGCAACGAAGGGTTGAAAATTAATATGGTCAAATGGCCAATAAATGTAATAAATGGGGATTTTTTTAAGGTGCGCTATTTTGGATGTAAATAAGTTCTATGAGCTGACATTCTGTCTAATTTTCCCAATATAATTTCTAAATTTTATTCTTAATTTTTTAAAATCTTGCATATATAATTCAACAGTAGATTATTGATTTAATTCCACGTTTTCTTTTCTCAGGTAATTTTTTTTATAAATGTCAATTTTCAGCTTTTACCCTTGAAAAGGAGTCAATTCCACGTTATTTTTGGCCGTGTAATATTTTTGGTGAGATTTTTCTTTTTTAATAAATATTATTTTTTTTTAGAATTAAAATACAAAAAGAGTCCACACCATATTTCGCTTTTGAAGAGTCAATTTAACTAATTTTTAAAGTTAAATTAGGTTATATTAATTCGATGTTTTAAAATTAAAAGTTAGATATTAAAAAATTATACAAAAAAAACTATAGATTGCAACAAGTCCACTCTCAATTCAGCGTAAGCCTGAGATCTTTTTTTTTTCTAATGCATTTCCCTTGAAGCCATGTATTTCTTCTCTTCTTTAAAGTCTGGAGCGGAACTTCTTTTTCTGATTCACAGTTTAATCATAATACACCAAAGCCCAATCATAATAAGAGAGATTGGAGAGTAGGAACGAGGAATCAATGTCACCAACTTAATTGGTAATTTCGGGTCTTTAGATCCAACAAAAGAAGCTGTTTATAGAGAGTTTTCTATCCTTTTTTTTCTTCCTTGGAAGTATTTATCATATGATAAAAAAGATACATTTTAAAATGTTTGTCAAAATTCATATTTCCTCCGTTTTAATTTGTTTGGCCTATTTTGACTTGGCACAAAATTTAACAAAGTAAAGAAGACTTTTGAAACTTGTGGTCTTAAATTAAAGATATGTGTATTAAAATATCCTTTAATCTTGTGGTCTTGAAGATGGCATGTGAAAAATTATAATTAAAGAGTTTCTAAAAAAAGGAAGAGACAATCTTTTTTAAATAACCTAAAAAAGAAAGTAGGCCAAACAAATTGAAACGAAAGAAATATTATTTAACTCTCAAAAAACAATTGTGATAAATATTATGGTATTAAAGACAAACCAAACTGTTTTTTTGGATAACGACATATAAATATGGTATATGTATATAATTTATTATATACAATCTTATCATGCAATTATAATTCAGTAAGAATTATGATTGAAAAATACCAGTAAGATTTATTAATAATATGGTATATGTATATAATAAATTATATACAATCTTATCATGCAATTATAATTCAGTAAGAATTATGATTGAAAAATACCAGTAAGATTTATTAATCTGATACCAAGATAAGTAAAATAAAGTTAGTACCAAGTGTTGTCAGTATAGTAAAATTTGTGAATAATTTAATGAAAAAGATCTATTAATCCGATAAAATTTGTAAATATCTTAACGAAATAGATAGAATGAAGATAGTATTAAATTTTGTGTGACAAACTTTGTGAACAATTGAATAACACATGAAAAACTTGGGAATAATCTACAAAATAATATTTTAGAATGAAGATATTATTAAAATTATGCTCTGTCCACTATAACTTGTAAACAAGGCAAAATCTATCAATTTGACATAACTTGTCAATCAAAAAAGTTTATCAATGAAGACTTGTGAATAATTTAACAATATATGTTGAATGAATATAGTACCAAGCCTAGTATAACTTTGAACAATTTTCAGGGTTATAACATTAGAGTTTCTTTTTATTTACAAAACTTCCCTCAAATCATCTCATTTGTGCAAATCTCCCTTGCTAAATAAAGAACAATTTTTTGTGTGTGTGACATAAAACTAGTGTTTTCTTTTTCCTTCAATCAAATCAGTGTTTTTTTAACCATAAAATGGCCATGTTAAGTGGGCCAATGATTCAAGTGGATCAAAGACCAACAGAAGATATTATTGATATATTGTTAACGTCATGTCTAATATCAATGTTTTTGTATTTTTAGATTTTCTCCTACATCATTAATTTTTGGTTATTAATTTAGGATGATTTTATTAGAAAAAAATACATATTTATGTTGCACTTTAATTTATCAACTAATCTTCTGTACATGTATATCTTTTGGAGTCATAAGCAGCAATCTACATGCATGGATGATGTGAGGACTGCTTGTTATTTTTGACATTGAATTAAGTTCTTGGTGAAGATGTGAGAGCCAATTATTAGACGGTAAGATTTGACATACCTTAATTATAGTCTTTCAATGACATTTAATCTTTAATTGAACGCGTATTTTATTTTATTCAAGAGCATTATCGGTTTGATCTTTAAATATTTTAAGATATTGGTTTGCAAATTGATGGGATGAGAAAAATGAGGTTGAGATGGTTCGCCTATGTGAAGATAAGATACACAAATGTCCCACTAAGGAGGTGTGAGAGGTTGCGTATAGTGGGCTGATAAAAAGCTCTTGGCCCACCCTTCACTTTGTTCACGGTTAGCCGGGAATGAGACAGGGAGTTCTATTTCATTTATGCTTTCGCCTTGCATCTTACACTAAACAGAATCTCTTGCACGCGCGTATAATAAGGAAGAAGACCTTGCTGGCTATTCCTTATTCTTGATAGCACAGGAAAGGGCTAAGGAGAGATAAAGATAAGCCGGAGAAATATTGTGGAGATGTGATTAAACATGACATGACACATCTTCATCTTATCGAGAATATGACCCTAAATAGAAAGATTTGAAAGTCGAGAATTAGGGTAGAAAGTTAGTAGGTACTTGAGTATTGTCAGGTTTCCTTAACATTATTATTATTATTCCCTTACTATCTTATTGTTTGATTTAATTTATTATTACACGTTTCCTTTTTTTCAGTTATCATTTTATCTATCGTTGACATTATCACTTTCTCATAACCTCCCTATCTTTAAGGCATGATTAAGATTTACATACACACTATCTTCTTTCGAATTTAAAAAATTATACTAAATATATTGTTATTATTGTTGATATGCAAAGATGAATTCTCATTCTAAGTGGCGTTTGGCCATGAAATTCTATTACTTATTTCCGGAGTTGAATTTCAAAAATGGTGTTTGACCATAAAAATTTGAAAAAATTCGAAATTCAACTTGAAGTTGAATTTCGAAATTTGAAAAATAAGAAAAACTTGTTTTCACTTTTTTTACTCTCACTTCTCTCATAAAAAGTCAAAACAACTTCGATTTATATTCATGATCAAACACAACCTTAACTCTAATTTCAATTCTAATTTGTATTTAATTTTCATGGCTAGACGGGACCCAAATAACGGGCGTTTCCTTCTTTGACTCCAAAGTGCGTGCACTCAAGAGATGTAGGAAGAAGCGTGAGAGATGAACAATTCAATTGTGGGGTCTGACAAAGACCAATGATGTATTTGCATTATCATCATTTTAGGATCCATTGGGCCATAAAAATTATTCATGTTTTACAGAGTAAAAAGCATGAATAATTTTTGTGTATTTTATCTAAAAGATATTTTTTGATCATGAAAATTTTAAAATCAACTAAATCAATTAATTCCGAAACAAAGAAAAAGAAGGTCAATTTTGGTATAATGGAACAATTTTACCCTTCAGTTATCCTATTTCCAGGGATATTTTTGATAATTTTTCCTAAATTTTAATTCGATGGCCCCTCAATTTGCATTTCAATTTTTCAATGAAAAGGACAAAACTTAGATCACCATTAAAACTGCCGAGGCTCACTTTCTTACCATTACCAAAGAAAGAGGCTCATAGAAACCAAGTACAAATACTAAAGTTGCATAAAAGAGCTTCTTCACTTCTTTCCTAAAAAGGGCAAAGGCCCTAGTCTATCTTGTACTAGTTGAAATTATTCATTACCCATTAATCATTAGGGGGTTCTTCAACTCTTTTTTCAATGGAGTATTATTATTAGCACTTTAGCTTATTCATCTTCTATTATAGTCCTCTTTTCTTTTCTTTTCTTTTCTTTTTTTAAAGTTGTTACTAGTAATGTTAATGGTGATGCTGAGGAACAATTCAAGAAGAGCAGTGAGCAGCAAACAAGGTCACATGTCTGACAACAAATCCTTTCCTTCTCCAATCCAAACCAATACAAACAACAACAACAACAACAACCCCATTTCATCCTTCTTAACTTCTCCAAGATTTTTTAATGGCCTTTTGACCAGAAGCCTATCTGATGTTGACTCAGAAATTAGCCCAAAATCCATTCTTGATGGCAAGCAAATGTACAATCTTGGCAACCCTTTTGGATATGACAGAAGCAGCACAAATTCAATCACTTATATGGACACAAAGCCTTCAACTCTAGAAGGTATTAAACTTGCTCTTCTTGACCCTATTGAGAATGAGGAGAACATTAGCACTTGTACAAAGTCAAATAACAGAATGGTTCTGTTTGGAACAGAGCTTAAAGTTCAAAATACTTCTGTTGAGTCACCAACAGACTATGGTATCAAGACTAGGGATTCTCAAGTCTTAGCATTTGGAAGTACTGTAAAAGAAGAAAAAGATTCATCAAGGGATTATGCAAATGGATTAAGTTTGAGGGAAATGGAGAGTTCTGAGGACTATACATGTGTGATAACACATGGTCCTAATCCAAAAACAACTCATATATTTGATAATTGTGTTGTTCAGAATTGCTCTGAGTTGAAAAAGGAGAATCATTGTTCATGCTAATTAAGATTTGTCACTCTTTTGTGAAGTTGATGTTGAAGAGGGCAAAAGACATGGTACATGTACAGGCAAAGTTGAACCAAAAAACAATTTCTCTTCTTCGTCCTTTTCTTTTTCTTTAGCTGGTTGTGTTTAATTATTTAAGGTTTATAACATTTTAATATGTTCAATAATTATCTCAAGTACAGAGGGTTCCAATATTAAGTTTTATGAGTTTGATTCTCAACATTGAATTCATTGTATATTTCAAATTATAGGTATTCATTGTATTTTCAAATTATAGGTTTATATCTACTAATTTTATGCTTTGCGCGGAAAGTATTTGATTCATCTATGTCACAAAGCTTCATAATGATGTTTTATTCTGGCACTATACAATTATTCCCTTCTTCTCATTTTACGTGACAATCTTTTTTTTAATTCATTTTGAAAAAAATATCACTTTTAAATTTATTTTTATCCTTAATAAAATAATTTACAGTCACATAAATATCTAAAAATTACTTAGACCACAAATTTTAAAAATCTTCATTTTTTTTTAATTATCATATTAAATAATGTCACATACGGAGGAGTAGTAAATATGTAATGATCAAGTTAAAGAGAGATGTCTTTTAATTTTGAATGATGATTTTTGGAGAAAGAACTTTGGCATCTTTAAGGGAGATATGATTAAAGAGTAGCTAGTCTTATCTAACATTGATGATAATCATGAACGTATTGAAATGGTGACTCTCTATTGTTTTGATGTGAGAAAATGCATCAACACCCCCTAAAATTGGTCGACATTTAAAAGTAGACACTTAAAATTTGTGGGAGTTTTATTACCCCATGAAATTATTTTAAAGTATCATATGTACCTTCTTTCTTGTTCATTCTTAATTATAAAAAATTATGTGCAAATCACGCACCAATTATCATTTGCCACGTGTCATATTAATTTTAAATCTTTTATTTTTATTTATTTGCTATTTGATTTCTATTCTTTGTCTTCTTTTTTTTCTCTCTTTCTTCTTCACCTCAATCTCCCCAAAAGTTCCTCAAATATAACCACCATCAACACAACTCCTATGATAACCATCAACATTTTTTTTAAGGTTCTAGCTATTCTCGTCAAAATTTCTCGAGTTAAAAAAACTGTCACTGGGTGATTATAGTCGGACCTTCTCTGGAAAAAGCACCATCGATTTGACTAGAAGAAATTGATTTACTATCTGGTTCTTATAATTACTTAGGAAAAAATACCATCGATTTTGTAGTTTATTCTAGTTTGCTCTGCTTCAGTAATGGTTACCCAAAATGTAGTTGAGTTTGTCAACTTGGATGATATCACCATTCAAAAAATTTAGGAGGAGAAAATAATCAAACACTATTTTGGATTTGATTTCATTAAGGAGGGGATTTTTTTTTTTGATTGTAGATGAAAAGCTCTCCAATGGCTATCAATGGAGGTTTGGAGAAGATGAAAAGTGGGTCTATTTAATAAAAAGAGAAGTTTCAAATTAATAATGCCACGTGACACTAAAACATTGGTCTGGGGGTGAATTTTTACTTATTCACGCGCCCCTCAAATATGAGATTACACATGCTTTTAAAATGAGTCAAAAGAGTGTATTTATTATGATTGAAAATAGTTCTATGGGGTAATAGGTCTCCCGCAAACTTTAAGTGTCTATTTTCAAATGTCGACCAACTTTAGGAGGGTCTTGATGCATTTTCTCTTTTGATTTTAATTGGTCTTTGTTGTTGCTTTTAGTAATGTCAACATATCTCGACGTGGTGTTATTATTATGGAAAAGACATATTTACCCTAAAATTTATATCGAAAAGTCAGTTACTCATTGTAACTTTAGGAATAACCTCTGGCCTCCTAATATTGTTCGAAGTGAAATTAATACCCTTACTATTGCTAATATGAAAGAGAAATTGATATGGTCATCTTTAGCGTATTTGAGACCCCAAAAACATGACATGGCACTTATATGGCATGTGTCTATTATCATTTTTAGCTATTAAATTGATATTATTAGCTCATAGTGGTATTAATTTCACTTCAAATTAGAGTAGCAAATAAATAATTGTCCATAAAGTTAGAGTATGTATTGATTTTTTGGGACAAATTTAATGAATAATTTATATATTTTTTGTATTATTATTCAACTACTCAAATAATTTAGTACTATATGATTTTCAAAAAAGTTTCTTACATACTTTTCTATATATTAGGTCCATTCTTTCCTCCTAAATTAGAGATCATGCCCTAATATTGAAATGCCATTGAATATGGTAGGACTCATTGTTCCAATTCGACACGTAGAGGCTCCTAATTCAATACTCTAATTCTTCCATATAATATATTTCTCAAGGATAATTACTTAACTATTTATACCCAAGTCCATATTAAACTATTTAAATTTAATATCCTTAAGTGATTTAATAAGATGATGATTTATATTATTTAATTAGAGTTAAATGTTAAAAATAAATAAATGTTATATATTTCCATTTACTTGGCGTTATATATTTCTTTTTTAGTTGGATCTTATATTAAAAAAAACTTGTTGATTTTAGTAAATTAAAAAAAAAATTATTTTAATAATATTTTATAATTAAATAACTAATATAAAATATAATAATCAAATTTAGATGTTTAATTTTATAATTAATTTTTAATTTAATATCCTTAAGTGATTTAATAAGATGATGATTTATATTATTTAATTAGAGTTAAATATTAAAAGCAAATAAATGTTATATATTTCTATTTACTTGGCGTTGTATATTTCTTTTATAGTTGGATCTTATATTAAAAATAAAAAATACTTGTTTATTTTAGTAAATTAAAAAAATAAATATTATTTTAATATTATTTTATAATTAAATAACTATATAAAATACTAATAGTCAAATTTAGATGTTCAATTTTATAATTAATAAAATTAATTTAGTAAAATAAATTTCTAATAAATTTTTTCTTAAGATCTGTGTCAAGTCAACATAGATCAAATAAAAAGGAACTAAAAAAATATACTTAATAAGATTTTATCTTTGTGAGGGATAAACATAATTTACTATTAAATAATTAACATGTAATAATTCGTTATTTTTTTGTAAATAAAATTTATTAATATAGAAAGGATAAGAACTATACTTTTAGATAATCAATAATTTCAAGTTTAATTAGAATATCAATAGGCTATGCATATTTTTATTCTAATATTTATTATTTTGATAAAGATAAATTATAATTATAATTTTATAATATTGAGTCTGTGCTGACTCATTCTCCCTGGTTTAACTACAAAAGGAAGAATTGATTGATTGTACTTTAGTGTAGTTCTCTAATAGGTAAGTTTACTTTTTTTTAGAAATTAAAGATCAATACTTCAATTTACACAAAAAGTAATCGTAATGTAATAATTGCATAAGTTTAATTTTTTTCGAAATTAAAAATCAATATTTCAATTTATACAAAAAGTAAGCGTAATCTAATAAACGTGTACCCTGTCATTTTTCTTTGATCAAGTTAGTTATATTCCATCGGAGACGAATCTTGTCAAGGGTTTGATTTTAGATAAGAAAAACTTAAGTGAGTTATAACTTAGAAGTAATTTTTTTTTAAAAAAAAACTACTTATAATATCCGTTGCTATAAGGAAAAATTAAGAATAAAATAGATTTAAATTGAAAAAGTTATCATTTATTTTATAATAGACTAAAAACGAAATATCATCATACAATTGAAGTTGAAGGAGTATTTGCTATTTTTTCCATATCAATTTATGTAAAGATTTTGACTAAACACGGGGTATACAAAAGAAATAATTTTTTTTGCAACTTGTTATATAAAATAATTCATACATATTTATGTGATTATAAATTAACTTATAAAAGTAAAATATATATTTTAAAGTTAAATTATTATTGAATATAAAAAAATATCTTTTTTTATTGAAAAAAGAAAGAAAGAAAAAAGTATCACATATGCAGTACTCTCTCAGTTTCATTTTAATTGACCTCTATATCTAGATGATTCATTTTACTTGTTTATTTTAGCATATCAAAAAAAATTTACTACTGTTTTTCTCTATTATTTTTAGTACTAAATAGAGTAGAATATCAAAAACACACCTAACTATTCTCTTTTTTGAGTTTCAGATCTAAACTATTTGAAGTATGAGTTTATACCTAAACTATCACTCATTAGTTTGAAAAACATACCTCAACTAATATGTGATGATGCGTGTACTACAATCTCTCTTTTATTTTTAAAACAACTGTCACGTGGCACTCCGTGAGATTTTTTTCCACCTTGGTAAAAATTAAATTAATATTAATATTAGGTTAAAAATTACATATTCATCGTGTTGAGAAATGATGAAGAAAAATGGGAGAGTTTAGGGTAAAATCAATTGATTTTTTTTTTAAAAAATAACGGGTCAGCTTAGAATAAAATAAAAATATGTTATGTCATCAGAATATTTAGTGGTCAGACGCTCCTAAATGCATTTGTATACAAACACGAGTCCAGTCAGAGTTTCAAAACATTACTCCCTCTGGACCACTTTACTTGTTACATTTTTTATTACACGCTCCTTAAGAAAAATATTAACTAGAGTGTAATTTGACTAAACTATTCTTATTTATTACTCATCTTTATTTAATACTCCTCTCTTTTGCACTTATATTAATATCTCTTCATATTTATGACTAAGGATAAATGTGTAAGCAAAACAACTAATTATACCTTGATTTTTAAAATTACAACTATTTTAGATTATCTATTTTTAGTAAAGACGACAAGTAAAATAATTCAGAAAAAGTATTAATAAGGTTAATTTAATAAAATACTCTTCTAATTAAAGGAATAATATGAAATTGGGGGAATATTAAAGAATGGTAGGTAATGAATGAGGGGTGACAAAGTCATTTTGGATTTTTCATCTTATAGCGTGTCAGCCTATCATTAACTAATCTTCTCTATTTTCTTTGTTTTTCCCTCTCATATCACGCAACTTCTTCATTCATTCATTCAATGTCATTTCTGCGTAAGATTCCTAAGCTAATTCTAATGGGGAAGTCTTAATCAATGATAAATAAGGTGTACCAAGTCAATCAACTACCAATATAAATAACTACCAAACTAATCAAGTGATTAGCGATTATTAACCCATTGACATCACTATTTAGAGAGCGACCTGTTTGAACAAAAGGACATTTCATGTAAGGGAAAGGATAAACACAACACATGACAGAAAGTTCAAATTCATACAACATTTATGAACTCTTAAAGATGGGTTACAAGGGAATTTAACTGAATCTCCTTAATTAGAAAATTATATTGTGCAAATATGATATAAGAAAAAATTGTACATATATAAAATTTTGAATTCCTTATTCAAATTTAAAGTACAATATTTCTAGCTCCAGCACTATTCAAAACATTTCAAGACTATTCTTCATGCAATCATTACTAGTTAGTATTACGGGTGAAAATCGTTTATACCTTCGAACTTTGCTTTAAAAATCAAACACCCCCTCAACTTTGAACAATAATCATTCTCCCCCCTTTATCCTAATTAATTTTTTTAAATGCCTATTTTGCCCTTGTATTATCAAGCTTTATATCTTTTTTAAGAAAACTTTTTTGTAATCATAATTTTTATTTTTTAAAATCTATATAACATATGTTGTATATATATATATATATATATATATATATATATATATATATATATATATATATATATATATATTATTTCTTAGATAAAAAAAGAAAATTGAAAAACACTAATTGAGTATGTAAGTTAATGACATTTCATAATAAAATAAATGAGCAAAATAAAAAAAATATTAATAATAATCAAAACTCTAATATCTAATTATACAAGTAAAAATAACAGGTAATTATAACTTTATAAATATATTTCAATGCATATATATAAAATTAAATGATTGTTGTTTATAAATTTTAAATTATAATTTAGAAAATATTTTATTATTGACAACCAAAACTCATTTATCTATATAGACATTAGAGAATAACAGAGAGAGAACTAAAAAAACATGCATCTATATACATAATTAGGGAGAATAGCTTAAGACACACCTAAACTATAGCTGAAATTACTGTTACACACTCTAACTTTATGGGGGTCCTATGACCCTCCTGAACTATTTTATAGTGTAATATTGTGGGTATTATTAGCATAGATGGACATGCAAGTGAACACACGTATAAGCAGCAACTTCAAAACAGTAGATTGAAAGTAAAATTCACATGAAATTGGAATGATTTGTGTTATTTGATCAATAATCATGAAGATAAAGTTAGAGAGTTTTAAGAAAATTCGAGGGTTAATGGAAGATAAATTAACATTAATGAGAACTGACCCCGCTTTTTGATAGCGTGTGAAAGCACTTACTTTAGTTTGAGTGATTTAGTGGTCAAACTAAGCTGATAATACCCTAAATATTACACTATAAAATAGTTCAGGGGGGTCATAGGACCTCCACAAAGTTAGAGTGTGTAACAGCAATTCCGACCATAGTTTATGTGTGTTTTGAGACATTCTCTCTACATAATTACATATGCCCGTTTGGTCATAAGAATTTTTCATTATTTTTCAAAAAATTATTTCACTTTAAATTATTCAAAAAAAATATATTGTTTGGCCATAAAAATTTCAAATACAACTTCAAATTGTATTTGAAAAAGTGAAAACACCTAAATACTTGTTTTTACTTTTTTCTATTTCACTTTTTCACTTTTTAGTTGTATTTAACACTTTGAATTCTAAAAAGTGTTTCAAAAAAGGTATGGCCAAACATAACTCCAACTATAATTTTTTTTAAATAAAGTAATTTTTTTTATTTTCATGACCAAACGTCCACTTAATGCATATAATATAAAAATATCAATCATAAAAAATAGCATTAGATTTTGTGATTAATTTGTAAAAGGATTATTTTATTAATAATGTTAATGAATTTAACTAAAAATAGTAAATACCTAGGTTAAGAATATATATATATATATAAAAGATATTACATAAATAAAAAATTAAAAATGTTAAGGGCAAAATAGACATTGAATAGGATAAAGGGGGGAGAACGATTATTGTTCAAAGTTGAGGGGGGTGTTTGATTTTTAAAGCAAAGTTAGGGGGTGTAAACGATTTTCACCCTTAGTATACTTTTAATCTATCTATATCTACATCTATATCTATACTATTTTAAAAGTGGGAAGCCACTTAGTTGAAAGTTAGATTACACTTTTACCTTTACAGTTAATCAAAATGCAATAATTTTTTTTAATAAATATTAAATAAAAACATAAATAAACAATTAATAACAATATTAAAAAACCATTAGACAATCTCTTATATGCTATATACAAAATACAACGTTAGCAAGTTAAAAAGGTTTTCTCCCTTCAGTTTTTTTTTCGTTTTCTTTTTTTGAAAAAAAATCCATTAATTTATTACTTTTCATTATTAATTACATTGAACACGGATGAGAAGAATTCTTTCATTTACCTATAGTTATTTCAAGTATAAATTTGCTTAATTATTTATTACTCATAGTTATTTCAATTTTTATTGTTGATTTCTTTCATCTTCCACATTAATTAATAATAAATATTGCAAAAGCTTTTCACATTCTTTAGTAGACTCTATAAAAGTATATAATAAGGTGTCTAATCACTTTACTGTTATGAAATATTATGTGGATGTCCATAACTCCTAAGAAATTAGTTCCACCAATATTCTCCATAATGTGTAGTAACTTTCACACCCATTACTTCCCTCCATTATGAAGATAACCTCCCTATTTATCACCATTAATCTTGTAACATTCCACCTCCATAACCTCCTCCTTTATATCAATGGTTAATGTCATATTAGTGACAACCTTTTGTATGCCTCTATGAACACTATAAATAGAGGCATAGTGGTTCATATTGTAATCACTTGAAATACTTGAGAAACACTTGATACTTGGAAGAATAAGAAATACTCTCTTCTCTTGTCTCCTTCATTTCTTGTTTATTTTCTTACTTCATATTGTTACTCTTTTGGTTTAATTTTACAACACGTTATCAGCACGAGGCTTTAATTTTTATAATTGTCTTCAAATTTGAGTTCACTTCTCGAACTATCCAAAAGATAGAAGTCCAGTAGGTGCTACAAATTTAGCACAACGCCGACAGTGAGTGAGGCAATTGATTGTCTCCCGAGTGATCAATTTTGTCAATGAATATTTCTATATTTTGAAATTCTCTAGGCAAAAAGGTAACACTTGTGTGATATATATTTATTTAAATTATTCTTGTGCTAACAGTTTAAATACAATTAAAGAAAAAGATAGCAGTGTTGAAGATATTGGTAAGTTCAAATTTATAGTTATTTGATTTATCACAATAAGAGAATATAAAGTTTATGTGAAATCATGAACACATTACGTTTGTAAAAGGAAAACATACTGTTAAGTTTGAATTTTTTTTGCTACTTTGTGAAAAAAATTAAAAAAATTCTTGTTTTGTGAGAAAAAAAAAACTACTGTTTAATGTGAAAAAAAATGCTATTGTTTGAAAAAATAAATTGTTTTTCCTCTAACATGGTTTAGAAACAGTGGCTTGTTTAACGAAATTCAATGATTTTTCCATTTAAAAAGAAAAAGGATTGAAAGTGAGCCTTATAGTACTTTGACCTATTATGCTATTGATTGAGGGTAAGACGGTAGATTCAAGTCCTATCGCACCAAAAGAATAAGACATCGGGTTAAAGTCTCGATGCACTCTTATAATAAGATGTTGGGTTCAAGTCCCACTGATTTATGGCCTAAGACGTCTTTATATGGGTAAGACGTTGGGTTTAAGTCCTAATGCACCATAATGATGATATAATGATGACTATGACAAAATAATGTGCTTTTGATGAAAAGTCATGAAATTAGCCCAATTGATTTGCTCCATTCTCTTATGTGAATGTGGCAGCAATGCATAATATGTTTGAAAGAAGACAAATGCTTGACTGTATGAATATGGGCGTGAAGAAAAAAAAAGTCATCATTATGGTAGTTGAGTTCAAATCCCACCAAATATGGTCAAACATATGGGTAAGATATTCGGTTCAAGTCCAATGCAATATCTTTACGATATAATGATGACTGAGCAAATTGATATGCTCTTGATAAAAATTGTGAAGTCCGTCGTATTGAACATGCTTCATTCCATGAATTGAATGTGGTAGCAATATATGATAAGTCTGAAAGATGACCAAATCACTATTATTGTTGTATAAATGAACGTGGACATGACAAAGGACAAAAACGTTGGTCATCATTGTGGTAATTGTAAAGGAAGAACGCTATGGGTTCTCCAAATGGTCCTTCAGAAGTGAAGGTAATTTTTACCATCAATTTGGCATGAAAGGTATATATTAGGCACATAATTTTTGTGGACATAATTTGATAAATTTTATAAATCCTCCATCAAAATAAAAGAATATAAAGTAGTTGTGCACTTTACCTTTCAAAGTGATATTGAGGTGGATCATATAAATATGATAAATGTCAAGGCACGACTATAAGCTTATTATGCAAATTTATGAAGCACATATATGTGATTATAGTCCATTTCTTGAAGAGAATGTGACTTGTGATAAGCATTGAAAATGCCAACCCATTCTTGAAAGTGAATTTATCGAATGTGGTAAAAATATTGTGTAAAGACTTGCTTATATATGGTTGGACAAATATCAAAACTCACATCTACGGAAGGTTTGAGAGAAATAAAAGGAAAATATTTTGATATTAACGGTCATTGGTCAAGTACTTTTAGTACGCCACATATATTATGGTATGTCCTATATATCATGGATTACCAAAAGGTAAAAGCAAGAAATAAGTCTTACACAAATATTGTGGCATATTTTATTATGAACTACCAAAGGGCAAAAGAAAGAAATGATTCTTTCATATAAAGGTATTGGTCATGAAAAAAATGAATGTTATTGTGTGGCTACACAAATTTGTCATTGATTGGGTACATATAAGTTTCTCCTTAAAGGAGATGTTCACCATAGGTGTGGTGTTTTGAAATATGAGGTAGTACTCAAGAATTTGATAGCTTCGAAAAAGCTAATGTGTTACTACACGATGGAATAAAATTGTCCATGATATTGGGATTATAGTAAGTCTCCAAAAGAAACTTTTTAAGTTTCAAGAAAAAAAAATTATTATTGTTTTTAGACTATAAGTTATGGAAATATTTTATATCTTCATATTACTACAATCGAAACGGTTATAAATATTTATGTGAAAGACTATCATTTTCCTCCTATTTGTTGATACAAATATGGGCATATATAAGTTGGCATGACCGGTTGATCATTGCGGTTCAAATGTGAGACAAAAAATAAGTGAGAATTCATGTGGTTATACATTGAAGAAATAAAAGATTCTTCAAGAATTCTCTTATGTTGCTTGTTCTCACGATAAAATATTATATCGACTAAGGTTGGGGTTGTACCCCTAAATTTTTAGAATATATAACAAGGTGAATACGGCCCCCTTCACCTGCCATGTGGACCGTTTACTCTGAAATGAGACCCAAAAACAAATTTGGTATGAGATGTGTGTAGCAACACTTGTATGCATCAAGCCAATAAAGTTCCCCTATATTATTGGTTCAGGGTCAGGAGCCAAATAATTCCATCTAAAAATTTAAATGTGCGGTATTTAATTACTCCACGATGCACAAAGATGGATCCCCAAATAAGATTGGGGTGAATGTTAGATTTCCTAACATTAGGGGGAGATATGATTAACAACTGAAATGGACGATAAATTATCTAGATCCTCGTAAAAAAATGTGAACTTGAAGTTCAAGAGATAATTCAGTTGCAAAATATTGCAAATTAATTGACAGACGTATTTTCTGATCCTATGCTATAATTCAGTTGTAAATGCTCCAACGAGAAGTCCTTGAAGGACAGGGTCTATGGCATGCCTGAAGCGTGATAGACTAATCGATTCCAAAAGTAAAACTCCTTGAAGAAGGAGAGGAGCAAATGATAAAAATGGTCATAGTAATGAGGCAAGTGATTTAAAAGAGCACCATGACATAACTCTTTATAAAACATTGGCAAAGGTTCAGGTACCTGAAAATGAAAAAGAAGAGATCGATCTCGATATGTTATGTCGTAATGGAATCGATATCAAATGACCGTCGATGGTATCTTTGATATAATGTAGCTCTCACCATTATAAATGGTAATGAGGATCTTGAATTTAAATCTGTCAAACAGTATGGACAGATAAATTTTGGCTAGATAAAATACGCAATTCAAGTATATTTTATTTCACTTGATAATTGATGGTCTGGACTTAGTCTTTAGACTAAAGTATAAAGCTAGTGGGGTACAAATGAATTATTATGCGAAATGTAAAATCGTAAGATATAAAGTACGTCTTGTGCCTTGAGGCATAAAGATTTTTCGCAAAAGTCCTGGCATTATTGTTTGGAGATGTATTCTTTTGTTGGTGGATGCAATGATGTTTCTTTCAATCTAGCAATAGATGAAAAACTTGAATGCGTATAAAGAATGATTGTTATGTCTAGCTAGACGGTAAAGATTGTATGAAAATCCTTGAAGGATTCAAAAAGTTTTAAAGTGATTTCATTGAGTACCCCAATGATTGTGATATCACTAGAAATAAAACAAGATCAATTTTGATCTCATGAAAATGGTTAGAAAGTACCATGTTTTAGTGCAATTGGTGTGCTTATATATCCTTCTATCTATACATGAAATAATATTTTTGATATGCAGGAAAGTCATAATTTCACTTTTATGTGAAAATATTTGAGCGAAATTAGAAATTGGTATAGATGATTATTTCTAACCAATATTGTCAAAAGTTTGTTGGATATGAAAATGCGGGAGATTATTTGATCTACCAAACGTTTGATCATACGGAAGTTCTCTATTTGCATGTGAGGTCATTGCCATATTATTATATTCAACAAGACAGTCAATGATTGATATTTATTCAAGTCAAGTAAAGCTACTAGCAACTTATAAAGTAAGTGACTCTACACATGAGAAGATGTGTGATTTTCTTTGAGATTGAGGTTGCAATACTATATGAAATGATGCTTCTTGCATAGCTTAATTGAAAGAAGAATATAGAGAAGAGGACAAAACAAAGTGTATTTCAGCAAAGGACTATTTTGCTCAATTTGGTGGAATATTTGACGGAGGCATTGTCGATCTCAACACTTCGAGAAGCTGGATTGGAATGTATTATCTACATGATTAAGTGATGTCTTTGTTAGGGGGAGTAAATACGCGTTGCACTCTTTTTTCCTTGGCCTAGGTTTTGTCCCAATGCGTTTTCCTGGCAAGGTTTTTAACGAGGCAGCAAACAACGCATATTACAAGATATGTGTACTCTTTTTTCTTCACTGAAATTTTTTCCCACAGGGTTTTTCCTATTAAGGTTTTAACGAGGCACATCATCTATGGACATCCAAGGGGGAGTGTTATGAAATATTATGTGGATGTCCATAACTCCTAAGAAATTAGTCTCACCAATATTCTTCATAATGTGTAGTAACCTCCACAACAATTACTTCCCTCCATTATGAAGATAACCTCCCTATTTATCACCATTAATCTTGTAACCTTCCACCTCTATAACCTCCTCCTTTATATCAATGATTAATGTCATATTAGTGACAACCTTTTGTATGCCTCTATGAACACTATAAATAGAGGCATAATGGTTCATATTGTAAACACTTGAAATACTTGAGAAACACTTGATACTTGGAAGAATGAGAAATACTCTCTTCTCTTGTCTCCTTCATTTCTTGTTTATTTTTTTACTTCATATTTTTTACTCTTTTGGTTTAGTTTTACAAAATTTACCGTATTATCCTACTTCTATTATTATTGTTGAAATTCCTTTTTTCTAGAAAAGTTCATTACTTTTTTCCTTGACCTACTTTATTAAGCAGGATCGACACATTACGAGTATGTTTATGTTAATGCATATTAAACAATTTTATTTTCCACTTATAGTATATTGTTTCAAGGTAGGTCGATTTATGGGTTAATGAGCGCTTTTCCATGTGAAACTAATTACACTTATTAAGAAAATAATAATAATTTTTATGGTACCACATAAAAGTTGTTCTACCTAATCTTTAGTACTGTACCGCTTTATGTGCTTACATGAATCATCATTTCTATAAGGTTTTGGATTCACTCTTAGCTTTACACCTTTACCTCGACAGGCTTATGTTCTACAAAAAGTGATTGAGGGTGTGCTTTATATGAAACTAATTTGAGGAAAGTCATTTTTTTTCTTTTGGTGGAAAATATTTAATCTTGGTATATCTGTCACGACCCAACCTACCGGGCCGTGCGGGCGCCTACTCTAATCACCTAGATAGACGAACCCTTTTTACCCAACCAATAGGTAACATGCGGAATTTAAGTAAATCATTAATTAAGTCATCCTTATACATAACAGAAGATCCTTTCTTTACAAATCCTGTTCAGAAATAGACTACAAATAAATTGCGGAAAAACCTTTACAACACTTGAAAACACCCTCCCCTAGGATCTAGTCTAAACAGGTACAAAAGCTACTACGAGATGACACAAAGAGATAAAAGACCCAACTTCTGCCATGGAAACCGAAGACAGAAGTTGCTGGAGATCTCATCGCCGCGAACCTATGAAACATCACCAACCTGCAACCAGGCTATACCAAAAAGGTATAGCAAGAGTAGAGTCAGTACAAACACACGTACTGGTAGGCATCATCGATCGGTCCGAATCCCCTCTTACCATCATATAAGAAGAACATGGAAATACATGAGTGAAATTAAATAACTGGGTTTCATCCCCACGTTCTTCCGCTGCCAACTCCCTCATTCTCAAGGCTTCTAAGTCATACTAACCTTAACTTTCCTAAGCCTTACCTTATCCCGACTTCCCAAGTCACCTTAACACGTAGACTTTCCAAGTCACCTTGACACGTAGAATTTTCAAGTCACATTTAACCTTTATCCCGGTCAACTACCTTGACTAAATATTCAGACGTGACCCGGCTAACTGCCCAACCAAACCTCTATTATACCCAAGTATTACCTACCATTTCCCAGACTTTCCCAGACCTCTAGGACAACTTTACCACCTGGTTATATTAACCAATAACCACGCCCAGAATCTTCGTCTTCCTCTATATTTACCAATCACATGCAGCTCACCTAGCAACCATTGACACATTCAATGACAACAACAGAGTTATATCTAAATCCCTTTCTCATCCCAAAACCCGGACCCTCCAAGGATCCTCTAGCCACACCTAAGTGTTCAACAGGCTACCCGGTCTACCCCAAGACCCATCCTTATGCTTATTAACACAATTAATTCTTGACCGTCATTAGTACACTTAATGACAATAAAACATGAACTCATAACCTCTTTTACATAGTCTGGACCCACCCGGATCCCCCCTACACATCTAGGTGTTAACATGACAACTCAGTCTACACCAAGACCAAACTCATAACATGATGTAACAACCCGGCCTACACCAAGACCAAACTCTTAACATGACATAACAACCCGGCCTACACCAAGACCAAACTCATAACATGATATAACAGCCCGGCCTACACCAATACCAAACTAATAACATGATATAACAACCCGGCCTACACGAAGACCAACTCATAACATGACATAACAACCCGGCCTACACCAAGATCAAACTAATAACATGATATAACAACCCGGCCTACACCAAGACCAACACAACAGTTATACAACATTTCCAGACCACTCAAGGACCACCAAACAATAGCACTTTTCAATAAACAACCCAGTCCACTCACGGAATCAATATCTGGTATTACATTCAGTAAAACAACCCGGTCCACACACGAACCAATAACAATCAATGTAATACAAAGTCAACATACAATATGCAATAAAGTAAACCCGTACCAGGCGTGGTACCCGAGACAACCAAATAATAACCTGTACCAGGCGTGGTACCCGTGCCAACCAAATAGTAACCTGTACCAGGCGTGGTACCCGTGCCAACCGAATAGTAAACCCGTACCAGGCGTGGTACCCGTGCCAACCAAATAGTAACCTGTACCAGGCGTGGTACCCGAGCCAACCGAATTTCAATAACCACAATCAATAGATGAACACATACAACTTGTAAGACCAACAAGTAAATATCATTCAACACAGACTGTAAACAGGAACCTAGACATTCCACACGATATTCCTAAGCAATGTAAAGCATACAATCATTTGGACATGAGTACATGAATATACAACATTCACAGAAAATCATAAGGCATTACCTACCCTTTCCGGGTACAACTACGAACCATCAATTCCCGTCCGAAGACTATTCCCTGGTTCACCCTTTTTATTTTAACATGTTACTAGAGATTTTCCTTTTTAGATAGACACACAAGCATGCGACGCGCTTCCCTTTTTTTTAACCTTACCCAGACCGCCGCTAAGCCTCAAGCAATAAACATTCCTTAAACCCCACCTAGGAGCTTCCCATTCCCGTTTCCCGTGCTCCCAAGCACTTCCCCGATTTCCCGAACCTTCCCGATACGCTAGTCCTTCAACCCATCATTTTATGTCAACAATATAATTAAGCTAACCACATAATACCATTCACAAACCCACTATTTACTCCGTACATCCTAGATACAACACAACAATTCCCGAATCCGCCAGACTCCATGCCCGGAGGCCTAAAACATAGATTCTCCATTTCTACTATACAAAGTAAAGAAAGTAAACAGGCCTAACTACTCATAAAACCTAGCCTACCTGGATGCCAAGCAGCTGCAACCGTGCATTTCCGGCTCCATGGAGGCATTCCTGGCGGTTTTGCAGGCCCGAATCCGTGGTTTTGCGTCTTTTTTTCCAGAATTCCTTTATCGTTCTTGGTCTAAAAATAACACAAAGTAGATACAATTAACACACAAGGCCTGCACATTACCCGGACTATACCAAATCCCCAAACGCCAGGCCACCCATGATCATCCCACCATTTTCCCGGGCTTTCCACCGTTAAATCTCCTAGTTCTATCATTTTTATGGATAAAACAGAGAATTTAACAACCTATGATCATAATAACATACTATTAACAATACCCAAGAATATACATGCTTGGAATCCCCTTCTTTCCCCAAATTCCACCATCCCTAGGTCATTCCAACCTTTCCCCAATTTCCCTCCTAGCAATTCTATCGCATAGGAAATGTATTACAGAACTTGGGGAACGAAAGCCTTACCTTTTCTTGACGGAAGAATGAGGAAAACGCCTGGAATCGCCTAGCCCTTCTCCCAAAATGAACTTGTGAAAAACTGATATTTTGGGAAATGTTTCTGCATTAAAACCCCGTTGGCCCGCTATAGCGGTCCCCATTCCGCTATAGCGGTCTTAAGCAGGTTGACCGCCGCTATAGCGGTAATTCCACCACTATAGCGATGGCCGCTATCGCACGTGTCCGCACTCGTCATGGACAGAATGTCCAGAAATCTGCCAGTTTTGGCCATTTCATAACACACTTGCTTCTACCGACGACTTGAAGCAATCCTTTCACGTCAAACGCGATTCTGGGAGTTCTACTTACCCAAATTCGATTTTGAAAAGTCCCCCGGACTCCTCTATGTCTTGGCTATGCGGAAAACTAGCTTAACCCAAGACACCTAGTCCAATCCATACCCGGATTTCCCTAGACTCCACTTCGCTCCAAAACTGGCTGAGGCTAGCTTAACCCAGAATTTCAAACTCCCAAACCCGGAGTTTTCTAACTCTAACACTTGGCACGATTGGACTACCCGTAACGACGTACCCAGTCGTTACAATATCATATCATATACTACATTGTGCAGGAATATTACTTCCCTCCAAAGTAAGAAAAGTCATTTTCCTTCTTTTGGTGAAAAATATTTAATCTTGGTATATCATATCATATAGTATATTACAAATTGGAAGACTCAAAGTTAAAAATTGAATTACCAAAATAATTCTTACTAGGTTCATATTTTACGATGATAATATATATATCAGATGATATTATTATCACATTTTAAATTGTATGTTAGTACTGATTAGCATAGAATACGTGCAACGCACGTATCCGAAAATTAGTTTATATAAATGTAACAGTTGCTCAACTATCTCGATCATCTCATTTTGATCAAATCAAGCTTTAGGTAATTAGACCATTTTGTTAAGGTTAGTCAATTTCATCAATCCATTTTACACCCCTATATATTGTCATTATGGAGTGTAGAATAAACCTGTCATGTGGGCCAGTTCGGATCAATTCGATTCACTTAAAATTTTTTTATCGATTTTCTGTATTGGGATAGTTTGAGTTCTGTATAATTGGGCCGGTTCGATCAGGTCTCTTTTGAGCAATCTCGTCTGTTAGCCCATCTCACTACCCGACATTATTTCTTGATCGGATTAGCAGTTCGGTCTGGGTTACGTAAATTGATCATCATAAACCGGGTTTATATATATATATATATATATATATATATATATATATACAAACAAATCATATATCACTACTTAAAATAGCTCAAAAAGGGACGAATAGGAAAGCGACGGACAGCGTTGCTCCTGAAAAGCGACGGACAGCGTTGCTCCTGAAAAGCGACGGACAGCGTTGCTCCTGAAAAGCGACGGACAGCGTTGCTCCTGAAAAGCGACGGAAAAAGCGACGCTGTCCGTCGCTTTTCTATTTTTTAATTTGTAATTATTTTTTTACAAAAACGACGGACAACGTCATTTTTTCGTCACTTTTTTTGGAGAATTTTTGCACCAAAATTATTTATAAATAATTTATTTTTTATTTTTTATTATAAGCGACGGCCAGCGTCGCAATTATTAAAAAAAATTAAAAAATAATTTTAAAATAACGATGATGTTCGTCGCTTTTTTAAAATTTTAATTTATATTAAAAAAATAAAAAAACTACGGACAATGTTGCTTTTGTCCATCACTTTTCGGTCAATACGCGATCAACTCATTTAAAAAAGCAACGGACAAAAGCGACTCTATCCGTCGCTTCTTTAATTATACAGAGACCCGACGGGGTCTCTTTCCCTCATTTCTCTCTTTCTCTTTTCTCTCCTCCTCTCCTCTCCTCCGCTCCCTCCACCGCCTCTCCCTCTACCGCCACTCCCTCCACCGTCAGCCTCCTCCCTCCAACCTCCTCCGATTTTGAAGTTAGTTGTTTTATTTATTTGAAGGTTAGGGTTTAATTTGGGTATTTTTAGTTTGAAAAATTGATAGTGAATTCTAGACTAGGGTATGTTGTTATTGTTGAATTCTAGACTAGGGTGTATATGTTGTTGTTATTATTGTTGTTGTTGTTGAATTCTAGAATAGGAATTTGAAAAATTGATAGTGAAAATTTATATGTGAAAAAATTGATAGTGAAAAATTCCTTTTTTAGATTATATTCTTAATTTATGAACTTTAATTAGTTTAGGCTTGCTATTAGTTTGTGAACTTTAGTTTAGGCTTGCTATTAGTTTGTGAATCTTAGTTTAGGCTTGCTATTAGTTTGTGAACATTAGTTTAGGGTTGCTATTAGTTTATGAACCTTAGTTTAAGCTTGCTATTAGTTTGTGAACCTTAGTTTAGGAACCTTAGTTTAGGCTTGCTATTAGTTTGTGAACCTTAGTTTAGGTAATACTTGCTATTAGCTTGTGAACCTTAGTTTAAGTTCTTTTTTAACTTGAATTATATAGGTTCTTGAATTAGTTAGGTTCTTGAATTTGGAATTAGGTTCTTGAATTAGATTATTAACTTGAATTTGAAATAGGTTCTTGAATTAGTTTTGGATTTTGTTTTAGAATCTTGAATTAGTTTTCAACTTTAACTTTTTGAATTAGGTTCTTGAATCTTAGTTTTCTTAAGTTAAGCTTTTTTAAGTTAAGTTTGTTAGTTTAAATTGTTAGTTTTGAGTTAAGAATTAGTTTTCAACTTTAGGTTCTTTTTTGAACTTGAATTAGGTACTTTAATTTGGAACTTGAATTTGGAATTAGGATTTGGAACTTGAATTTGGAACTTGAATTTGGAATTAGGTACTTGAATTTGAAATTAGGTTCTTGAATTAGTGATACTAGATTAGAAAGCATGGATGGTACTATCTTGGATGACACTTATCCTTCAAGGCCTTTCACACGTAGTCAAGCTAAAGATCTCCAAGACCTTCAAGCAATGTTCATGAAAAGGGAAGCATTGGAGAAGTTTGAAGAATCCCAAAAGAAAGCATACAATGTGTGGGTGGTCCATTAAAGTGAGGTGGAAGGGGGAATTCAAGAATTCCCTAAAGAAGGCAACCAAACAAGGCCCTTACTTCATTAAGGGCAAAATTGTACTTGCTAGTGTTTTCTTATTCCCTAGTATAAGTAATAGCTTTTCTTCATTTTGGAAGTGGAGTTTTTGCATATTGGAGATTGGTACTCTAAAACTTGTAGTTGCTAGTATAAGGCTTAGTGTAATTTCCTTAAGGAATTAGTGAGTGATTAGGGTGACTCTCTTGATTGTTAGTTTAACTTCTTTACTTAATTAATCGAAGGTCTCCCACTTTTGGATTTCATTTAGGTTTCCTTGATTAGTTGAGTTGAATTAGTATCTAGTTGTTGGAATCAATTGGGAGGTAAGGGTTTTAGCCCCTTGTTGCCCATAATTTCAATTCCTAGTTATTAATTCTCATATCTTTTCCTTCGTTTCTTCTTGTTTGTTGTATTTCCGTTATCAATTAGGTACTTGAATTTGGAATTAGGTTCTTGAATTAGATTATAACTTGAATTTGGGAACTTTGATTTGAAATAGGTTTTTGAATTAGTTTTGGGTTTAGTTTTTATACTCTTGAATTAGTTTTCAACTTTAGGTTCTTTTTTGTGAACCTTGAATAATGCTTGTTAGTTTAGGATAGTCTTGTGAACCTTAATTAGTTTAGGCTAGTCTTATGAGTTATGTGAATATTTGTATGCAAGTGTTATTGTTAAGAAAATGAGGAACTTTGAATTAGGTACTTGAATTTGGAACTTGAATTTGGAATTAGATTTTTGAATCAGGTACTTGAATTTGAAATTAGGATTTGAAACTTGAATTTGGAATTAGGTTCTTGAATTAGATTATAACTTGAATTTGGGAACTTTGAATTTGAAATAGGTTTTTGAATTAGTTTTGGGTTTAGATTTTATACTCTTGAATTAATTTTCAACTTTAGGTTCTTTTTTGTGAACCTTGAATAATGCTTGTTAGTTTAGGATAGTCTTGTGAACCTTAATTAGTTTAGGTTAGTCTTGTGAGTTATGTGAATATTTATATGTAAGTGTTATTGTTAAGAAAATGAGGAACTTTGAATTAGGTACTTGAATTTGGAATTAGGATTTGAAACTTGAATTTGGAATTAGGTTATTGAATTAGATTATTAACATGAATTAGGTACTTGAATTTGGAATTAGGATTTGGAACTTGAATTTGGAATTAGGTTCTTGAATTAGATTATTAACATGAATTATGTTCTTGAATTTTAGTTTTTTAAAGTTAAGCTATTTTAAGTTAAGTTTGTTAGTTTAAATTGTTAGTTTTGGGTTAAGAAGTTTTCAACTTTAGGTTCTTTTTTGAACTTGAATTATATAGGTTCTTGAATTAGCTAGGTACTTGAATTTGGAATTAGGTTTTTGAATTAAATTATTAACTTGAATTTGGAAACTTTGAATTTGAAATAGGTTCTTGAATTAGTTTTGAGTTTTTTTTTAGAATGTTGAATTAGTTTTCAACTTTAACTTCTTGAATTAGGTTCTTGAATAGTTTTTTTGAGTTAAACTTTTTTAAGTTAAGTTTGTTAGTTTGGGTTAAGAAGTTTTCAACTTTAGATTTTTTTTGAACTTGAATTATATAGGTTCTTGAATTAGCTAGGTACTTGAATTTGGAATTAGGTTCTTGAATTAGATTATTAACTTGAATTTGAAATAGGTTCTTGAATTAGTTTTGAATTTTATTTTAGAATGTTGAATTAGTTTTCAACTTTAACTTCTTGAATTAGATTCTTGAATCTTAGTTTTTTTAAGTTAAGTTTGTTAGTTTAAATTGTTAGTTTTGGGTTAAGAAGTTTTTAACTTTAGGTTCTCTTTTAAACTTGTATTATATATGTTCTTAAATTAGGTACTTGAATTATATAGGATCTTTTTTAAGTTAAGTATTAGTTTATTACATTAATGTTAGTTTGTGAACCTTGAATAGCTTGCTAGTTTAGGTTAGTCTTTGTGAACCTTAGTTTAGGTTAATGCTTGCTATCATTTCCCTATACTTTTTGACATTTTGACACCTTTTTTAAGTTATTGAATACTTTATAGGTCCTTTTGGTGGACCTTTTATGTGTTTAGCGATATTATTATTTCGTATTTAGTTTCTTGTTATGATTGAATCTTATTATGAATGTTGTGGCAACAATTAGTGTTGATTTGAATTAGTTTTGTAAATGGCAGGTGGTGCATATTAAAAATGCAGATTTTTGCAGTTGAAAAAAATACAGAAAAGCGACGGACAGGGTATCTTTTGTCCGTCGCTTTTTTGAAATCTTTAAAAAAATTTCAAGAAAAAGCGACGCTGTCCATCGCTTTTCTAGAATTTTTTTAAAAAATACTCAGAAAAAGCGACGAACAACGTTGCTTTTCTGGAAAAAAAAGAAAAAACAATCGTCGCTTTTTAATTTGCATCGTTGTCCGTCGCTTTTGGAAAAGTGACAGGCCATTTTTCCACGGGAGTTACGCCGTCGCTTTTTTGCAAAAAAGCGACGAACAGCGTCCCTTTTGACCGTCTTTTTTTAGCCTTTTTTTAGTAGTGTATATAATTTCATGATTTTTATGTTAAAAAATGATAGTTAAATGATATTTGTGAAATTTTTTTTACATGATCATATGTAAAATTTACCTTTTCAAACTAGATAGTATTATAGTAATGATAAAATGAGATCGTGAAAATACTACTCTTTTGAAGCTTTGGCACAAATTGTCTATAACACTACTCTTCAGGTCTGTAGTCTTTTACTATAACTTTATTAATTTCTAGTTGAGAACATTTGTTTGGGCAAGTATTGCGCCTCAATCTTTTATGGCTAAAGAAGGTCATATTTATAATCACCTTTTAGGGTGTAAAATTCTAGGTACAAACACATATGATTATTTTTTCTTAAGTAACTGTACACGTTTTTGGGGTAAATCCAATCCAAAATATATACAACATTTTCATCTAGAAAATCAGTTATTTTTGGCCAAAATAATGTAGGATTTTACTGCTTTTAAAACGCTGATTTTCTTTTCAAGTTCATTAATTAATTAAGTATAGCCTCATAAATTTAATTAGTGAAAATTTTAATTATGGTATTAATTCTCAAAATGAATGAATTAAACCTACCATAATAATTTATAAATTATTTCATTAAAAATTCATAATTACACTTTTCGATTTAATTTTAAAATCTTACATTAAAACTTATTTAAATCTCCATGTTAGAACTACTCAATACCAATTAATTTAATTAAATTTTTAATAATTTAATTCATTGATTAATACATAGAAAACTGCAGGGTTTTCACATGAAAACTTATAAGTAACCATAAAGACACGGATCCTATTGACTAATCATTATTTTACAAATATCATTTATTATCATCCAAGCTATCAGGCATGTATGAACTTACAATAAAGTCTCACTCTTTGATAGACCAGTATAATAAATTAAGCATGTTAATCATAATAGTTATATTAAGATTATGAGTATAAATACATTTAATGATCTAGAGAAGTTGTTTATAAATATTCAGTACATAATCAATCATTTCTACTTAGTCCGTTCAATACACACAAAGCGTATTAGCACAAGAAGTCAGGATGTGACCACTCCTATAATCAAGATTAAATTATATTTCGATCCCGTGCTATAGTTATCAAGATGTTTGTTCAACTTCATCTTTGATTGTGAAAACAACTTCATAACTTAGAAGAGCCGATAATTTAATCTACTGTACATGAGCTATAAAACTCTATACACTAAAATGTCTACTATATAAATAAAGAACACATATATAAATAAAATAATCTATTTAAAATAAGACTTTACTAAATAAAATAAATAAAATAAAAGGTCTTACATAAAAAATGAAACATAATATTATAACTAAACCGCATTATTAATGTATAGTATATCCTAACACTAGCATACTGTTGGAATGATGATAATTAATACTCTAGTTCTTTCAACTCCAATTTATGTAACACCTACTTTTTTAGTTTGTACAAAAAAAATCACTTTTCTATAATCATACATAATTCAACTTTAAATTTATTTTTCTTTTAATGAAATAATTTATAATTACATAAATATTTAAAATTCTTTTTAAATAACAAGTTTTAAAAATCTTTTTTGAAAAATAAAAATCATATCAAATCAAACAATGTCGCATATAATGAGACGCATACAATATCAAGTTATCAATTCTTCTGAGATAGTACCATTTGCAACAATGAATGTGAGATGAGTGTCACATGATGGGAATAGAATAAACTTTCTCTTTTTAATAGAAATCTCTCACTTACATATCATTTGATCCCTAGCAAAAGTTCAGGTGAAATTGGTCAATCAATCTTTTCAAGTTTTTTTAAGCTTTTCTAGCTAAGCAAACTGTTTTCAAGAACTATTCTTTGAAGTCATGGTTGATTGGTTTCCCAAAAAGAAAATGGAAAAAGGAAACCCTTCTTCCACTTATAAAACACTCACAAGTCACCAATCTTTTTTTTTAAAAAAATTGAGTAAACTATGTAGGCGTTTGGAATGAAAATAAAAAATATATTAACTTTATTTGATATTTTTAAAGTTGGAGTTGGAGTTGTGTTTGGTATAGTATTTGGAGTTAATATTTAGAATTCAAATGTATTTTTTTAAAAAAGAAATTTGAACACATAATATAATTTAAATGGGGTTAAAAAGTGAAAAAAGGTTATATTTGATATATTTGACATATTTATGGCCAATTTTTTTTTTTTTTAAATAAAATAAATATGTATTACAGAATAAAGTGAATAATATTTATGGTTAAACGGATCATATAGATGCACTGCACTTTTAAAACACTCTCAACTGCTGTTGGTTTTCAGGAGGAAAGGACTCCTTCCATAGATGCACTTTTCTGTCTAATTGGTTCGTAAAAGGTAATATCTTTTATACTTTTTATTTTATCATTAATGAGAATCAATAATCAAATAAATATTTATAATTTATTTTTAAATTACAAAAAAAAAAAAGTGTGTCGCAATTAACCTGGTCAACAATGAGATTGAAGATTTTGGATAAGGAAGAAAACAATGCATTATTTCTACTCCTATTAAAGAAATCGTTAGGTGATGGATGAGGTGTGACAATATCTTTTTGGATTTTTCGTCTTTCTGACGTGTCGATTGATCATATTATAATATACGCTCTGTTTCAATTAAAGATAAGAAAAATATATTACAATATGATTTAATTTTATGATTTAAAACATGATATATAAAAAATTAAAATTAAGAAATTATCAAAGAAAATTAAATAAAAAAATAAAAAAATAAGATAAACAAATTAAAATGAAAAATTACTCCATTTCTCTCACATCAAATCATACTGCTTCTTTTACACTTTTTTGTATGCTGTTACTCATGCTATGGTATTGTATCGTTACTATCAATATTATATTTATTTTAATTGATACTTAAAATATATTGTATGGTATACTTTGATTCCATGGTTTCAGATAATCATGAAAAACCTCATTTTATATAACCATTAATTTGGTGGGATTACGTCGTTACCTATATTTAATAATTTTATTTTTTTCATTTATCATACTTTTTAGTAAGTTAATCCTTCAAAATTATTGATGTGTGAGATTATGTAATAACGATAAATAATATAATCTATCCAACTGTAAACAAATAATACATTATGATATAATATAATACAGACAATACATAATAACCATTCAAAGAGAGTGTTAACCGAAAAAAAATATTAATTAATGTCGTTTCAAGTGTCAATTCACCGAAAAAGATCCCCGACCAGATTAAAAGAAGTTTTCTAATCAGCTGTAAGATAAATATGGTACTACCAAGTTGAACATGCAAAATATAACTACTAAATTTATTTATGGTTTCACATTAACAAATTGACATGTTAGTGGGTCAAAATAAAGGACATTTTTCTAAGAAAAGTGAATGGATAAACACAACGGATGACGAAGAATTCCAATTAATAGAGCATTCTAACTTCTTAAAATCAACTAAATTAGTGTTTGACTATTAATTTTAGATCAAATTTTAAAAAGTTATTTTTGAATATATATTTAATTATAAAATTTGACTAAATTTTGAAAATCAGATCAATTTTTGAAAGAAATTTCACTTATACTTATAAAACTTTAAAAAAAATTGAAATAATATGCATGTCCAAACATAATTTCAAGTTTCAAAAATATAAATTTTGTTACTTCTGCAACTAAAAAAAAAGAAAAATAACATAAAAAGGAAAAGTTTCAAGCCCATAGAAAACTGTGTTTCCTTAAAGAATTTAATCCCCTCACAATTGCTCAAGGTTTGGATTCTAGGATAGAGTGGAACACTATTCTGCAATACCGACAATCGAAATTGTAATTTCAGCGAACTCAACAAACGGAGTTAATCACACGACACTTACTAATTTTTGAACTTGTAAAAAAACTTTGCAGAAGATAAAAGAAAAATTCCGTCTGATTTAATTTCGAAGTAAGATGATTTTTGTTTTCTGTAAGTCAGAATGAGGTGAAGCCTCTGAAAATTTATAGCCACTAACATGTGCAAAGGTACCTGTTCGAAAGGGAGGTGTCTGTTGGGAAGAGAAATGTTTGTTCATTACAGACATGCTTATTCACGAAAAGCTATGTCTTTTCGGTTCAAATTAATTTCGCAAATTTATTTTTAAAATAATTGCGTAAAATAATATTAGGAAAAGATTAATTAGTGAAAGATTGAAAAATAAATTTTGTCTAAAAAATTTATCAATCAATCATTTGCCAAAGCCAAAGCCAAAGCCGAGGTCGAGCGAGCGACGACAACGGCGCAAGGGGAGACTCTCTTCTCAACTCTTCAAAGGTTAGAAAGAGTGTTTCTCAATATAAACACAAAAGTTTTTCTCTTTCCTACCAATGTGGTACAAATGACTTTATAGCTTGCGTTTTTCACTTTTTCTTCATTTTATTTTTCATCATTTTCCAATTCACATTACACTTTCTTTAAGGCTTTAGCCTTTAAAGAAACTCAACAATCCTCCACATGAATGGAGAATGGCTATATTCAAAAAATATGTTTGAAAAATTGTGTGATTTACAAATAATAATTAATCGCATCTGGGTAAGTAGGTTTTTCTTTGAACTTTTCATAGTGAACATACATCGGGTACACTTAATCAATCGGTAGATTAGGTATCTTTAAGATATTGAGCTTTGATGTATAACTAGGCAACGTATGTCACACAATTAATCCTTAACCGTTCTTGGTTCTCATTATTGTGTTTGTTTCAGTCATAAACACTGCCTGATTTCATGAGCGCGTAGAGAACTGACTTTACACTATTTCTCCTTGAGGCGACTTACACCTCACACTCACATAGATGACTCCTAAATATGTAATTCGTAAATACACTATTTGATCATGTCATATCAAACTTAGAAATTATTAAAAAGTCTTAGCACTTTATCCTTTTCCTGAACATTGTCATATCATGAGAATGGATGTTAAATTTAGTGACTCATTCATAACTTTGTATGATCTCCTTGAACCTAGATCTTGGGATCTCCAGTCAGCTAGGTAGAGTTACCATTATGATGACTTGTTCTCGGCCATAATCCCATTCCCTTTGATGATTTATCAACCGCCTCTCTAGTTAGGCCTTTTGTAAGTGAATCCGACACATTATCCTTTGACTTTACATAGTCAATTATGATAATTTCACTAGAGAGTAATTGTCTAACGATGTTATGTCTTCATTGTATGTGATGAGACTTTCCGTTATAAATGACATTTTCAGCTCTTTCGATTGTAGCTTGACTATCACAGTGTATGCATATCGGTGCCACTGGTTTAGGACAAAACAGAATGTCTTCCAAGAAATTCCTTAGCCATTCTGCTTTTTCACCAGCCTTATCTAAAGCTATAAACTCAGACTCCATTGTAGAGCGAGTGATGCATGTCTATTTGGATGATTTCTAAGACACTGCTCCTTCACCAATGGTAAAAACGTATCCACTTGTAGATTTTACTTCAGATGATCTGGTGATCCAATTTGCATCACTATATCCCTCAACTACTGCAGGTTATTTATTGTAATGCAATGCATAGTCTTGAGTGTGTTTTAGATATCCCAAAATTCATTTCATTGTCATCCAATGAGTTTGATTGGGATTACTTGTGTACCAACTCAACTTACTAATGGCACAATCTATATTTGGTCTTGTACAGTTCATTATGTACATCAGACTTTTCAACACTCGAGCATAGTCCAATTGAGATTTGCTTTGACCTTGGTTCTTTGTGAGAGCAAGATTTACGTCAATTGGAGTCTTCGTAACTTTGAAGACCAAATACTTGAATTTTTCAAGTGCCATGTTAACGTAATGAGTTTGAGATAATGCTAGGCCTCGAGGAGTTCTATGAATTTTGATTCTCAGAATTAAATCTGTAACTCCTAAGTTTTTCATATCAAACTTGCTAGCAAGCATATGCTTAGTAGCATTTATATCAGCAACATCTTTACTCATTATCACACTCATTGATCTTAAAATTATTTATCAATATTGTTTCAAATTTCGCATACCATTATTTGGGAGCTTATTTTAGTTCATATAGTGACTTAACAAGTCGGCGCATCTTCTTTTCCTTTCCTGGAGTTACAAATCCTTCGGGTTGATCCATGTAGATTTCTTCCTCTAAATCTCCATTTAAGAAGGTTGTTTTTACATTCATTTGATGAATTTAAAGATCATACACGATGATCAATACTATTAACATTCGAATAGATGTAATTCTTATTACTGGCGAGTATGTGTCAAAATAATCAAGACCTTCTCGTTGTCTGAAATCTTTGGCAACAAGTCTTGCCTTATATTTTTCAATAGTGCCATTATTTTTCATTTTCCTTTGAAGATTCATTTGGAACCCAAAGGTTTGTTTCCTGGAGGAAGATCAACCAATTCACACGTATGGTTATTCAATATGGATTCTATTTCACTATTGATTTACTCTTTCCAATATTGCGCTTCTGAGAAAGATATTGTTTCCTTAAAAGTTTGAGGCTCATTCTCCACTAAGAATGTCAAGAAATCAGGACCAAAGGAAGTAGATATTCTTTGACGTTTACTTCGTCTTGAATTTTCCTCGTTAGATATACTTTCCTTTGTTCCTTCCCGAGGTCATTTAGATCTTTCACTAGACGACTCACATTCCTTTTTATAAGGATAGATATTTTCAAAAAAATCAGCATTATTTGATTCAATTATCATATTCACATGAATATCAGGATTTTTTTATTTAAGAACTAGAAATCGATATGCTTTACTGTTGAGGGCATATTCTAGGAAGACACAATCAACAGTTTTCGATCCTATTTTAACCCTGTTGAATTTAGGAATTTATACTTTAGTCAAATATTTTCACAGTTTAAAATATTTCAAGTTGGAATTTTTTTTTTCCACTTCTATATGGAATAGACTTTGTTTTACTATGGGGTATTCTATTGAGTATTCGGCTAGCCGTAAGTATAGCTTTCCCCCACAAGTTCTGTGGTAAATCAGAACTTATTAATAAAGCATTCATCATATTCTTTAATGTTCTATTTTTTTCCCCCGCAATTTTATTGGATTGTAGAGTGTATGGAGCAGTCGTTTGATGAATAATTTCATATTTCAAACATATTTCTTTAAAAGGAGATTCGTATTCACCACCCCTATCACTTCTAATCATTTTAATTTTCTTGTTAAGTTGTGTTTCAACTTTATTTTTGTATTGCTTGAATGTATTGATTACTTCATCTTTGCTATTTAGTAAATAAACATAGCAATATCAAGTACTATCATCAATAAAAGTGATGAATTTTTTTTTTTCACTGCGAGATGATGTTGACTTCATGTAACAAATGTCAGTATGAATCAAGTCTAAAGGATTTGAATTCCTTTCAATTGACTTATAAGGATGCTTGGCATACTTAGATTTCACAAATACTTGACACTTCAAATTATTATTTTCGAATTTAGGCAATATTTTCAAGTTAATCATTTTTCTCAAGATTTTATAATTAACATGTCCTAAACGCGTATGCCATAAATTATTTGATTCAAGCAAGTAAGAAGAAGCTGAAATTTTATTCATATCAACAACAATTACATTGAGTTTGAAAAGGCCCTCAGTTAGGTAACCTTACACATCATTCTTGCTAATTACAACTTTACCAGAAGCAAATACACATTTGAATTTATTCTTGACTAAAAATGATATCGAGACCAAATTCTTTCGCATTTCAGGCACATGAAAGTCATTGAGGGTCACAATCTCATTCGAAGTCATATTCAATCCTATCTTGCCCATTTCTTCAATCTTTGCAGTAGCTGAATTTGTCATAAAGATGGTCTCATCGGGTCCTGATGAAGCATAGGAAGCAAAAAATTCCTTGTTAGCATAAATATGACGGGTGACACCAGAATCTATCCACCATTCTTTGGGATTACCTATCAAGTTGCATTCTGAAAGTATAACATATAAATTGTCTATGTCTTCATTCTTTTTAATCATGTTTGCTTGACCTTTTTTCTTCTCTTTCTTTGGAGCACGATATTCTGAAAATATATGATCAAATTTATCACAGTTATAGCAATTTTTCTTGAAACTTTTCTTTGTTGAAATATTCTTTGATTCGGTAGGTCTTTTCTTTTTCTTTGAATTTGTTGGAGGAGTTTCAACAATATTTGCTGCCATTATTATTGATTTTACAACAACTTTCTTTTCAGCGAATCTATTATCCTCTTTGATCCTAAGTCGAACAATGACGTCCTCCAATGTCATTTTCTTGCGTTTGTGTTTCATGTAATTTTTAAAGTCCCTCCATAAAGGAGGTAACTTTTCAATGAATGTTGCAACTTGAAATGCTTCATTAATGACCATACCTTTAATGGACAATTTAAAATCAACAATATAATCAATAAATTTAATAATAAAATTATTGATACGGATCATACCTTCGACAAGGAGGTCATGAACAATTACTTGTAACTCTTGGATTTGTAACATGACGGTCTTGTTGTCAATCATCTTGAAGTCTAAAAATTTGGCTGCCACAAATTTGTTAAGTTCAGCATCTTTGGTATTATACTTTTTGTCCAAAGCGTTCCACAATTCTTTCAAAGTTTTGCATATACTATACACGTTGTAAAGACAATCTTTCAATCCATTTAGAATGTAGTTTTGTGTAAAAAGTCTGAATGTGTCTATGCCTCTGTAACAATAAATCGTTCATTGTCTGAAGTTTTTTTAGACAGAACTGAAACATCTTCGGTGATGAACTTCTGCAGACTAAGAGTGGTCAAATAGAAGAACATCTTTTGTTGCCAACGCTTAAAATTTAAGCATGTAAATTTTTCAGGTTTTTCTGTCGCTGTCATATCAGGCATAGGCGTTGAACGACTTGATGAAGCAACATTTGTTGCTCCAGATCCGAAGTATTTACATTAGCAATTGGCTCCCTCATTTCTATTTACCAAAATAGAAATAGAATTAAACTGACAGAATTAAAAAATAAATGGTTAACTAGATGAAGATTTTATATTCTTCGAATTAAGTTGAACAAATTTTTTTATCAATTTGATAAAATTCTTATGACTTCGAATCAAGTTAATAAAAACCAACAAGAATATAAGATGAAGCAGAAATATAAATTAATTTTTTTAAGTTTGTTTCTCCTGCAACTAAAAAAAGAAAAATAACATAAAAAAGAAAAGTTTCAAGCCTACAGAAAATTGTGTTTCCTTAAATAATTTAATCCCCTCACAATTGCTCAAGGTTTGAATTAATTCCTCCCAGGATAGAATGGAACACTATTCTGCAATACTGACAATCGAAATTTCAAAACTTTAGCGAACTCAACAAACGAAGTTAATCACACTATACTTATTAATTTTTGAACTTGTAAAAAACCTTTGCAGAAAAACTTTGCAGAAGATGAAAGAAAAATTTTGTCTGCTTTAATTTCGAAGTAAGAGGATTTTTGTTTTCTGTAAGTTAGAATGAGGCGAAGCCTCTAAAAATTTATAGCCACTAACAGGTCAAAAGTACATGTTGGAAAGGTAGGTATATGTTGAAAGAGAAATATTTGTTCATTGCAGTCATGCTTATTCACGAAAAGCTATGTCTTTTCGATTCAAATTAATTTCACAAATTTATTTTTTAAATAATTATGTGAATTAATATTAGGAAAAAACTAACTAATGAAAGATTGAAAAATAAATTGTCTAAAAAATTTATCAATCAATCACATCAAAGCCAAAGTCGAGGCCGAGCGAGCGACGACAACGCAAGGGGAGACTCTTCTCAACTCTTCAAAAGCTAGAAAGAGTATTTCTCAATATAAACACAAAAGTTTTCTTTTTTCCTACCAATGTGGTACAAATGACTTTACCTTGCCTTTTTTACCTTCCCTCTATTTTATTTTTCATTATTTCCCAATTCATATTACACTTTTTTTAAGGCTTTAGCCTTTAAAGAAGCCCAATAATTTCAAGAAATTAAATTTTAACTTCAAAATCTATGACAAAACATAAGCTAAAAATTAGCCTTGCTAAATGAAATTTGAATATTGACATCAGTTGCGTGTTCTATCAAGCTCATCCAGAAACTAGAGATAATCTATTCAAACAGATGTGTTTTGATGAGAAATCTAATGAAATAAATTATTAGTGTGGTTACAAACACAGGCCTATTAATCAGTTACTTGGGAACAACAGTAATAATGGACTGTAACAAATGCTAAAGGCAAGTCACAGGCTGCTCATATCGATAATTCATGTTACCTGGCTAGAGAGGACCAGAGTGTATTTTAGTTAGGCATATTCACAAATCGATTTAATTTAAAATTTAAAATTAATTCGAAGCAATTTAGATTATATAACAATGTGAATTTAATTTACAGATTCAATTATAAAATATCATGATTTTCAGGTTCAAATATTATTGGATGTATTTATAGATCGAGCCAATTGAAAATTTAAATTGTACATACATCACTAAAAAAATTAATAATCTATGTCTAAGACTCTATAGCCCAGGCCCAAATCTCAATTTTGATATTTTCTTTTCTTTGATATTTTCTTGACGGCTAGACCTATTGCGTCTCTAACTCTGTTGTTGATTGTTGCATGTTGAATTTGTTTGTTTGAACAAGTTGTCAAGCTCTTGTTTAGCCATTTATATGTGAGGGAAAAAAATCTATATATACTATATTAGATTTATTATTACAAGTCCTACCAGTAATGTCTAGTTTTCAATATCTATCATTTTTTTATCAAAGCCTAAAAAAATAAAAAAATAGATTAAAAAAATAAAAATAAATAGTATAGTCAAAAATCATTTAATGAAATAAATTTTCTAAAATAAAGTTGGTATAGTTATTAAGGATACCAATCCTCCCCCATATCTCTCTTATATATATATTTTTTTACTCTCTCATTATTAAAGCATGATTTTCTCTATTCTTCCATTATTTTATTCTCTGATATAGTTCTTCTTCATCGATCAAAACTCCACTAAAATATAGATTGATGTTTTTCGTTTGAAGAACAAAATCATGCAAAGAAAAATAATTTGATATCAATCAATCGACAATCTCTCTTTTTCAATATGAGATGGTAGTATTCATTCAATCATATGACTCAATGTCAATAATATTTTTGATTTTGGTGTTGTATTTTTTGAACAATATTTATTTTGTTTGTTGTCTTACGGATTCGAATGATATAAATGATGTTGTTGTGTACGAAATGCATATATAAATTGATTTCAATTGTATTTAATTAATTCTTTATAAAAGTCACACTACATACCTGAGTCATTCTAAACTAAAAGGCAAAGTGATATCAACTTTTATACTTATTTAGATTTCAAAAAAATGTCTAAAATTTTAGAAGTCAATTTGCATATTAAATATATATGAATTATATACCTTTTCAGTATAGTGAAAAAAAAATCAAATTGAATACTAGTTGAAATATAATTTGCATACACCATGGATATCATAAAAAAACATTATTCAATAATTTAGTGAATCATCCCTTTATATTGAGTTTACAATGTTGAAATGCATAATGAAATTAATTTCAACTGGACTTTGTATCTACTAATGGGTATACAAGCTGCCTGTAATACTTCATAACTATCAAATTGTATATTAATTTCATACATTAAAAGTTGAGAATACGAAAAATTACTATGTATGTAATGAATATACAATCTAGTAGTATAATACTTCATACATATCAGTTCTATACCCCATATATATACATATATATCGAGACATTATAAAAATGAATTACATTTAATGTATGTAATTGATCTACAAATTATTTTCAATGTATGTTTGATAAACGCTCAAATCGTGCTCTCTAATTAAGAGGTCACGATGATCGTGTAGTCAAAACAAAATTTATAATTCTCAACAGATATCGGGGTCGTACCCAAGGGAACAATGTAGTCGCGATAGAGCTAATAAAGAATAAAAGCAACTTATTGAAGTTCAATTAATGAAAAGGGGAATAAGATATCTAAAGAAGGGGATTTACGAACTACAACTAAAAGATAAAGAAAATAAATAAAAGATAAATTGATCAATGACTCCCACCTTGCTTTCGCCAAGCAAGGATAACAAGGGAGATATGGGCTTGGGAATTCAAATTGACAAGACTTGTACCCGATTGACACTTAGGTAGTCTTGGTCTTAAGTGTGGAATGCTATCTCTCGATCAACATTCACATTTTCAATAATTTCGGTTAGAACATCATTCGGTGAGATAAACAAGCAACCAATTAACTTGGGGAGGTCATCCTAATCCTAGGTCGGACCCTTAAATGGGAGATTCCGCGATAAGAGCTACTCCTAGCCTCCAATCTAGATGGATTCCCAAGTACCCACTATTGAATCTTCCTGAATTTAGGGAAATGCTCTCCTGAGCAATAACCCAAATCAGAAGGCTAAGTAAATGTTTGCAACCATTGACCATAAATTCAAGAAATGAAAGATTCAAGAGACTCAAATAATCAAACAAGAATAAAATCTAGATTTAGAATCAAATACCCAACCAAGTATTATCTCTAATACAAACCCAAAATCTCAAGTCAACAATACACCAATAAAATAGGAATTAAGAACAAGAGTTGCAGAATGGAAACTAAGGATTTTACAATAACTTCCTCCAAATCTTTACTCCTATGGTGTTGGTTGATGAACCTTGCTCCCAAGCTTGCTCAAAAGTTGTGAAAATAGCCAAAGATGTGTTTCAAGACGGCTTGGAAGTATTTTATGTGAATTGGGGTTTCCAAAAGGTGAAATTTCCAAATCTGCCCCCGCAACTGCTTTCCTTCTTCGCATTCGCGAAGGGTATCTGTCTGGTTGACCTTTGCGTACGCGAGTGGTACACTGCATTCGTGGAGCTTCGACTCAGTTGGCCTTCGCGTTCACGGCTGAAACCCAGCGTTCGCGAAGGCATGTGCTGCTGCCAGCTACTTGCTTCTCCGAATGGCCTCTTTTTGACTTGTTTTCATCTGAATTCATCCCTAAAACTTCTAAAACACAAAGACCTGCAGAATAGAAGTAATCCGTGTCAATTGCACTATTTTTCCACTTTAAGCTAGCAAAAGCATAAGTTTAAAGGCTAAATAAGTAGGTAAAAAATACTGACTTATCAAACCCCCAAACTTAAACTATAGCTTGTCCTCAAGCAACTTAAAGCTTTTAACACAAGAGGCATAAAACACAAGTGCAAATGATAATACCACAAGCCAAGGAAAACTCATTTCAAGCACCAAACATGACTTCGGTTGGTACTAATGATTAGTCAATCACGTGATAACTTACTCTAAGCATTTCCTTCAATTCAAAACACAAACTCATGATGCAAAGGCACAATAAGAATAAGAAAGTGATAACAACCAATCCTCAAGATGTGACTCACATCACTAGCTTACCAAAACATGCTCAGTTGACTCATTTTCGGAGTTCATCAATGTCACCAACTATCCTAATTCGCATGCCCTCACAAGAATGAAAGACCCAAAAACACATTATGTACAAAGACAATCAGAAGGGACAAATACAAACACTCACACTCACAAGGAATTTCTAGTGCACACACGTCGAACCATAGGCTTTCCCTTCATATAAATTGCCACTAATGTAGGGAAGCCAAGCTCGGAATCACCAAGGACTTGCGGGTTACAATGTTGGCTAGGGCTAAGGTGAGGATCATTTGGTTTAAGTGACTACACCTCCCTAGTGCTCTTTGTTCTTATTTCAAACACCACTCACATTTTCAACTTCAACTTCACCTTATTTCTCCCTAACACAATCCAATATTCTTCTTTTTAACTCATGATCATTCACACTTTATATCACCTTCACTTGGTAGCACCACTTTTTGCTTTTCAATTTTCTCATTGGATTGATCTTTTGGAGTACTTTTCACTTCGAAATTAAGGTGCTACCTTTCACTTAGAGTGCACTTCTTTTCTTCTCCTTATTTTGTCACGACCCAATCTACCGGGCTGTGCGGGCGCCTTCTCTAACCACCTAGATAGACGAACCCTCACCACCCATCCAACAGGTAACTCACAAAAATTAAAGTAAACCATTAATCAGTCTATTTTTTTATACATGAGAAATTCTTTTACAGAAAATGTTCATAAAATAGGCGACTTAAAGAATTTACGAAAAATCTTTACAACCTTTAAAAACACCCTCCCTAGGACCTAGTCTAAGCAGGTACAAGAGCTACTACAAGATTTATACTTAACATGTAAAAGAGACAACTTCCGTCATGGAATCGAAGGACAGAAGCTGCTGGAGATCACCATTGTCATGTACCTATGAAACATCACCAACCCTGCAACCAGACTATACCAAAAAGGTATAGTAAGAGTAGAGTCAGTACAACCACACGTACTGGTAGGCATCATCGGTTGACCCGAATCCACACGTACCATCATATAGGAAAACAGGGAAAAACATGAAAATAAACATTATAGCTCCCTCCTTCACCTTTAGCCTTGACCCTGACATCTAGGACTTCCCAAGTCTCACTCATAACTAGACTTCTCAAGGTCTCTTTGTCACCCAGACTTCCCAAGTCACCTTGTCACCTAGACTTCCCAAGTCACCTTGACACGTAGACTCCCCAAGTCACCTTCAACTTTTACCCCAGTCAACTACCTTGACTAAATACCCAGACTAAATCCGTCCCACTGCCCAACTAAACCACTTATACCCAAGTATTACCTACCATTTTTCAGACTTTTCCGGACCTCTAGGACAACTTTACCACCTGGTTATATTAACCAATAACCACACCCAGACTCTCCGTCTTCCTCTATATTTACCAACTACATGCAATTCACCTAACAACCATTGACACCTTCAATGACCACCATAAAGCTACATCTAAATCCCTTCTTGGATCACATAACCCGGAACCTCCAAGGGTCCTCCACCCACACCTAAGTGTTCAACAGACTACCCCGGTCTACACCAAGATCTACCCTTAGCTTATTAACCATGATAATTCCTGACCGTCATTATTACACTTAATGACATTAATTTATGAGCACATAACCTTTTTTAAATAGTCCGGACCCACCCGAATCCTCCTCACACATCTAGTGTTAACATGACAAACCCGGTCTACACCAAGACCAACTAATAACCAACATAATAACCCGGTCTACATCAAGACCAACTAATAATATAATATAGCAACCCGGCCTACACCAAGACCAACTCACAATATACTACAGCAACCCGGCCTATACCAAGACCAAACTCACAATATACCATAACTACCCGGCCTACACCAAGATCAAACTAATAACATAATATAGCAACCCGGCCTATATCAAGACCAAACTCACAATATACCATAACAACCCAACCTACACCAAGACCAAACTAATAACATAATATAACAATCCGACCTACACCAAGATCAAGCTCAATAGATATAAAGGATACCCGATCACTCAAGAACCACCAACAAATATCACATTTCAATAAAATAGTCCGGTCCACTCACAGAACTAATAACAGTCAATGCAATGCAATGATAAAGGAAAATAAACCCGTACCAGGCATGGTACCCGATCCAACCATTAGTATTCCGTACCAGGCGTGGTACCCAAGCCAACTATTTATTATACCCATATCAGGCATGGTACCCGAGCCAACCGTTAGTATATCCTGTATCAAGCGTGGTACCCGAGCCAACCGTTAGTATTATCCCGTACCAGGCGTGGTACCCGAGCCAACCATTTGTTATACCTGTACCAGGCATGGTACCCGAGCCAACCAAATGTCAATCAATCCACAGTCAAATAATGAACAAACAACTTGTAAAACTAACAAGCAACACACTGTCTAATCCACAGACTGTAAAAAATAGGACCCTTAGACATTCTAAACAATTCTTCTAAGCAATGCAATTTATACAAACACTTAGATAAGAGTACAAAAATATACAACATTCACAGGAATCGTAAACCATCATCTACCCTCCTTCCCGGGTATATAACTTAGCCTCGACCTCCGTCTGGAGGTCAAACACACTCACTCTTTATTTACGAATAATGAACGATTCCCTTTTTAGCATAATTTAACAACCACATTGATTCTTAACTTGCATAAATAATAACAATGTGAATTACTACCCCTTAGCCCTTAGCAAAACCAACACTACTTATCATGCCCTTCGTATTCCCAAATCCTCACCTAGGAGTTTCCCATTTTCATACCCATTTAGTTATCCTTGCAATTCCCGGTTCTCCAAACCTTCCCGACATCCCAGTCCCTGAGCCCTATCATCTTATCATACCAGGACAACATAAACAACCCCAAATAATTATCAATAGCCCAATATTCAATCCAACCAATTCCTAGCACCTACATAACCAACACTGAATCCACCAGACTCCGCGCCCGGAGGCCTAATCATGGATTCTCCTTTCCCACTATACAATAAATATGGAATGTAAGCAGGTCTATCTACTCAATGAAAACCTAGCCTACCTGGGCGCTAAGCAGCTGCAACAGTGTATTTCTGGCTCTGTGGAGGCATTCCTAGCAGTCCTGCAGGCCTGAATCCGTGGTTTCGTGTCTATTTTATCGGAATTCCTCCTCCCCATGGCTCCCAAGCCTTGGAGCAGCCTAGGAGGGTTCTTGGAATAGCTCTCGTCTGTTTTAGGGCTGAATGGAAGAGAATGAAATTAAAAACCCATTTTTTGGGTTTTCTGGTCACGTCGCTCTGCTATAGCATTCCCTCCTTTGCTCTAGTTGTACCTCCATAGTGAACCCTATCGCTATAGCAGTGCTGACCCACGTTGACTTTCGCTATAGCAGTAATTTCTCCACTATAGCAGAGGTCGCTACAACGATTTGTCAACCGCTATGGCGGTTGACACGGGACAGAAAGTCGTAAAGTCCCCCAAAAAGTGTCTATTTTACTACACACTTATTTTTTTGATATTCCGGAATAACCCCTTCACGTCAATCTCGATTTTGGGAGCTCTACTTACCCGAATTCGATTCCAAAAAGTCCCCTAGACTCCTCTATGTCTTAGCTACAAATAAAACTATCTCAAACCAAGACATCTAACCCAATCCTTACCCAGATTTCCCTAGACCCTACCTCACTCCAAAATCGATTGAGACTAGCCTATCCCAAAATTTTCAACTCCCAAACCCGAAAGTTTTCTAACCCAAAACTTGGCACGAATGGTTTACTCATAACGACGAACCTGGTCATTACACATTTGATCACATGCACCACCAAACTTAGGCATTTTCCTATGTTATATTTCGTTTTCCCCCCAAAATTAGGCTTTTAGCCTACATTTCATTTTCAAGCAATTAGGGAGGATGGGTGCCAAGATAGAGGTTTCAAAATAAAGTTAAGGTTTTAACAAGATGCCAAAGAATGGTCACCAGCTCAAAGGGGTTCACTAAGATTTTATGTCATTGGGAAGTCATTTGGGTGAAGTGGCTATAAAAAAGGGCCTAAGGTCATTTTCCAAGCTTGGTTACACCTAGAATTTCGCCTTGAATCACATTCGGGGAAAGTTCTAGATGACACACATGCACACGAATTATTCATCTAAACCTCACCACACATGGCATGCGAATCATTCAAAAAGGATTAATTTTTTTAACTTCCTAAACAAAAACAAAGATGAGTTATTCTACTTTATCACCACTAATGAGTCAAGAGTCACAAAAAGATTTAAAAAGTTGTCACAAAATCACTCTTCACCATGCCTTTTTCAGAATTTTTTTTGGAAGGGTATGCCTATTTCACTTAGCATGCAAGACTACCTTATTGGTACCAAACAAGTCAACTTGCAACCAAAACATCAAAAGATGACAATTTTCCCTTAAGAATGTCGTCACTCAGTCTATCATTGGGCCAATTCATCTATATAAATTGGCATGGCTACACAAGGTGGATCAAAATAAGTATCACACTTTTTGGGCATATGCGATTCGCACATGACAAAGTGCGTGTCGCATGTGTAACGCACAGGCCAAACAGTGGGCCTGTGCAAAGCTCGTGCGGTTCGCACCCCGTCATTTGCAGAACAAATATCCCCTAGCAAGTTCCATCTAGCCTAATGGGTACTCAGACTTTCCATGGCCCACAACAACCATATTTCAACTACAAAATAACAAAAGAAACTAAAAGGTAAAGAAAAATTAAACTAAACCATCAACTTCTTCCACAACAACACCAGAGCTCGACAAGAGCATAAAACCAAACAAAACAAGACCGATAAAGGCATCATAATGAAGAAGGTTGGTGTTTATACCTGATGAGTTGCAATTAGTGATGCAATGGAAGAGCTTGATGGAATTTATTGTGTGCCAAAGGAGGAGAGAGTTTGTAATTTTGAGAATGAACCGTAGAAGCAGGACCTCTAAAATTTGAAATATTTTAAAACACCTGGGATCTGCCTGTAAGCCTTCGCGTTTGCGGCCGGTCTATGCATTCGCGAAAGCCTGATGTAAACCTGGTCTTCGCGTTCGTGGCCAATTCTTCGCATTCGTGAAAAAGGTGTGCTGGGATAACTTTTCAATTTTTCTTCAGCTTTCTGCCCCCGATGTGCAACGCCTGGTGCGACGGGCACTTTGTGAGGTGCAAAACGCACCATTTTTGCACATGCCAGTGTTTTTGTTCAGTTCAATGTTTGCTTGTGCGATGGCATGTGCGACGGTCACTCTTCCAGGTGCGAAAAGCACATTTTTCAGAGGTATTTTTGGTTCTTCTCAACACTTAGTTCCTCTACTCATTTCCTTGGGCACCTAAAAAGAAACAAAAAGTGAAGTAAAGCATAAAAATGATGGGTTGCCTCCCATCAAGCTCACAATTTAATGTCGTGGTGCGACGCAAGCTACCTCACCCTTTGGATCTCCACTAGGAGAATTTGAACCTTCAACCCAAAATTGAATCGAATTTCTGGTGACAATCTCGGGGTGAAGGTTTGAACATAAGAAGGCCATTGTCTTGATTTCGCATTTCACACTTTTTGGCCTTCAAGTGAGGGAGGACACTTTGCCTTCTTTCCATGACAAACTCAAAACCGGATAGACCTTCATCCACTCTCCTTCCAAGGTCTTCCAAAAGCCTGATTACTTTAACTTTCGTCCATTCAATGAAACTTAAGGTCAAACAAAGGTTGAAGCGGGATTTGGGTGTCTCCACTTTCAAGCTTGCCTCATTCATAACATCCTCCCTTAGAGATGCTATGACATCATGACCCACACTTAGGGTAGTTGGTTGCAACACCACCTTCAATTCATGATCCTCACTTGTATTTTCTTCTTCTTTCGCCCTTGCATACACAAAGCATTGCTTTATGGATTGCACATTCTTCTCTTGGGTTTCTAGTGAGGCCAAGAGGGTTTGGAGCTTGCCATACATGCCTTCTTCTCTTGCGAATTCATGGTCGTTGTTAAAGTCACAAGCACCACTAGCAACATTGTTAGCACAAGAAGGGGGAGGGGGCGATCATCATTGGGGCAATCGCTCCAATGTCCATCACGACCACCACAAAAATAGAAATTGCACCTGTCACAGGAGCAAGAAGGAGAATACCTTCCTCTCCTAGGTCCAATTCTACACCTTCGTCCAAGGTGGGGTCCTCCACAATAAACACAATAGTCGGGAATATAAATTAGAATGCAACCATCAACATTTCTAAAATTCAAATAAGCCATGATGCCATCAACAAACTAAAACTAAACAAAAGAAAAACAATTATTCACAAAAAATTGAACTAGAGTAAGTAACTCAAATTCTAAACTAACTCAATACGCCAAATTGCTCCTCGGCAACGACGCCATTTTTTATAAACGCTCAAATTGTGCTCTCCAATTAGGAGGTCACAACGATCTTGTAGTCAAAATAAAATTTATTATTCCCAACGGATGTCGGGGTCGTACCCAAGGGAACAATGTTGTCGTGATCGAGCTAATAAAGAATAAAAGCAACTTATTAAAGTTCAATTAACGATAGGGGAAAAAGATATCTAAAGGGGGGATTTAGAACTACAACTAAAAGATAAAGAAAACAAATAAAAGATAAATTGATCAATGGCCCTCACCTTCCTTTCGCCAAGCAAGGATAACAAGGGAGATATGGGCTTGGGAATTCAAATTGACAAGACTTGCACCCGATTGACACTTAGGTAGTCTTGGTCTTAAGTGTGGAATGCTATCTCTCGATCAATATCCATATTTTTGATGATTTCGATTAGAACATCATTCAGTGCGATAAACAAGCAACCAATTAACTTGGAGAGGTCATCATATTCCTAGCTCAGACCCTTAAATGGGAGATTCTGCGATAACAGTTATTTCTAGCCTCCAATCTAGATGGATTCCCAAGTACCCACTATTGGATCTTCCCGAATATAGGGAAATTCTCTCCCGAGCAATAACCCAAATCAGAAGGCTAAGTCAATATTTGCAAACATTGACCATAAATTCAAGAAATGAAAGATTCAAGACACCCAAATAATCAAACAAGAACAAAATCTAGATTTAGAATCAAATACCCAAATAAGTATTATCTCTAATACAAACCCAAAATCTCAAGTCAACAATACACCAATAAAATAGGAATTAAGAATAAGAGTTGAAGAATGGAAACTAAGGATTTTATAATAAATTCCTCCAAATCTTCACTCCTATGATGTTGGTTGATGAACCTTGTTCCCAAGCTTGCTCAAAAGTTGTGAAAATAGCCAATGATGTGTTTCAAGATGGCTTGGAAGTGTTTTATGTGAATTGGGGTTTCCAAAAGGTGAAATTTCCAAATCTGCCCCCGCAGCTGCTTTCCTTCTTCGCCTTCGCGTGGTGTCCACCGCGTTCGCGAAGGGTCTCTGTATGGTTGACCTTTGCGTACGTGAGTGGTACACTGCATTCGTGGAGCTTTGACTCGGTTGGCCTTCGCGTTCGCTGCTGGAACCCCGCGTTCGCGAAGGCATGTGTTGTTGCCAGCTACTTGCTTCTCTGAATGGCCTTCTTTTGACTTGTTTTCATCCGAATTCATCCCGAACACTTCTAAAACACAAAGACCTGTAAAATAGAATTAATCTGTATCAATTGCACTATTTTCCACTTTAAGCTAGCAAAAGCATAAGCTTAAAGGCTAAATAAGTAGGTAAAATACTGACTTATCAATGTATACTATAGTCATTAAGTTAATCAATGAATATTAGCATAGAATGTCTTAATAATACCACACAAAAATCAGATTATATACTTGAAATTATTCTTTTTTTGATTAATGTATTATGACCTAATAATGAATTTTAGTAGAGAAAATATGAATTGCAAAGAAAAAAGATTTAGTTGAATAACGATAATTGTAAATTCTTACATTTAATAGCCTGTTTGGCCAAGCTTATTCTTCTCCAACAGTGCTTATTTCTTTTCAAAAGTGCTTATTTTAAAAAAATGAGGTGTTTGACCAAGCTTTTGAGAGAAAATAATTACTTCTGGGGAGTAGCAAAAGTTGTTTTTCAGAAGCTAAAAAAAGTAGTTTCTTCCCAAAAATACTTTTTTGAAAAGCACTTGGGAAAAAAATACATTTAAAAGAACTTTTAAAAAGCTTGGTCAAACACTAATTGCTACTCAAAAGTACTTTTTAAATTTATTGGTCAAACACAAATTACTTCTCACCAGAAGTATTTTTTTGAAAAACGCTTATGAAAAAAGAACTTTTCAAAATAAGTTGATTTTAGAAGTTTGGCCAAACAGACTATAAGCCTACTAAATCAATTAGAAAATAAAATTTGGATAAATCAATAAATATAACTAAGAGAGAGAAGAAATATTGTTTTTCTTTTCAAAGTAAAAATTTGAAACGTGATATTTAGTGGGTCCCAGTCCATATTTATTGCAAAGTTAATAACTCATTTTAATTATCTTTCTTAATTACAATGAATGAGTCCCAATCCGAATTCGTTTCTTAATTAAGTAGCATTAAGAAAAAATTATAATTAAATATAATTAAAAAAATAACAATTAATTTTAAAATTCTGGTATGACTTGTAATTAAATAGGTATTTTAGTAATTAAAAAAAGGTGATGTATTAGGTGTAATACAGAGTCTTAAACTATTATCTAGGATGATTTTCTCTTTATATGTTATTATGCTTGCAAGTTTATGATTTTTTTGGTTAATGTCTTGGTTATTTAAGATTACAATTTTAAGATTTTGTTACTTTTGGTTATGTTTGCTCTAAAATTAAATAATAGTAGTTGCTTCTTTAAATTTCAAAATCATACAAATTAATTTGTACAACCAAACCAAAATAATAAAAAAAAATCAAATTGTACCTGGAACGAATCGAGTTTGGATGAGAATTTTAGAAAATCAAAATTTCAAATTTCAAATCGACGATTACCAAAATGAAACCAAACCGATCGGTGCACAAACCTAACTTGAGTGGAGACTAGCAGGAAAGTGAAGGATATAGTTGTTGGGCGACTTCCCACTCCCACGCAAGTGTACGTAGTTGTCCAAGTATTATGGACTGGTTAGTCCGGATATCGTACCCAAGAAACTTATGATTTAGCAAACCTTCTAAGTTATTCATATACCGCTAAAATAACCAAGTATGAAAGTAACAAAAGTATGAGTTTTATAGTAATAAAATATTCAAAATAAAATGACAGAATTAAATGCGAGTATGTAATAATTTCTGGTTTCAAGTTTAGAGAGAATTCCAGGGTTACAGCTTTATTACGCTATCATAAGTAGTAGTCACTTGAATCGACTTGTTCGTTCACCTAGTTATTGATTTCGGGGTTAATTTTATAACTATGGTCTTTCGAGCCTCTAGTTGCCTATTCAAAATAGCATCACAACTACATCGTTGAGCGCGAATGTGACATCTTATTTTAAAAGCATTTATATATCTTCCCGTATAAATCAAGTGAGGCGTTCTAGGTATATTCCTATCCTAGTCACTAACCTATTCTTTACGTTACAAAAGAGAGGCCTTGCTCCTTATATTCTTCGGTCTATCTTGTTGATTCTTCTCCCGAGTTCACAACAAAATTATAGGTTTATCTTAATGGCGGTCAAGCATTAACATACTAAACATAGGAATATAAGAACAACTAGTAATGGTAAATGAACTAATCAATTCAACTTTATACTAAATAATCATGTGTTTGTAGCTGTAACCCCAGAACAAGGGTTCTTAGCCACTCATGCTAATCAAAAACACAAAATAGTAATGTTTTCATCCAAAGTTATGGCTAAGAAAAGGAAGAAGAAAATAAACCTAATGATGAATTCTAATCTATCCTTTGGGATCTGAAAATATGAGGGAACCCTTACAAAAGACGTTTAAGGTTCTATTTATAGGGCCCTTTTCCTTCTTGGAGTCGGAATAGGAGAAAGCTGGAAAATTTTGTCGGGACAGAGCCTGGCGCGATACGCTAAGGGTGCGCCAGACTTGGGCTCCAGTGGTTCTGCTGCTGGCGTGGCACACCAAGGATGCGCCAACATGACCCTGCTGAAGTTTAGAGTCTAGGGCGCCACGCCAGGTGTGCTCCAGTGCCTATGTTCTCTTCTTTGGTTGCTCCCGAGCATTCTGCTATATCACTTCCATGCTTTATTCTTCCATTTTCATCTTTCCATGGTTACTTTCCCGCATCATTTTACCTGCACGCACCTAATCATGTGTCTTAGTACAAAATATAACAATTCAACTCAAAACACACAATATATAGTAAGTGATGTTCTTAAAACATAAGGTAAACATGGGTAAAATACGATAGACGGGGATATAAATATGCCCAAGATCACCACCACACACTTAAACCTTTGTTCTTCCTTGAACAACTCACTATCCTTTACACTAAGATTCACCATAAACACCTACGAAACTTTCCATCCTCACTTGCAAGCGGCTAGACAATTTTAAATCATGCTCTCGTAGTTCATGTAGCAAACAACTTCCAAAACAGCCTTTTTAGCTCAAAGATCTTTCATTTGAAACGATAGACCCTCTATAACCAACTCTTTATCACAATATCGGGCCAACATATACATGTGTAAACAATGCAAGTAATAACACCACCAAATATATATACCATGAGTGCCCTCACAATTTAGTATTGCCCCTATTTTCAATCTCACAAGTTTAATTTCAATGAGGCATTTTGAATTAATAACGCACTCACTCTCTCAAAAGATGTTTCAAACATATCATAACATATAATAGGCTTGCCCTTAGTGTATAGTGAATTCAACCAAGCAATCACATTCATGGAATCAAAAGGACTTTCGTTTGGTTGTAATGTTGTCTTCGGGACGGGTAGGATACTTTTAGGTACAAAGTGACTCTTTTCCCTCTTGCATATGACACTATATTTTTACTCTTTTCTTTCTCCTTATGTTCACACCATCTTGCACTACCACTTATTCTATCTACTTTTTTCCCTTTCGTTGACGCATACTTGTTGCTAGTAAAAACCTTATTTATTTTTCATTTCTTTTCTTCTTATTCTCTTTTTGACTCCTAACAACAAGCATTTTACAAACTTTACCCGGGCTACACATCTTTATTTCACTACATTCACCTTAACTTTCATCTACCCTTCTCCTTTGTTTTTCCCTTTTTTTTCATAACTTTTCAAGTTCATAGTGCATTAGGGACTCTCATTTGGATCAAATTCATCGGGTATCAATAAAGTGAATACGCTCATTATGCGGCTTAACAAAGAAATAGGCTTTACGGCTCAAAGGGGCTTCACTAGTGGCAATGTCAAGGTGGCACAAATAATCATAGAAAAAACAAGAAAAATGGCTTTTCAACAAAATTCCTTAATCATATTCCACGAATTTCATACACGTCAAAGTTCACACACACATGGGGCAAGTTCTCGATGCTCTTCTATGCAAGAAACCAATTAAAACTATCACACCCCGAGTTTACCCCTAGACGTAACACGGGACTTGGAACCACAAGGATCCCAAGTTAACCCTTGGTCATAGCATTCTCAAGCCTGTAAAGGAAAATGGAATGGAAGCATCATAAAGAAATCCGAAATAGGGAGACATATCATAAATAGAGAGTCGAATAGGAAATACAACTCGAAGATCACCTCATAATATCTATGTCTGAAAACCTCTAAAACTAGCATAAGGAGTTGATGGGACAATACCCCAACTAACTCAAGAATCTAAAAGGAAAGGAGACATAGAAAAGCTAGAATAAAGCCTAGTCCTCGCACTATGAGTACTCACCAAAGCCGAGCGTGAGTGGCCGGTAACTCTATCCACGAAGCTATGAAGGGACACCTGAATCTTCATCATCAAAGGATGCAGCGCAATATGCGTTAGTACTATGGAATGTACTAAGTATGTGGGATATGCATAGGTCATGATAAAAATATACTTGAAAGCCTGTTTAAAAGTGAGATCATGCATAACTTACGGTAAACCATGCTTAAATTATCCTTGAAGCTGAAATTATGTGGTAATAGTAAAATCTGTAATGTAATGACTCAATGCAATAGCACAATCTAAAAGCATAATCATAAGTAGTAAGTCTGAAATCTGAAAGCAAAGAGTCAATACATTTTTAAAGCATAAACTATTTCTGTGAGAGGTTCTCTAACCGACATAGACCATGTCAGCTACATGGAATCCGATGAATCCGCCCCATCGAAAGGACCCAATATACCTTGTCAGGGTATAAAGGCATTACTTTGGCATGATCACTAAATATTGATGCCCAACAGAGGGAACTTAATACCTACGGGGGCACGTAGTTCTGGGACCTTTTTGGGTACTGTAACGACCGGGTTCATCGTTTTGGGTAGTCCAGTCATGCCAAGTGTTAGAGTTAGAAAACTCTAGGTTTGGAAGTTTGAAATTCTGGGCTAGGTTAGCCTCGGCAAGTTCCAGAGCGAGGTAGAGTCTAGGGAAATTCAGGTAAGAATGGCTTTAGGTGTCTTTTGTTAAGCTAATTTTCTGTGTAGCCAAGACATAAAAGAGTTCGGGGGACTTTTCGGAATCGCATTTGGGTTAGTAGAACTCTCAGAATCGCATTTGACGTGAAAGGGTTGCTTCAGGTCATCGGGAGAAGCAAGTGTGTTGCAAAATGGCCAAAAGTGGTAGATTTTTGGACATTCTGTCTGTGACGAGCGCGGTCAAGCGCGATAGCAGCCACCGCTATAGCGATGGAATTACCGCTATAGCGGTGGTCAAGGGGCGGTCAACCCACTTAAGACCGCTATAACGATAGCCTACCGCTATAGCGGAACTGCTATAGCGGAGAGGGGACTGCTATAGCTGGCCAACAGGGTTTTAATGCAGAAACATTCCCCAAAACATCAATTTTTCACAAGTTCATTTTGGGAGAAGGGCTAGGCGATTCCAGGCATTTTTCCTCATTCTTCCGTCAAAATCTTCCCTAAGGTAATGCTTTAGTTCCACAAACTCTGTAATACGTTTCCTATGCGGTAAATTGCTATGAAGGGAATTGGGGAAGGGTTGGAATGACCAAGGGATGGTGGAATTTGGGGAAAGAAGGGGATTCCAAGCATGTATGTTCTTGGGTATTGTTAATAGTATGTTATTATGATGATAGGTTGTTAAATTCTCTATTTTATTCGTTAAAAAAATGATAAAACTAGGAGATTTAACGGTGGAAAGCCCGGGAAAAGGGTGAGATGATCATAAGTGGCCTGGGCTTTGGGGATTTGGTATAGTCCGGGTAATGTACAGGCCTTTTGTGTTAATTGTATGTACTGTGTGTTATTTTTAGACCAAGAACGAGAAAGGAATTCTTGTAAAAAGGACGCAAAACCATGGATCCGGGCTTGCAGGACCGCCAGGAATGCCTCCACGAAGCCAGAAATGTATGGTTGCACCTGCTTGGAACCCAGGTAGGCTAGGTTTTCATGAGTAGTTAGACCTGTTTACTTTCTGTACTTGTTGTATAGTAGAAATGGAGAATCCATGTTTTAGGCCTCCGGGCACGGAGTCTGGCGGATTTGGGATTGGTTGTGTTGTTTGTAGGATGTACGGAATGGTTGGTCTTGTGAATGGTATTATGTGTTCAACTTATTCATATTGTCATGATAAAATGATGGGTTGAGGGACTAGCATGTCGGAAAGGTTCCGGGAATCGGGAAAGTGCTTGGGAGCACGGGAAATGGGAATAGGAAGCTCCTAGGTGGGGTTTCAGGAATGTTTATTGCTTGAGGCTTAGCGGCGGTCTTGCTAAGGTTAGAAAAGCGAAGTGTGTAGCATGCTTGAATGTTTATCAAATAAAAAGGGTTATCCGGGGAATAGTCTTTGGATGGGAATTGATGGTTCGTAAATATACCCGAAAAGGGATAGGTGATGGCTTATGATTTCCTGTGAATGTTGTATATTCATGTACTCATGTCTAAGTGATTGTATGCTTTACATTGCTTAGGAAAGTTGTGTGGAATGTCTAGGTTCCTATATACAGTATGTGTTGAATGGTGTTTACTTGTTGGTTTTACAAGTTGTGTGTTCATCTATTGACTGTGGTTATTGACATTTGGTTGGAACGAGTACCACGCCTGGTACAGTTTACTATTCATTTGCTCAGGTACCACACCTGGTACAGGTGACTATATGGTTGGCTCGGGTACCACGCCTGGTACAGGTAACTATACGGTTGGCTTGGGTACCACGCCTGGTACGGGTTTTCTTTATTGCACATTGCATTGTGATTATTGTATTGCATTGATTGATATTGGTTCCGTGAGTGGACTGGATTATTTTACTGAGTGTAATAACTGTTATTAGTTCCGTGAGTGGACCGGGCTATCTCATTGAAATTGTGATGATTGTTGGTGGTCCTTGAGTGACTGGAAATCCTGTTATATCTATTTAGTTTGGTCTTGGTGTAGACCGGGTTGTTATAACATATTATTAGTTTGGTCTTGGTGTAGGCCGGGTTGTTACAATATATTATTAATTTGGTCTTGGTGTAGACCGAGTTGTTATAACATATTATTAGTTTGGTCTTGGTGTAGGCCGGGTTGTTACAGTATATTATTAATTTGGTCTTGGTGTAGGCTGGGTTATTATAACATATTATTAATTTGGTCCTGGTGTAGGCCGGGTTGCTATGTTATATTATTAGTTTTGTCTTGGTTTAGGCCGGGTTGTTATATAATATTATTAGTTTGGTCTTGGTGTAGGCTGGGTTGTTACAGTATATTATTAATTTGATCTTGGTGTAGGTCGGGTTGTTATAACATATTATTAATTTGGTCTTGGTGTAGGCCGGGTTGCTATGTTATATTATTAGTTTGGTCTTGGTGTTGGCCGGGTTGCTATGTTATATTATTAGTTTGGTCTTGGTGTAGGTTGGGTTGCTATGTTATAGTATTGGGTTTGGTCTTGGTGTAGGCCGAGTTGTTGTAGTATATCGTGAGTTGGTCTTGGAGTAGGCCGGGTTGCTATATTATGTTATTAGTTGGTCTTGGGGTAGACCGGGTTTGTCATGTTAACACTAGATGTGTGAGGGGGATCCGGGTTGGTCCGAACTATTTAAAAGAGGTTATGTGCTCATAAATCAATGTCATTAAGTGTAATAATGGCGGTCATGAATTATCCTGGTTAATAAGATAAGGGTGGGTCTTTGTGAAGACCGGGGTAGCCTGTTGAACACTTAGGTGTGGATGGAGGACCCTTGGAGGGCCCGGGTTATGTGATCTAAGATAGGATTTAGTTGTAGCTCCATGGTAGTCATTGAAGGTGTTAATGGTGGTTAATAAATACAGTGGAAGACTGAGAGTCTAGGTGTGATTATTGGTTAATATAACCAGGTGGTAAAGCTGTCCTAGGGGTCTGGGGATGTCCGAAAAATGGAAGGAAATACTTGGGTATAAGTGGTTTGGTTGGGCAGTGGGCCGGATTTAGTCTGGGTATTTAGTCAAGGTATTTGACTGGGGTAAAGGTTAAAGGTGACTTGGGAAGTCAAGGGTAAGGTGACTTGGGAAGTCTGGGATAAGGTAAGGCTTAGGAAGAACGTGGGGGGTGGAACCAAGTTATTTAATTTCATTCATGTATTTCCCTATTCTTCTTTTATGATGGTAGGAGGGGATTCGGGTCGACCGATGATGCCTACCAGTACATGTGTTTGTACTGACTCTACTCTTGATATACCCTTTGGGTATAGTCTGGTTGCAGGTTGGTGATGTTTCATAGGTTCACGACGATGGGATCTCCAGCAAACTTCTGTCTTTGATTCCTACGGCGGAAGTTAGGTCTTTTCTCTCTTTGTGTTACCTTGTAGTAGCTCTTGTGCCTGTTTAGACTAGATCCTAGGGGAGTGTGTTTTTAAAAATATGTTGTAAAGGTTTTCCGCAATCACTTATGTAGTCTAATTCTGAGCAAGATATTGTAAAGAAAGGATTTCATTTTGTATAAAAGTGACCTAGATTAATGGTTTGTTTTAATTTCTGCAAGTTACGTGTCGGACAGGGGGTAAGGGTTCTTCTATCTAGGTGGTTAGAGTAGGCTCCCGCACGGCCCGGTAGGTTGGGTTTTGACAGATGATATCAGAGCGTAGGTTACCGGTCTCCCAGTACAAGATCAAAATGTCGAATAGAGTCTCGCGAATTGGTGTGTAGACGTCCACATCTAATCCTAGGGAAGCTATGAAGCATTTTAGGAAACACTTCTCTTCTTTCATTCCTTTCGTGTGGTTTCATTACTTGCTTGTATGGGTTGAGTCCAATTGGTATCTCTCGATTCCAATTGGTATCTCAACAAGGTGAAGGATGTCATTGGACTCCGGGTATGACAAACAAGTAAAGGGAAATTGGAACCGGGAAGGTTCCAATTGGTATCTAGCCTGGGAGGCCATGTAAAGGATGGATGGGCCGGCTAACGGTCATCTATCAAGAGAATGAAAGGTGATGAAACTGGTTTGATTGAGTGTTAGAGCTTGAGACTCGTGATTACATTGCATTATTTGAATGATCGTGATTCTGTGGTGTGTAGTTACTTGAGTTACTTTGAAATTTGTGGTTGGCAAGGAGTCTTAACTTGGTTATGTGTTAATAATTGAATGAGTTCTTGTTTTGTAATTCAAGTGATTGGTATGTGATTGGTTTCCTTTCTATGAAATTGTGGGTCTAAAGGTTGTCATAAATTGAATTGGTATGATTTGGTTGGTGATAAAATGCTATGTGTGCAGAGTAAAATTTAACATTACTTTCAAGAAAGGACTCATCATTGGTTAAGATGGTGAGGTAAAAAGGATTTATGACTGTAGGGAAGCTTCGGTTTCAGGACAGTCAGGACTTCGTTGGGAACCAAGGGGAAAAAGGGGCTATCATTTCTTGATAACGGGGATTTCGGTAAGGAAATTTTTATTTGTGATAACTCCTGATCGTGACTTCAGTAAACTTTATTCTGACTTAAAGGTTTGTGATTTGCTTTAGTGATAAATTGTGATAGGCCCCAATTGGAATGGTTTGCATTTACATTCGGGTATAGACTTATCATTGGTATAGATAGTAAGGGAACAAAAATGGATTGTCTATGTAGGGAAGCTCCGATTTTAGGACAATCGGAACTTGGTTGGGAACCAAGGGAACAAGGGAGTCATTAGTATGTAATGGCAGGCAGATATTGTCGGGAAGCACGTGTTGTTGTGATTTATTTAATTTCATGAGGTATCATATTGATTTGCGATGCGATAATGCCAGGAATGGTCTTGAAGGTGGTTTGAGACCATGGTGGGATTTACAGGTTTAGATAGTGGTAGCTGGGAAGGGGAATGAGTGTTTTTAGCTGGAAATAAAATTTCCTGTGCAGTTACTCTTGGGACCACTATAGCGGGATTTTACTGCTACCGCGGAAGGGCGCGGGGCAGAATGCCTGCCCTGCTTTCCCTGGTTTTTCATGTCATTCCCGAGGCCTCTAAGGGCAATGGTTACGTTATGAGCTGCTATGTGAAACACGAAAATAGTCTATAGGACTAATATAGTATGCATATAAGGTTGGCCTGAAATTTAGCATCCATGCGCGATAAAAAGGAAAGGGTCGACATGGTAAGCCGGGGTATTGGTGAGTTTGTGATTGACCATTGGTGGGTATAGTCACCCATGTAGAATTTGGTAAGATGACCCGTAACTGACTGAGTAGTGTTGGACACTATTCATAGGCTATGAGGGTGATTATTGACCGGTTTATTGTTAATAATCCTTACTGGTAGGGTCAATCGAAAGAATGGGGTTATTAAAATGGATTCTTTAGCATTTTGTCTCTCTTTTTGACCATGAAAATACCCAGTGTGACTACTCTTTGAGAGGTAGGGGTGTACCAGTTTTAGCCTCGTCTAGGGTGTAAGTGCCCAGGTAGAGTTCCCTTAAGGTGAGAGTTGACAAAATTTCAGGCTAGGATGGAGTTCGGGTTTATGAAACTCCGAGTATAGCGGGAAAGGGGTCGTCGTGTTGGGATCTAGTTCCCTTGGCATGGAAATTATTTGGGTTAGTTCGTTGAGTTTTTTTTTTCTTCTCCGGTGTTTCGATGAGGCTCCGGATTTCTTGGACCCTCGGGGAGGGGTAATCTAGTTGCCCTGTGCAGCTCGAAGAAAGGAATTCCTTGATAGAGCGGAGGTGCATTAAATTTTTGGCTAAGTTGGGTATACCAAGGGATTGAGAGGTTTTTGGTGGTTTGCGTAACGTTATATTTATGTTGTCATGGTAAAGCAATAAGATTGAGGGACGGGCTTGTTCTATCCCTCCGCTGTAGAGATCATTCGGGGACGATCGATGGGTAAATTAGTATCTATTGTAACGACCAGGTCTGTCGTTATGGGTAGTCCAATCGTGCCAAGTGTTAGAGTTAGAAAACTCTGGGTTTGAGAGTTTGAAATTCTAGGCTAGGCTAGCCTCGGCCAGTTTTGGAGCTAGGTAGAGTCTAGGGAAATCCGAGTAAGGATGGGTTTAGGTGTATTCTGTTAAGCTAGTTCTCCGCGTAGACAAGATATAAAGGAGTCTGGGGGACTTTTCAGAATCGCATTTGGGTTAGTAGAACTCCCAGAATCGCGTTTGACGTGAAAGGGTTGCTTCAGGTCGTCAGGAGAAGCAAGTGTGTTGCGAAATGGCCAAAACTAGCAAATTTTTGGATATTCTGTCCGTGATGAGCGCGGTTAGGCGCGATAGCAGCCACCGCTATAGCGGTGGAAATTACCACTATAGCAGTGGTCAAATGGCGGTCAACCCACTTAAGACTGCTATATTGGCAGCCTACCGCTATAACGGGATCGCTATAGCGGAGCGGGGACCGCTATAGCAGGCCGATGACATTTTAATGCAGAAATATTCCCCAAAACATCAATTTTTCACAAGTTCGTTTTAGGAGAAGGGCTAGGCGATTCCAGGCGTTTTTCCTCATTCTTTTGTCAAAATCTTCCCTAAGGTAAGGCTTTCGTTCCCCAAACTCTGTAATATGTTTCTTATGCGGTAGAATTGCTAGGAGGGAAATTGAGGAAGGGTTGGAATGACCTAGGGATGGTGGAACTTGGGGAAAGAAGGGGATTCCAAGCATGTATGTTCTTGGGTATTGTTAGTAGTATGTCATTATGATCATAGGTTGTTAATTCTCTGTTTTATCCGTAAAAAAATGATAGAACTTGGAGATTTAACGGTGGAAAGCCCGAAAAAGGGTGGGATGATCATGGGTGGCCTGGGGTTTGGGGATTTGGTATAGTCCAGGTAATGGGCAGGCCTTGTGTGTTAATTGTATGTACTGTGTGTTATTTTTAGACCAAGAACAAGAAAGGAATTCCGGTAAAAAGGACGCAAAACCACGGATATGGGACTGCAGGACCGCCACGAATGCCTCCACGGAGCCAGAAATGCACGGTTGTAGCTGCTCGGCGCCCAGGTAGGCTAGATTTTAATGAGTAGTTAGACATGTTTAATTTTCGTACTTTTTGTATAGTAGAAATGGAGAATCCATGTTTTAGGCCTCCGGGCACGGAGTCTGGCAGATTCGAGATTGGTTGTGTTGTTTCTAGGATGTATGGAATGGCTGGTCTTGTGAATGGTATTATGTGTTCAACTTATTCATATTGTCGTGATAAAATAATGGGTTGAGGGACTAGCGTGTCGGAAAGGTTCGGGGAACCGGGAAAGTGCTTGGGAGCATGGGAAACGGGAATAGGAAGCTCCTAGGTGGGGTTTCAGTAATTTTTATCGCTTGAGGCTTAGCGGCGGTCTTGCTAAGGTTAGAAAAGGGAAGCGTGTCGCATGCTTGAATGTTTATCAAATAAAAAAGGGTGAACCAGGGAATAGTCTTTCGACGGGAATTGATGATTCGTAGTTGTACCCGGAAAGGGGTAGGTGATGGCTTATGATTTCTTGTGAATGTTGTATATTCATGTACTCATGTCTAAGTGATTGTATGCTTTACAATTCTTAGGAAAGTTGTGTGGAATGTTTAGGTTCCTATTTACAGTCTGTGTTGAACGGTGTTTACTTGTTGGTTTTACAAGTTGTGTGTGTTCATCTATTGACTGTGGTTATTGACATTCAGTTGGCTCGGGTCCCATGCCTGGTACAGGTTACTATTCAGTTGGCTCGAGTACCACGCCTAATATAGGTTACTATACGGTTGGCTCGGGTACCATGCCTTGTACAGGTTACTATACGATTGGCTTGGGTACCACGCCTGGTACAGGTTACTATTCGGTTGGCTCAGGTACCACGCCTGGTATGAGTTTTCTTTATTGCACATTGCATTGTTATTATTGTATTGCATTGACTGATATTGGTTTCGTGAGTGGACCGGGTTATTTTACTGAGTGTAATAACTGTTATTAGTTCCGTGGGTGGACCGGGTTGTCTCATTGAAAATGTGATGATTGTTGGTGGTCCTTGAGTGATCGAAAATCCTGTTATATCTATTTAGTTTGGTCTTGGTGTAGACCGAGTTGTTATAACATATTATTAGTTTGGTCTTGGTGTAGGCCGGGTTGTTACAGTATATTATTAATTTGGTCTTGGTGTAGGCCGGGTTGTTATAACATATTATTAATTTGGTCTTGGTGTAGGCCGGGTTTCTATGTTATATTATTAGTTTGGTCTTGGTGTAGGACGGGTTGCTATGTTATATTATTAGTTTGGTCTTGGTGTAGGCCGGGTTGTTATAACATATTATTAGTTTTATCTTAGTGTAGGCCGGGTTGTTACAGTATATTATTAATTTGGTCTTGGTATAGGCCGGGTTGTTATAACATATTATTAATTTGGTCTTGGTGTAGGCCGGGTTGCTATGTTATATTATTAGTTTGGTCTTGGTGTAGGCCAGGTTGCTATGTTATATTATTAGTTTGATCTTGGTGTAGGTTGGGTTGCTATGTTATAGTATTGGGTTTGGTCTTGGTGTAGGCCGGGTTGTTGTAGTATATCGTGAGTTGGTCTTTGATGTAGGCAGGGTTGCTATATTATGTTATTAGTTAGTCTTGGGGTAGATCGGGTTTGTCATGTTAACACTAGATGTGTGAGGGGGATCCGGACTATTTAAAAGAGGTTATGTGCTCATAAATCAATGTCATTAAGTGTAATAATGGCGGTCATGAATTATTCTGGTTAATAAGCTAAGGGTGGGTCTTGGTGAAGACCGGGGTAGCCTATTAAACACTTAGGTGTGGATGGAGGACCCTTGGAGGGTCCGGGTTATGTGATCTAAGAAAGGATTTAGATGTAGCTCCATGGTAGTCATTGGAGGTGTCAATGGTGGTTGGTAAATACAGAGGAAGACTGAGAGTATGGGTGTGATTATTGGTTAATATAACCAGGTGGTAAAGCTGTCCTAGGGGTCCGGGAAGTTTGGAAAATGGCAGGAAATACTTGGGTATAAGTGATTTGGTTGGCAGTGGGCCGGATTTAGTCCGGGTATTTAGTCAAGGTAGTTGACTTGGGTAAAGCTTAAAGGTGACTTGGGAAGTCAAGGGTAAGGTGACTTGGGAAGTTTGGGATATGGTAAGGCTTAGGAAGAACGTGGGGGGTGGGAACCAAGTTATTTAATTTCAGTCATGTATTTCCCTGTTCTTCTTATATGATGGTAGGAGGGGATTCGGGTCGACCAATGATGCCTACCAGTACATGTGTTTGTACTGACTCTACTCTTGCTATACCCTTTGGGTATAGTCTGGTTGCAGGTTGGTGATGTTTCTTAGGTTCACGGCGACGGGATCTCCATCAAACTTCTGTCTTTGATCCCTATGGCGGAAGTTGGGTCTTTTCTCTCTTTGTGTCACCTTGTAGTAGCTCTTGTACCTGTTTAGACTAGATCCTAGAGGAGTATGTTTTTAAAAATATGTTGTAAAGGTTTTTCGCAGTTCAAAGTACGGATCCGTCATCCGATCCGTCATCACTGATAGCACTGCAGTAAACTGCCCATAACTTTTTACTCCGGACTCGGATTAATGCGCGGTCAATGGCGTTGGAAAGAAGACTCAAAAACCTTTAATTTGGTGGATACTAGGCCACCTAAATCTTTATATTTTGGAAGGACTGATCAATTGAAGTTGAATCTAGTTTAGACTTACATGAAAACTTACTTTGGTGAGGTGCTTGCGACTTAACTTGATAATAGGAGTTTCTTATGAACATGATTCGCATCCAAAGAACTCGCCACACTAGGGAAATGATTATTAGACTCATGGAAAAAGATCCGGGTAGTAGCTTAGAATTTCTGGGGTGTTACAATATCTTCCCCTTGGGATCATTCATCCTCGAATGAAGACTAAGCAAGGGGACTCTAGAGAGAAAACAGCCTAACCAAAAACGAAACATGAAAACTGAAGAATAAACATGAAACTAAACTTTTGAACTTAAAACATGGCTTAATCAACTTTGAAAATGTGAATACATGCTAGGATCATGAGAGAAACTGCTGAAATAGAATCGGAGGGACATACTAAGGTGGAACTACTTCCTCAAGATGAAACTGTATCGAAAAGAAAAGGATTAGGGTACTTGGCCTTCATGGAGGATTCTGCTTCCCAAGTAGCTCCTTCAACTGAGTTTTAAAAGCTGAAGTATTATCGTGGTAACCGACTTCTGATTGAAATAAAAACTGAACTGGTTTCATGAGACACGTATACATGCCGAGAGTGTAAAAATGACCAATAGGACAGGAACTGGATATCTAACATGATAGTTTGTCTGGGATGAGAGTAGGAACTCAACTAAAACTCATAAAGAACAAACATACTCTAGAACTCACAGTTAACCGAAAGGGACACCAAACTGAGAGAAGTAGACATACGGGAATACTATTCTCTTCTGAATACTACTCCTACCATTTGCAGCTAACAACCTTAACACCGCACATAAAGGCACTAAGGTCCGAGTCTAACTACCTGATTATCCATGTTTAAGCCTATCTCGACTAACCCCTTGCCTCTAGAGTTAGCTCCTAAGAATGGTATTATTTATTATCACAACAACCAACTAATCCAGGGCTCCCCAACCCAAGGGTCACTAGTTGCATAAAACAAATATCCACGTGTATCCTATCACGATATTCAAGCTTATAACTATGGTCACCTTATGATTTCATAGCTTACCCTATTTAAGACTTCTCTCTTCTCCCTTATCATAACTAAGAATCGCAAATTCAGGGACTTCTACAAGGGGACATACCAGACTACCTCTTCTAACTATTTCGCATGAATAATCCTTACCACATAATTCACCCACACCTAGAAGTCAAGGTGGAAAAAGTACACTAACAGGGAAAAAGGAATTTGCTACCTCCCAGCTAGGCTACTACAAGGCCTTCTTCCATAACGCTTACAACAACATAAACCAAAATAATTTAAAGGAAAGAGCAGGAGTAGGAGCGTCACGAATGAAGGATTACAGATTGATCTTAACTTACACTTAGCGTGATCAAGCCACTCAAGGTGAGGCTTGGGGAATTGAGCGCAATAGGCATAAGCACTTCACATACTGGGCATGTAAGACATGAGTTAGTGGGGATCACCACCCCTCATCATCAAAGGCAAAGATCCAAAGGGCTTTAGAATAAGGAAATCATAAGCGTGAATCGTTTCAAGAATCAGGTCTGAGCATATACATGGAGTAACATGATTTGATTACCCATTGAGTATTTCTGAAGACTGATTGAGTAAACATAACTAACCATACTGTAATACATGAGTTCACACAAATAACAGACCTTGGGGCATAAAGATGGGACTCATAGACTCGCAGAGTAAGAGTAGAATCATTGTCTGAAGCAATCATTTGCCATTCTAGAATCTGAACATGAGCGTGAATCTGAAATAGGACCATGGCACTGACACATAAGGTATGCAAAAGGTATTATAATGGCAGAAGTATACTTAGGACGCTAGGATGTAAATAAGTTTCTGTCTCCCTTCCTAACTTTGTTCTAACACCCATTGACATCACCACCTGAGCCTCCAAAATCTGACCGATTCGATTCTACATCCCACCATCTCCCCCTTAGATTCATGCTACCCTTCTAAGTCAATAGACCTTTAACCAACCTCTCAAAGGAACTATGATCTTTTTACCCTAACAGAACATACACTACTCCAGAATCTAGCACGAATACCTACTTCTTTCTATAGTTTAAGACTCTCCTTCTCCTAAAAGTCTAGGCCTCAACCCTCCTATCCCTACTTAGTTCTAGGTCAAGACAACTCATAACCAACAAAGAGTAGGGGTCCAGCGGCTATGGGTGCATAAAGGAAGAAAATATAGTGACGTACCTGATTCAACTTCTGGAGGAATACTCTGACCCGAATGGCTAGGCAATGAAAGGAATTGGTTTTGGAGCTGAACATCACAGTTTCTCCTCTTAGATGAGGGCCAATCCCTGATCCTATAGCCTAACTGACCACACCTAAAACACCCCTCCTTGCTCGCAAGGCACTCACCCAAATGAAACTTACCACAGCTACTACAACGAGGGTACCTCAAGGTCTTCGGAGCCCTATGGTGATAAGACTGAGAGTCGAGGGTAGGTGTGCTAACTGAAGATGAGGTTGGTCTGGATGATCTCTGCTGAGAAGATAATTTGATCTGTGTTCTGGTCTTTTGTTCTTTCTCTTACTCTTCTTTTGTTTCTCTTTCTCATTCAACTGAGTTGTCATGGCTTGAGCCAACATACAGATGGCTTCACAAAATTCTGCATTCATAACCTCATGATCTGGAGTGGTTGGATTAGCATTCCTCATGGGGTTTTTTCGTGAAGACATTATCTGGAACGCGTAAGGAATGGATTAGAAGGGTAAGTAGAGTCAAACTCTATCGCACGATAGTGAACACGAAGAAGTGAAGTCTTTCCTAAAACATCTCATAGCCTCCACCTCATAAGTGTGGCGTACTTCACACCCATGAAAGATATTCTACTCGATGTGACTTTCAGACATCCTAGGACTCTTGAACCTGAGGCTCTGATACTAAGTTTGTCACGCCCCGAGGTTACCCCCTAGACGTAACAGGGGACTTGGAACCACAGGGATCCCAAGTTAACCCTTGGTCATAGCATTCTCAAGCATGTAAAGGAAAACGGAATGGAAGCATCATAAAGAAATCCAAAACAGGGAGACATATCATAAATAGAGAGTCGAATAGGAAATATAACTCGAAGATGACCTCATAATATCTATGTCTGAAAGCCTCTAAAACTAGCATAAGGAGTTGATGGGATAATATCCCAACTAACTCAACAATCTACAACGAAAGGAGACATAGAAAATCTAGAATAAAGCCTAGTCCTCGCACTATGAGTACTCACCAAAGCTGAGCGTGAGTGGCCGGGAACTCTAGCCATGAAGCATGAAGGGACACCTGAATCTGCATCATCAAAGGATGCAGCGCAATATGCGTTAGTACTATGGAATGTACTAAGTATGTGGGATATGCATAGGTCATGATAAAAATATACTTGAAAGCCCATTTAAAACTGAGATCATGCACAACTTGTGTTAAAACATTCTTAAATTATCCTTGAAGCTGAAATCATGTTGTAATAGTAAAATCTGTAATGTAATGACTCAATTCAATATCATAAGCTAAAAACATAATCATAAGTAGTAAGTCTGAAATCTGAAAGCAAAGATTTAATACATTTTTAAAGCATAAACTGTTTCTGTAGGAGGTTCTCTAACTGACATAGACCATGTGAGCTACATGGAATCCGATGTATCTACCCCATCGAAAAGACCCAATATACCTTGCCAGGGTATAAAGGCATTACTTTGGCATGATCACTAAATACTGATGCCCAACAGAGGGGACTTAATACCTATGGGGGCACGTAGTTCTGGACCTTTTTGGGTACTCTCACCCTGTCCAACTCGGTGCTAATACTACTCCCAAAATATACATATAGCTCATATAATACTGGGCTTATCTGATGCCAAATCTGTTTGAAAAGCATAAGGGTATATCTGATACGATCCAGTTCACTTAGCTTAGGTAGACATGTCTAGATGCCAAACCTTTCATAAACATAGGGACATATCTGATGTTCAAAACTTTTTGAAAAGCAAAAAGACATATCTGATGCCATGCAATTCAAATTCATAAAATGAAGACTTAGCTTATCCATAGCTTAAAACATACCTTTCTTTCATAATCATACTTGAAGATTTTTGCATGTAATTTCATAAATACATAAAGGCCATGATATCTAATCATGCCAAATTACTCTTGAAAACATGCAATTTCATCAACTTTCATGCTTGGGCTTTCAAAATCAATGAGGGAATCATAATCAAATCATGAGTAATCAAGAGGAAACCATGAATTTAAACATAGAAACTGATTTCATAAACTTTCCCCAAATTTTAGATCAAAACCCTAATTTCATAACTACATAACTCAAAATAAGAATTGGCCTTAAAATCATGAATAAGAATCCACTCATAAAAACTCATGCAAAATCATGCAATTTATATTTAGAATCTATAGAAGAATCATGAGGAAATAATTTTAGAAGGACCCATAAGAATTGAGTAAGAACCCTAGTTTAGAAATCCATAAGTTCAATTTAGAAGATTGAGGTTTTGGGAATAAGGGTGAAGGAATTCCTTATTGACTACCCACATACCTTAGGTGAAAATAACCCACTTCAATGGAAAAGACTTAGGAGACTTGACTTGGAGCTTGGAGACTTTGAGGGGATCCCTTGCTATGGAGCTTGAAACCCTAACTTGAAGCTTGAGAGCATGAAACTCTTTTTTTTTTCTCTTGAAACTTGTTTTGAAGAATGGGAGATAACTTATGCCAAGTGGGAATAAAAACCCTTCTAGATAGGATTAAACAAACCTAGTATAGGAGTTAAAAGAGTGAAAATTATAAAAATACCCCTGGACTTAAGCTTGGAAAAACTGATGAAATGACTCGGCTTCAGGGATTACGGGTCAGTGTACGGACCGTCAAAGTGAATGACAGACCATCATTTGATCCGTGATTTTAGAAATCACTTTTGAGCGTCTACTGGAACTCCATTCCACGAGTTACAGGACGGTCCGTCGTTGAAAATGACGACCCATCAAGTCACTCATGGAATCTAGGGAAGAAAAGCTAATTTTTGACAAACCATGGGTTAATCTATGGACCGTGGTTTTGATCTATGGGCCGTCAACCAAATAGTGGTTTTAAAAATGAAATTTCAGTGTTCAGTTCAGCAATCACGGTTCAAAGTACGAATCCGTCATCCGATCCGTCATCACTGACAGCACTGCAGTAAACTGCCCATAACTTTTTACTCCGGACTCGGATTAATGCGCGGTCAGTGGAGTTGGAAAGAAGATAACCTTTAATTTGGTGGGTACTAGGGCACCTAACTCTTTATATTTTGGAAGGAATGATCGATTGAATCTGACTCTAGTTTAGACTTACATGAAAACTTACTTTGGTGAGGTGCTTGTGACTTAACTTGATAATAGGAGTTTCTTATGAACATGATTCGCATCCAAAGCACTCACCACACAAGGGAAACGATCATTAGACTCATGGAAAAAGGTTCGGGTATTAGCTTAGGATTTTTGGGGTGTTAAAAAAACTCACACACACGGCGCCATGATGCATATATAGGAAGGTTACACTTGCATGCTCACACACAGACACATTGAGTGAATTTACACAATTAAGCCCGTTTCCTTCATTTTTTGAGTCTAGTTAAGGAGCCTCTGTGTCTCTTATGAAGTTCTCACTCATTTGCCTGGCTTAGCATGAACTATCCATGACGTCTAGCTAAGTCTCCAAGTGGGATCTCTAGGTTCCAAAGGCAAGGCTTCTAATCCTACAATCCTATGACTAATTTTTCCTTAAGACGGTCATCATCCATCCATTATCGGGATAAGTCATTACTACTACGACTTCTCTAAAATAAATTTTATCCTAAAAAAAATCTACCCGGTTCAAAGGGACTATCTTCAGGAAAAGAACCAAAAATAAAAGCCGAGGAACCCAACCTAAAAACAAAAAACAAATCAAACCTAACTAAGCATACTACCAACTATCCTATCTAAGCTACTGGTGTCATCACCCTGCAAAGAGGTGGAACCAACCAAGCTAAAAACCAGTCACATGATGCTCACAGCATTAGAGATATAGCAATGAAAATCATAGGAAGTCACTTCTCCACCCCACACTTAAACATAGCACTGTCTTCAGTGCTTTAAATAAGCAGAAAAGTAAGAGTAAGAGAAGGAACTCCCTGGGCCTCTAGGCGTCGTCCTCACCATCATCATCAGGAATGAATTCCTGATCCTGTTCAGTTGTAGTATCATCAACCGCTATCAAAATAGTACCAGCATCATTGACCTCATCATCTTCATCGTCATTAGTGTCATGTACGGTTGGCTCATCATCATCCAAAGGCTCCTAAAATGCCGGCCCCATCTTACACATATATATTGCACTATCAGTCAGTGGGTACCGATCGCTCAATGCAGCCATCTCCTCCTCGATCGCAGGTCAACCGCTAATTCTTAACTATAGCTCCACCATCCCATACATTCTGCCCATCTAACTATCATCTCGAGCCTGTCGATCAGCATTAGAAAGTACCGGCCTTTGTGTAGTATCTTGGGGCTTCGTCTTTGTCACATCAACCAATTGACTCACAAAGTACGGCACTTAGGGTGGGCACATATCATGAATTTCCTCTTCAACATCTTATTTTCTTAAAAAATGGGTCACTAACCCTCCATAGCAGAAACACCACCTTTTGTTGTTTCAAAATTTCATCATATTGTGCCTTAGCACTGAAGCCACATTGATCGGCATTCCCTTCTTGAGCATGTATACCAGCACCACCCTATCTTTAGTCACCTCAGTTGTGTGTTGCACGGTAGAAGAGTGCTACAAACAATTTTCAACCACACTCTAGCCTCTTGGCTAAAATACGCATAGTGTAATGTGGCATGTTGCTCAGTGTATTTACTTCTTTCCCAATGAGCCGTTGAATTTACTCCACAAAATATGTGGCGTATGTCGCGATATGGTGGCTTATCTTTTATTTCCAAGTAGGGTGCAGCATCAACATGTGGCATCCCTAAAAAATCATTCAGGACCCGTGTGGTGAACTAGAGCACCTTTCCCTGAACTTCCACTTTGTGGCTTCTACCTTCCCCTGTCTTCTAGTTTGCATAAAATTCCCTTACCATCGTAAGGTTGCACTCTCCTTGATCCTGAAAGATGTATTGAATTCCCAATCTGTAAACCATTTCATGAATTTGGGGGAATTCCGCTTTAAACCGTGCCTCATCAACATGCTCATCTCCATGGTACTTTGCTTCATTTTGTGATTCAAACCAATTGATCCCCTGAACCCACACTGCTCTTTTCCCAAATTTTTGCGGGAGTGCTCGCGGAATTGAAGGAGCTGTTGTCCCAGATGATTCACCTTTTCGAGACCTTTTGCTTCCCGTTCCTTCTGTGGCAGGCTTCTTTCCTCGTGGAGGCATTGTACCTATAACACACAATTTAAATAAATCAGCCCAGCACAGTCAAGACTAGCTAAATTAGTGTTTTTATAGGTTCATAACAACCCCACACTTAATTTGCTAGCATGGTGTCTATAGGTTGATGGAGGTACTTAGACTTCCCTCTTTTCACAAAATTGTGTCTTCATCATCCTATGACACCATATCAACCAATTAGTTCCCACAATTATATTTCAAACAATCTCATGTATTCACTATCCAATTTCAAGATAAAACATTATTCATGGCCACAACTTCACTCAATGTAGTACAAATTCACCATTTTTCTTGAAGTTTTTGAGTAACCCATCATCTCCTACTACTTACTTTTCTTTCCACATATCAAGACCCATCAACAAAACAAGAGAAAAATTCAAAATCCACCATTACTAGTGCCTATACGAAAAATAATCTTCTTTGTAGGTGTATTTTAAGAGTTCAAGCATTCATCAATGGTGGAAAAAGTTTTAGTTCTTCCAACAAGATTAACAAGTTTACACCTACCAATCTTGATAATGGAAAGCATAAGTAAGTATTAGAGAGTGTTAAAAAGCAGAGGGAGATCTTACCTTGAGAATTTATGAAGAATGTTCCAGTTTGAGGGGAGTAACAATGGAGGAAGAGGAGAAAATTTGAGAGAGAAAGAGTGGGGGGCGGAGCTCCAATGGTGAAGAATAAAGAGGATTTTAGGAAAATTAAGGGTTTTAAATAGTAGGAACTTAAAAATTTCGGGTCTTGGGTCAGTTGACCCTTGACCCGCCCCATTTTTCTTTTTGTTCGGATGCCTGGGAAGAGTCGTGGGGTGCCGCGCCCTTGATGTGCCGAAGAAGGCTCACGGGAGTTTACCCCATGGTGCGCTATGCCATAGATGCGCCAGTCGAGGCACTCAGATGTTTTTCCCTTAGGGCAGCGCGCCTGAGATGCTCTAACTGGGTTTTCCGCCTGCGGCAGCGCGCCTGAGATGCGCCAAGATGCCCCCACGGTAATTTTACCCCTGGGGCGATGTGCCTAGGGTGTGCCCAGCTGGGTTTCCGGGTGGGGCGATGCATCCAAAGTGCCATACTGCCTCCTCGGAATTTTGGTCCCTGGGGCAGTGCGCCACGGCTCCGCTAGACCCCTGGGACGCAATTTATTCATTACTTACCTCACCCCATGTCGTCCTTAGCTCGCATTTTCCCTTTTTTCCTACAGAAACAACAAATCATTAGAAAAACGGTGGGTTGCCTCCCACTTAGGGCCTTAGTTTTGGTCGTGGAACGATTCATATTTTTGTATTTTTGTCATTTTTATCCTAAACTATTACAATACATTCGTGGGTTGCCTCCCACACAGTGCCTGATTTAATATCGCAGCACAATACACCTCAAAATTTACTCATCCGACAGGGTGATTGATGTCTTCTCCCTGTCCACATGCTAGCCCAATAATGCTTCACTCTTTGACCGTTAACCAAGAACGTACCCATTTGGCGATCCTCCAAAGCTCAACTGGGCCATGCGGTGTCATCCTTACTACTTCAAATGGTCTAGACCACTTAGACTTAAGCTTTCCAAGGAAAAGCTTCAGTCTCGAGTTGAATAGGAGGACTCTTTGACCAGGTTCAAATGAGCGAGGCATGATGCGCTTGTCGTGCCACCTCTTTGTCTTCTCCTCGTAGAGGTTGGCATTCTCATATGCTTGCAACCTAAACTCATCCAGTTCATTAAGCTGCAGCTGTCTCTTCTTCCCCACTAATTCTTCATCGAGATTCAGCTTCTTTATAGCCCAATAGGCTTGGTGTTCCAATTCTACAGGCAGATGACAAGCCTTACCATATATGAGCCGATACGGAGAAGATCCTATGGGCATTTTGTACGCAGTTCGATATGCCCATAGTGCATCATCAAGTTTCTCAGCCCAATCCTTCCTTTGTGCATTCACAGTCTTCTCTAGAATCTGCTTCACTTCTCGATTCGATACTTCAACCTGCCCTCTAGTTTGGGGATGATATGCAGTAGCTATCTTATGACGCATCCCATACTTAGCCAATAATTTTATGAACCAGTTATTAATGAAATGAATTCACCGTCACTGATTATCGCTCGCGGAGTACCGAATCTCGTAAATATATTCTTCTTGACAAACTTTAACAACACTTTTGCATCGTTGGTAGGGAGAGTTACAGCCTCTACCCACTTAGACACATAATCCACCGCAACAAGTATGTACTTGTTACCGAAAGATGGTGGGAAGGGTCCCATAAAGTAAATCCCCCATATGTCGAAGATCTCTACCTCAAGAATTTTCTGTGAAGGCATCTCATGCCTTCTAGAGATAGCTTCAGTCCTCTGGCACTGATCACATCCTTTGATGAAAGTTGTAGCATCCTTGAATATCGTAGGCGAATAGAAGCCTGATTGTAGCACCTTATGTGTTGTGCTATCTCCTCCATGATATCCCCCATAAAGAGAAGAATGAAAACTCTCTAAGATCTCCCTCACATGATTTTCTGGAATGCATCTTCTAATTATTTGATCCGGACCTTGTTTGAACAAATAAGGCTAATCCCATAGATAAAATCAAGAGTCATAATAAAGCTTCTTCTTTTGTTGTGTAGTGTATTCTAAGGGGTACACTCCACTCACCACTAAGTTGACAATATCAGCATACCACGGTAGTTCAGCAACACTTAAAGCTAGGAGTTGTTCATCTGGAAACTCCTCTCTTATATCCCCTTTATTAGGCACATGAGATCAATCTTCAAGCCTAGACAAATTATCTGCTACTTGGTTCTCTGTGCCTTTTCTATCCCTTATCTCCAAATCGAACTCTTGAAGCAGCAAAATCCACCGAATAAGTCTTGGCTTCGCTTCCTTCTTGCTAAATAAATAATGGATCGAAGCATGATCCGTATATACAATCACTTTCATTCCCACAAGATAGGAGCAAAATTTGTCAAAAGCAAAGACTAAACCCAACATCTCTTTCTCGGTGACTGTGTAGTTCGTCTGAGCTGAATCAAGTGTCTTACTTGCATAATAGATAGAATGAAATACCTTGTTGACTCGCTGACCTAACACAACTTCAACCGCAACATCATTAGCGTCACACATAAGCTTGAATGGCAGCTCCTAATTTGGTGTAATCAAAATAGGAGCTTCAATCAACCGCTGCTTCAAATTCTCAAACGCCTTCACACAGTCATCACTGAATTCATACTTCACCTCTTTCTCAAGCAGCTTGCACATTGGTCTGGATATCTTGTAGAAGTCTTTAATGAAGCGTCTGTAGAAGCCTGCATGACCCAGAAAATGACGAACGCCTCTCACAGAGACTGGAGGTGGTAATTTCTCAATAGCCTCTATCTTCGCGTGATCTACTTCTATCCCCATTTTTGACACTTTATGGCCAAGGACAATGCCTTCTGTGACCAAAAAATAGCACTTCTCCCAGTTAAGCACCAGATTCGTCTCCTCGTATCTTGTCAATACTCTATCCAGATTCTGAAGACAAGCGTCAAACAAATTCCCAAACACTGAGAAGTCGTCCATGAATACTTCTACAATCTCTTTCACCATGTCAAAAAAAATAGCCATCATACATGTCATGCCCTATTTTTACCAAGGTTATATAAAGCACAACTTATGGACTCTAAAAGAATTTTTCATTATGTACAGAATCGCCACCTAATTTTTAAGGAAAATAAGGAAACCTAATTTTTGATTATTGATATGTACGACTCGCATTTTAATCTGCGAAAACCATTTGAGATTCTAGGTAAGGGTTCAAGTTATTCCGAAGGGAAGGTGTTAGGCATCCTTCGAAATCCACGAATGTGGTACCTGACTAAACTTAATTTTTAAAGAGAGAGGAGGTAAAACATCATTTTTTGAAAAAAGTATAAATATGAACAGTAGAAAATATATGTATACAAGTTTAAAATATGTGCCTAAGAGTATGAAAAATGTATTTTTATATATATGAGAAAATTTAGTATGTATGAAAATTTATATGTAAGAAAGTATAAAAAAGAGTGTAAAGGAATGTATTTTGTTAATATGAAAAGTATGTAAATATATTAATATAAATAGATACTATTACGAAATATATATAAGAAAAAATGTGTAAGTAATATATGTCTAAGTACATTGAGTAAAGAATATAAAAATATAAAAAAATGTATCAAAAAGATTTGTACAATGATTACATCGATTTGACTTGCGTTTTTCATTATGTAAATATTGTTTCATTTTTGCAAGAAAAATGAGTTTAAGAATGAGAAAAGAATATAAATTTTAAAAGTGTTTTTAACAAAAGAATGTGTAAAAGATTATTTGTAAAGTTCAAGTAAAACTAATTAGAAGGAAAAAAGAAAGAAAAGACGTCTTATTGTTTGCGTAACGTAAGAATATGAATTAATTAACTTAAGTATCTAAGTTAAATTAATTTATTTATAAAAGTATTTATGACTTAAAGTTTTGCCTAAGCGCGTAGAATAGATAAGTAAATAAAGGGACACTCCTACCCGACACCCAAAAAGTAAAGTTTTCACTATATTTTAGTTTTTGTACAATTACGAGAATTACAAGGATATAAATAAAGCAATGAATTTTGGGGAGATCTTCAAACTCCTTTTAATTGTCATCTTCGGAAGTATCTTCACGTACCTGTTTAAACACTTAGTAAAATATTAATAACAAATAAATATTTATTAATATCAATTAAAGAAATACGTATATGTATGTAAATATAAAAAATAATTTTATTATAGTGTGGGCTCAGATATGTAGTTGTACTAAGTTTTAGATACGCCATGGCTGCGAAGCATCGGTTGGCCACCCGAGATCACCTCGCCAAGATGCGGATCATAAAACTTTTTATTTCGTCTTTGTAATAACAAGATTTCGTCATCGCCCAGAATTTATTTATTTTCGCTACATATGTATATATGTATCCGTCTTTTATATTGTGGAGGCCTGAAAAATCGACGGGAGTTTTTTCATTGGCCAATGCAGTGTAGTATTTGTTCGATATCAGTGTAATATCAAAAATAGTAAAGAGCAAGGACAAAATCGTCCAACCAGCCCAAAAATTGGCTAAAATAGTACCGAGGAAAAACCCATCTCCGAAGTGAATTTTCCAGGTGAAAATGGGCATAAAATCAGCAAAACAGTCCAAAAATAGCAACAAAATACAGCAGCAACACAAATATCAACACAAGTAGCGAAAAAAGAGCAATGCCCGAAACATGTAAACGATCACCGGAAAAAATGGTGTTTTGCCGGGGAATGTCTTTCCGTCGCTAGAAAATATCTCACGATGATAGAGCCAGAGAACCAACAAGCATGTCAGTAATAACAAGAAAAAAATATCAAGAAATAATTAATTAATTGGCCAAAATAAAGACCTAAAACTGTCCGCCGGAGCATGTCATTTTTCGGCCAGATTTGGAAGCGACAAACATGGTTTTCAGCGTTGCTTCAACGGCCTCACCGGAGCAACGCCGGAAACAAAAAGATCCGGCAAGATCTGCAGACCTCAACGCCGTATTTTCCGGCGTGGTAGCGGCAAGACGGAGGGGAAAGGGAGAGAAAGGAGGGAAAGGAGGGGGGGCGTTGGTGGCCGAGTGCTCCGGTGTCGTGAGTTCGCCGGAGTTCCAGGGGTCGTGGGAGGAAAAGGGGGAGGTGTTGGCCGTGGTGGTGGCTCGTCGTCTCCGGCCGCCGGTGATCAATTCCGGTGGTGGCAGTGAGAGAGAGAGCAAGAGAGAACGGGAACCTCAGAGAGAAAAATGAGGAGAGGAAGATAAATAGAGTGTGGGTGTGTGTGTGTAGTGTAGTGTAGTGTAGTGTGTGTAAATGTGTGTGTGTGTGCGTAAATGTGTGTGTGTGTAGTGTAGTGTGTAGAATAGGTGTGTGTCTATATTTTTTGTTCCCCAAATAAAATGCCCCCCTCCCATTTTTATAATACAAAACAAATCCCCTCTTTGTCCAAAAAATAAAAGACTAATCCTTTTATTTTTTAGTTATTATCCGATAGATTATTTACTCTATTAACCAATGTATAAAGTTTATTAACCGATGGACGATAGCCCTATTCAGTAATGTCAAATGTCACTTTTATTAATGGTGACAAGACCTTGACTTGACCTAACTTATTAACCAATGCACAAGGTTATTAACTAGAGGACGATAGCCGCATTTAGTCACATCAAATGTCATCTTTTTAAAAAGGTGACAAGACCTTGACTTGACTGATTCGTTGCTCTGCGTATTAGAATTAATTGCTCCGAACTCTTGTGCTTGCGGAATGTATTAGAGAATATAAATAATGTACAAAAATGTGTGCATTGGTATGTGATTAAAAAATAAAATAAAATGTAATGTGTTTTAAATAATTGAAATTGTAGTATTTGTGTTGTGTACGTGTGCGGATGACTGTAAAAAATATTGCGATTATCAAAAATTGTATAATGACAATAAATTGATAAAATCCTAATATTTACAAAATAAAGGATAATTATCAATAAATTGTAAGAAATAAAAATATATCAATAAATTGATAAAACTCCTAAACTAAGGATGATTATCAATAAATTATTATATTTCATGAAAAATGTGTAAAAAATGTATTTTGTGCTCTTTAACGATCATGAAACCTGAAGACGTTAATTTTAAGCACGGAGAGCCAAAATTGGGTGTCAACAGTTTGTCCCTTTTCGACTAAAGATGATGTAAGAATCTTTGGGCGAAAACGTTGACATGAAGCCAATTTTGCTCGATAAAGAATTATGATAAAAATATGGCCGAACTCTGATTTAGAGTTGCTTATATACCTCGAATTTCACGAAGATCAGGCCGGGTGTAGTTCAAAAGTTGAGGCAAATTACCTCTTGTCGTATTGTTCGGGGTGGACGACCCTGGAAAAATAATTAAAGGAAAAGACTATTTGGGAACAGAAGCATTTACATATTCTCAATGTCTCTTTCAAAATTGCCCCAATGTCGAGCTGTGAGACGTTGGGGATGCAAGATTGTGTACTTGCTGAAAAAAAGAATGATTATGATGCATGCTCTGGTTTGTGTGCCAAAGCGTCAATGAAATGGAATCTTGGGTTGTGTGCCAAGATTCTGATGCATGCTCCGGTTTGTGTGCCGAAGCGTTAATGAAATACAATCTTGGGTTGTGTGCCAAGATCCCGATGCATACTTTGGTTTGTGTGCCAGAGCTCTGAATGAAATGGAATCCTGAGTTGTGTGCCAAGATCCTGATGCATGCTCCGGTTTGTGTGCCGAAGCGTTAATGAAATGGAATCTTGGGTTGTATGCCAAGATCCCGATGCATGCTCCAGTTTGTGTGCCGGAGCTTTGAATGAAATGGAATCTTGGGTTGTGTGCCAAGATCCTGATGCATGCTCTGGTTTGTGTGCCGGAGCTTTGAATAAAATAGAATCTTGGGTTGTATGCCAAGATCCCGATGCATACTCCGGTTTGTGTGCCGGAGCTCTGAATGAAATGGAATCTTGGGTTGTGTGCCAAGATCCTGATGCATGCTCCGGTTTGTGTGCCGGAGCTTTGAATGAAATGGAATCTTGGGTTGTATGCCAAGATCCCGATGCATACTCTGGTTTGTGTGCCGGAGCTCTGAATGAAATGGAATCTTGGGTTGTGTGCCAAGATCCTGATGCACGCTCCGGTTTGTGTGCCGAAGCGTTAATGAAATGGAATCTTGGGTTGTATGCCAAGATCCTGATGCATACTCCGGTTTGTGTGCCAGAGCATTAAAATAAAATGAAATCTTGGGTTGTGTGCCAAGATCTCAATGCATGCTCCGGTTTGTGTGCCGGAGCTTTGAATGAATACCCGCATTTGAAGGTGGGCGCCTTTAAAATGTACTTGAATGTAAATACCCGCATTAGAAGGTGGGCGCCTGTAAAAGTACTGAACTGTAAATACCCGCATTAGAAGGTGGGCGCCTGTAAAAGTACTGAGATGTAAATACCCGCATTAGAAGGTGGGCGCCTGTGAAGGAAGAAAACTTTTTGATTGATTGCTTTTTTTTTTTTTTTCTTTTTTTTTTGGTTGTAAGAATGTTGAAAAGAAAATCATGTCTTGACTTTCAGTTGGTACCAACAATTAGTCTTATGCATAAGAATTCCACCATCTTTCCCAGCTAACCGAGATCAACTTCGGGTAATTCCAATAGTTTCAAATGGTACCTCAGACGTACCTAAGTATCGACAAGATTTGTTCCTCTTGATTCAAACAAAGATTTTGAACTATACCTTTCCTCATGTTTCACGTGCCTCACCAAAAGAAAGTCCTATTCTTCACACATTTGAGTATTTTGATTTTAGGACATTTTGAGAAGTGCACTCACACTCAGAAGGATGTTCAATGCATGTAATTGTGATACCATAGGCTTGGCCTTCATGTAAGTATCCACTAATGTGAGAACACTTGAAATAGGATCATGTAGGGCTTTTATCAGCTTGTAATGTAGGCTTGGGGACGGGTAGGATATTATTTGGGATAAAAGTGACTAATCCTCCCTCGAGCATGCACTGTATTTGTGCTTTGACATTTGTTGCATTTGAACGCTTAGTCTTCTTTGTTTCGTAGTCCCTTTCTTTGAATTTGTATCGACTTCTTTTCGTTGTTGGAGTCTTTTTTCCCTTTTTGGAGTTCTTTTCTCTTCTTTTTTCTTTTTCATTTTTTTTTTTTGAAATTTCTCCACATTTGTTGGAGTGTTTTTCATTATATATTTTTTTTTGGGGGGGATTTCTCCATGTTTTGATTTGTGGGAAATTTTACTCCTTCTTTAAAGTCGTATTTTCATCTTTATTCCTCTGGGACTTTGCATCTTCTGCCTTTGGCATCTTTGATCTTGAATCTTTGTCCGCAATTTGCACATTTTAATGCGCTCAGGGAGGTCGGGCCAAAAGAGGGTAGTGCATGTAAGCACTCAGAAAGGTATAGGCTGAGATGTGGTTGTTCAAAGAAAAGGCTTCAGGCTCAAAGGGGGAATGCTAGGGATAATGTCATTTGGTAGGTTATGAAAGGCTCAATCGGGTCAAAGAAGGCCTACGATCCTTTCCCCAAATCAAGTGTAACTCAGGATTGATAACGCTCAAACTACACCTCAATTTAAGAAGCGTAAGCGATCGTTGTCAAATATATAACCCAACAAGGTTGGGGTCGAATCCCACAGAGAATATGGTGATGATTAAGACTTTAGTGAAGTATGTGACTAGTCGTCAATCATTTCCAGTAAATAAAAGGGGGGGTTTTGTAATTAAATTGTAAACAAAACAATAATAAACGTAGGAGAAATAATCAGTAGGAGAGAATGCGAACTAGGGACGTGGTCACCATGGCGTTGTAACAATGTCGATTCTAGGCTTAACCGGGTTCTTTCTATATGAATGTCACGATGTGATTGCGTCAATTGTATCGTCTAAACGTCTCTCGACCAAATAAACAAATTTCCTTTTATCTTCTCTCGATCTCAAAAAGATATGCTTTTTAGCTCTCAATCCTAACATCAAGTAGATTAATCCAGTTACGGCATTAATCTTTAAGACAAGAGTTGGTAGTCTCGAATCCTTGTTGTTAATCAAGTTTCCCAGTTTTAATCTCTTTCTCAAGCAAATTAAACCTAGGCATGTTCTAATGTTTGCAACCCACTAGAAAACGTGACATAACGTATGATTAACAACGTGACAATACATAAATCGAACCCAACGCTACCTGGAATCTATATTGCTACGTTTGCCATGGCTCCCACAACCCTAGTTGCGGGAGTTTTAGTTACTCATGCTCGAAGAAGAAAAGAAGTAATTCATTATAAAGGAAAGAAGATTCCTACAATATGATGAAAATACTCTTCAATAATCCAAGAACAAGAACAACCAAGAACTCAAGAACACGAATTCACGAATCCGAAAACGTGTTGTTGCTCTCAAAAAATGACTAAAAACTATTCTAAAACTATTGGGTGTCTCCTAATTACATAAACCTATCATAGGGTATTTATAGGAGTCAAAGAAACCAAATCCAAAACGGGCTAGGAATCCCCAAAACGCGGGTCGCCGCCTCACGCCACTGCCTAAGCGTGACGGTCAGGCTTGACGGACCGTCAAGGCAGTGACGGACCGTCGCCTGGGCCGTCACTGCTAGGCAGTGGCACTGCCCCTTTGCTGCCTTGGAGTGACGGTCCCAGTGACGGACCGTCACACATGTGACGGTCTATGTGACGGACCGTCACTCAAACCGTCACCCTTAGGCAGAACTTCGTTTTTTCTCGTATTTTCTTCCGTTTTCGTGTTTGCTTCCATTTCCTACAAATACAACATAAAAACATCAAAAACAACAATGGTTGCTTGAAAACGTACGATTGTTCTTAGTAAAAAGGAGTCGAAAGTGACGTAAATTAGCGTCACATCAAGGATTTCGCCTCAACAAACATTTAGGCCAAGTTCTAGATCATCAATGCAGTGCAATGAATTAATCTAATGCTCGCCACACAATGCACACGAAACGATGAGGTTGGTTTTGTTCTTATCTTAGATGCATGCAAGAGAATTTTCGAGTGTCACTAAGGTGTGATTAAGAGGTACCAAAAGAATCTATGGTTTACCACGAAATTGGTCCTCTCCATCATACCATTTGTTTCTTTCTCATGCACACTTCTAACTATGTTGGTACCAACCAAGTCAAAACTTTGATGTTTTTTCTTTTTTCTTTTTTTTTTTTTTTTTTTGAAAAATGAGACCGAATCCTTATGAGGGTTGCGTACGTATCTTGTGTAAAAAAGAATCAGGTTTGTGTAGTTCAAGAGGATAGGGTATAAGATGTAAAGTAAAAAAAATAAACTCCTTTTTTTGTAAAGGATTACCGAATCCAAGAAGGACTGCCTACGTATCTCATTGAGATGAGAATCAGGTATGCGTAGTTCATGAAGATGCGAACTAAAATGTATGTACACATTTTATTTTTATTTTTTTTTGTTTGTTTTTCTAATAAGGAATACCGAACCCAAGAAGGGCTGCCTACGTATCTCATCGAGATGAGAATCAGGTTCGCGTAGTTCGTGAAGATACGATAGCAAATGTATGTGCAGAAAGAATTCACCTCTAGAAGGAATATAAGGCAAAAAATTAAGATATTTATCGAATATAAAAAATATGTATAAAAAATAATGCAAAGATATAGACAAACTCGGAGCGATGCCTCGTATATCAGGTGTTGGTGATGTCCTCGATGAGAGTATCTCCCGACTGTTTGTGAGGATGATCATTGTTGTGATTTCCCAATTGTTTATGGAGATCGTCCATTATCGTGATCGTCTCCAATTATTGTTTGAAGATGACATATTGTGGCCCCTCTATTATTTACGAGGGCATTTATCGGCGTATCCATCCCCGATTAAGTGGGGACGGTTCTCCTGTAAAGAAATAATAAAGGAGTGAAAGTAGGAAAGTCATGAAGAAAAACTAATATAATTACATGGTCAAAAGACTCCCCTGATTTGTCTGTCCCATTGAATATGGATGCCTCAAAAAGTCCGAGGTCAGATGTTATCTCATGTGAAGTTCAGGAATCATTTAACTTCTACGGAATTTAGATTTGACTCCTCGCTTTTTATTGCTTTATATCCTTTGATAGGTGTGCCTGCGAAGAAAACGAGACAACTCGTGTTGAACCCTTAGAATTGGAAAGTGAAAGTGATTCACCATAGTTCTATGGCTTACGGCGTTTAAGAAGTTTGAAGAGAGACTTAGGTCTTCAGATTTTGAGACTAAAGTCGAATGGAGATTATGGTAAGAGTGATATTGATAATCTTGAATTTTGGACTTGAGAGAATTGGTTGACGCTTTTAATTTTTTATTTTTTTTGAGGGTTGAGAGCGTCAGTGGACCGTTCTAAAATATTTGCCCCAGTTTGTAATCCTAAGTAAATCATTTTAGAATAGCAGGAAGACCAAACCCTTATGTAGGATTGCCTACATATCTCACCAAGATGAATTAAGATGAGAATCAGGTCAGGACGTAGTTCAGAATGAATCCATGGGTGTGATATGTACGATTGTCATGAACTGGTAGTTATTCTTGAAAAATGGTGTGACAGGCGGCTGAGAGGAACCAATTGCAGACAATGAGCTTTAAAAATACTTTGATCCGACAATCAAGATGACGGATGTAAAAAGATAGACAGAGTTTTGTCACTACTCTAATACACTGAAAATATTACAAAGAAAGAGAAGCATGGCAAATATTTGATATTACTTTGCCGTTGTCGGAAGAATTGAATGACTGGGAGAGTGTTGAACTCTTGATTTTGAAGGCCAAAATGTCACATTTTATAATCTATGATGATTGAGAGAAAAAGAAACTTATGTCCCATGTTCTAGGATCAAAGTCGAGTGAAGGTTTGAATGTAAGGCCAATATTGACACTGATGTCAGAGAGATTTGGATTTGAGGGAAACTGTTGATTTGCGCTGTCAACAGGACTTTGGAGAGGGTATTTGAATTGTTTCAAAAATTTGCCCCAGTTTTTAAAATCCTGGAGAAATTATTTTGAAACAATGGAAGACCGAACCCTTATGTAAGGTTGCCTACGTATCTTGTCAGGACAAGAATCAGGTCAAAACATAGTTCGAACCGATACCTAGTTGTATGTGAGTTGTATAATTACTTTGAGCGATTGTATTGAAAAAAGTAAAGTTGTGACTGAGTTTGGACAAGAAAAAGGTACGGTATAAAGATGAAAAGAATGTACAAGGCTGTATTGAAAATTTCTTGAAAAAGAATGATGAAATCCAAAAGAGTGATCGTAAAGATCGACACCGGGTATGAGAAAGAACGATATATGAAAGATGGTCTTATAGATCGAGAACGAATGTGAGGAATTGAAGATCGACAATGGGCATGGGAAAGAATGATAAATTGTGAAGAATGGTCTTAGAGACCGAGAACGAATGTGAGGGATTGAAAAGGTCCCAGGCTCAACACAAGTCAACCAAAATCGTCAGACAAAATGGACGAGGACGAAGATGACATGTGTACATATATGTATAAACCAAAAAGTATGCACAAAAATATAAAAACGCAGAATATATAATAATCAAAGAGCAAGTATCAATTAAAAATATATAACAAATAAAGAATAAAAATTCATTCGACTAAAGTAACGATCGTATGTACAACGGCCTAAGGATTCTAAGAGTAGATTCACCTAAGCTGATAAAGAATATTAGGACAACTGCGAGAAGACGCTTAGTAATTTAAACGCGCCGACTCTGAAGCTAAGGAATCCAAAGAAGTTTTGGAGGAGCGTGAAACACTCCTCGCGTGAACCACAGTGTGTGATAGTGTACGGCCAAGACTTTATAGAAACGATGTGATAATTAAATAAATAATGTGTAGAAGTATTTCGAACATATATCTATATTATAAAGTAAATAATGAATCAAAGAATAATTAATATAAAGAATTTATGTATAAGCAAAACTAAAAATTTATATGTACAATACAAATAACATATACAATTCATAGTGTGCAAAAATAATTTGAAAAATTAAATAATCAAAATGTGAATAGAAATACCTTCCTCAATTGAAAAATTGAGTCTATGATGGTTAGAACCTGGTTCTTATCCCCAGCAGAGTCGCCATTCTGTCATGCCCTATTTTTACCAAGGTTATATAAAGCACAACTTATGGACTCTAAAAGAATTTTTCATTATGTACAGAGTCGCCACCTAATTTTTAAGGAAAATAAGGAAACCTATTTTTTGATTATTGATATGTACGACTCGCATTTTAATCTGCGAAAACCATTTGAGATTCTAGGTAAGGGTTCAAGTTATTCCGAAGGGAAGGTGTTAGGCATTGAGTAAAGAATATAAAAATATAAAAAAATGTATCAAAAAGATTTGTACAATGATTACATCGATTTGACTTGCGTTTTTCATTATGTAAATATTGTTTCATTTTTGCAAGAAAAATGAGTTTAAGAATGAGAAAAGAATATAAATTTTAAAAGTGTTTTTAACAAAAGAATGTGTAAAAGATTATTTGTAAAGTTCAAGTAAAACTAATTAGAAGGAAAAAAGAAAGAAAAGACGTCCTATTGTTTGCGTAACGTAAGAATATGAATTAATTAACTTAAGTATCTAAGTTAAATTAATTTGTTTATAAAAGTATTTATGACTTAAAGTTTTGCCTAAGCGCGTAGAATAGATAAGTAAATAAAGGGACACTCCCACCCGACACCCAAAAAGTAAAGTTTTCACTATATTTTAGTTTTTGTACAATTACGAGAATTACAAGGATATAAATAAAGCAATGAATTTTGGGGAGATCTTCAAACTCCTTTTAATTGTCATCTTCGGAAGTATCTTCACGTACCTGTTTAAACACTTAGTAAAATATTAATAACAAATAAATATTTATCAATATCAATTAAAGAAATACGTATATGTATGTAAATATAAAAAATAATTTTATTATAGTGTGGGCTCAGATATGTAGTTGTACTAAGTTTTAGATACGCCATGGCTGCGAAGCATCGGTTGGCCACCCGAGATCACCTCGCCAAGATGCGGATCATAAAACTTTTTATTTCGTCTTTGTAATAACAATATTTCGTCATCGCCCAGAATTTATTTATTTTCGCTACATATGTATAAATGTATCCGTCTTTTATATTGTGGAGGCCTCAAAAATCGACGGGAGTTTTTTCATTGGCCAATGCAGTGTAGTATTTGTTCGATATCAGTGTAATATCAAAAATAGTAAAGAGCAAGGACAAAATCGTCCAACCAGCCCAAAAATTGGCTAAAATAGTACCGAGGAAAAACCCATCCCCGGAGTGAATTTTCCGGGTGAATGGGCATAAAATCAGCAAAACAATCCAAAAATAGCAACAAAATACAGCAGCAACAAAATACAGCAGCAACACAAATATCAACACAAGTAGCGAAAAAAGAGCAATGCCCGAAACATGTAAACGATCACCAAAAAAATGGTGTTTTGCCGGGGAATGTCTTTTCGTCGCTAGAAAATATCTCATGATGATAGAGCCAGAGAACCAACAAGCATGTCAGTAATAACAAAAAAAAAATATCAAGAAATAATCAATTAATTGGCCAAAATAAAGACCCAAAACAGTCCGCCGGAGCATGTCATTTTCCGGCCAGATTTGGAAGCGACAAACATGGTTTTCGGCGTTGCTTCAACGGCCTCACCAGAGCAACGCCGGAAACAAAAAGATCCGGCCAGATCTGCAGACCTCAACGCCGTATTTTCCGGCGTGGTAGCGGCAAGACGGAGGGGAAAGGGAGAGAAAGGAGGGGGGGCGTTGGTGGCCGAGTGCTCCGGCGTCGTGAGTTCGCCGGAGTTCCAGGGGTCGTGGGAGGAAAAGGGGGAGGTGTTGGCCGTGGTGGTGGCTCGTCGTCTCCGGCCGCCGGTGATCAATTCCGGTGGCGGCAGTGAGAGAGAGAGCAAGAGAGAACGGGAACCTCAGAGAGAAAAATGAGGAGAGGAAGATAAATAGAGTGTGGGTGTGTGTGTGTAGTGTAGTGTAGTGTAGTGTGTGTAAATGTGTGTATGTGTGCGTAAATGTGTGTGTGTGTAGTGTAGTGTGTAGAATAGGTGTGTGTCAATATTTTTTGTTCCCCAAATAAAATGCCCCCCTCCCCTTTTTATAATACAAAACAAATCCCCTCTTTGTCCAAAAAATAAAAGACTAATCCTTTTATTTTTTAGTTATTATCCGATAGATTATTTACTCTATTAACCAATGTATAAAGTTTATTAACCGATGGACGATAGCCCTATTCAGTAATGTCAAATGTCACCTTTATTAAAGGTGACAAGACCTTGACTTGACCAACTTATTAACCAATGCACAAGGTTATTAACTATAGGACGATAGACGCATTTAGTCACATCAAATGTCATCTTTTTAAAAAGGTGACAAGACCTTGACTTGACTGATTCGTTGCTCTGCGTATTAGAATTAATTGCTCCGACCTCTTGTGCTTGCGGAATGTATTAGAGAATATAAATAATGTACAAAAATGTGTGCATTGGTCTGTGATGTGCCGCTATTTTACGGCACTTTCGACTCCTTTAAGCTAAGAACAATCGTACGTTTTCAAGCAACCGTTGTCGTTTTTGAGGTTTTTATGTTGTATTTTCAGGAAATGGAGACAAACATGGAAACGGAAGGAAATACGCGAAAAACGACATTCTGCCTAAGAGTGACGGCCTGAGTGACGGCCCGTCACACATGTGACGGTCCGTCACAGTGACCGTCACACCAAGGCAGCACCACTTCCTAGTGGTGACGGCCCAGGCGACGGTCCGTCAAGCCAGTGACGGTCCGTCAGCCTGGCCGTCACACCTGGGCAGTCCACTACGCGGAATCCGGACGATTTTGGGATTTGTTTTCTAGACTCCTATAAATACCCTATGTTAGGTTTATTTTCATTATGCAATTAATAAAGCTTTTTACAATAGTTTTAGGAGAGATTTTAGTCAACTTGAAGATCAAGAAACACGTTTTCTACTTCTTGAATTCGTGTTCTTGAATCGTTCTTGGGATCTTGTTATTCTTGTTCTTGGATTATTGAGGATTGTTTTCAATACATTGTAAGGATTTCTTTTCTTTATTATGAACATGACTTTCTTCTATTCTTCTATAAGCATGATTAACTAAAACTCTCACAACTAGGGTTGTGGGAGCCATGGCAAACGTAGCAAGATAGATTCCGGGTAGCGACGGGTTCAAAATACATGTTGTCACGTTGTTAATCATCCGTTGTGTAACGTTTTCTAGTGGTTGCAAACATTAGAACATGCCTAGGTTTAATTTGCTTGAGTAAAGAGATTAAAACCGGAAACTTGATTAACGACGAGGATTCGAGACTACCAACTCTCGTCTTATGATTAATGCTGTAACTAGATTAATCTACTTGATGTTTAGGATTGAAATCTAAAAGCACACCTTTTCAAGTTCGAGAGAATTGAAAAGTAAATTTGTCTATTTGGTTGAGAAACGTTTAGACGATACCATTAATTTAATCGCATCGTGACACGCATATAGAAAGAACCTTGTTAAGCCTAGAATCGACTTTGTTATTAATGCCATGGTAAACACTTCCCTAGTTCTCTCTCTCCTATTGATTATCATTCATACGTTAAGTGTTTGTTTTGTTTACAAATATTGATCACAAACCCCCCCCCCCCTATTTACCGAAAACTATTGACCATTAGTCACGTACTTCACTAAAGGCTTAATCTTCACCATATTCTCTGTGGGATTCGACCCCAACCTTTGTTGGGTTCTATATTTGACTACGACCGCTTACGCTTCGTTAATTTGAGGTGTAGTTTGGGCGTTATCAAAAAGTGGCGCCGTTGCCGGGGAATACGGTTGTTAATTAAGTCTTGTGTGTTTATTTGACTCTTAGTCATACTTTCCTGCTTTTACGTTTATTTGTTGTTTTTGTTATTGACAGGGTACATAGTTGTGCATGCCAAGTACCCGGAGCTCGGGTGAATCAATATTACCTTACGATCCCGAGCTTGCTAGAACATTGAGGCGGAATATGGCCGCACAACTAGAGGCAGCAAGGCTCGCTGCAGAACTGCAGGCCCAACAAAATCTGAATGTTGGTGGTCTGCAGGATGAGATCGCACGGAATGATGAGGATCTCGACTTAGATGGAGCTGGCACTACGGGCGCCATTGTTGTTCCACCGCTACCGCCCGGAGCCAAGTTCAACATCACTAGCACGATGATTCAGCTGTTGAACTTGAGAGGAGTATTCCGTGGAGCAGCTGGTGACGATCCAAACCGTCACTTAATGAACTTCGTGGGGATCTGCAAGTCGTTTGAACTGCCGGGCGTGAGTCAGACAGCGATCAGGCTCAGGTTGTTTCCGTTGTCTCTGTCTGATGAGGCAGCGTTATGGTTGACAGAACTGACCCCCGACTCTATCGCAACTTGGGGAGAGTTGAAAGGAGCTTTCCTAGAAAGGTTCTTTCCTCCCTCTAGGATGATACAGTTGAGGGACGAGATTAGCAATTTCAGGCAGCAACCTCACGAAGCATTGCACGAGACCTGGCTGCGATTCAAGAAGAAGCTAACACAATGCCCGAACCATCAGTTGAACGATGAGTTTTTGATGCAGACATTCTACAGGGCACTTAATTCGGCTACCAAGCCGACGTTGGACAACGCAGCAGGTGGAGCGTTTATGGGTCGCACTTTTACCGATGCCACAGCTATTTTGGACAGGCTCACCAAAACCAACAGGGCCTGGCACACACGAGATTCAGAGGTAGCAGCTAGCACTTATGTAGTTGGTGTGTCAGCAGAGCAGCGCAGAAAAGAGGAAGAACGGGACCAAGACATGGCCCATCTAAAAACGCAAATGGACCTCTTGACGAAGCACTTGATGTCAGGAAGTATCGAGAAGGTGAAAGCCGTGGGTTTGCAAGGTAGAGCAGCAGGGGTTGAATCTGATGAGGAGGCCAACTATTTGGGGGGTTTCCAGGCCAACGGCCAGGGAAACCAAGGTCCGAACTATCAGAGAGACAACCACTATGAGAAAGGCGGCTACAAAGATCGCGACCAAGGAAACTGGAGGAACAACACCGAGAGAGGTGGGTTGTATATACCACCTGGTAATCGGGACAAGGCTAACAACGAGGCAGAGACTTCGAAGCTAGAGAGCATGATGTCTAAGATGCTGCTAAAGGTGGAATCGACTGACTCTGGAGTAAAGGCAATGAGGACTGAGTTATCAACATTGAGTCAGGTAGTGGAGTCACATTCCACCGCGATCAAGCAATTAGAGCAGCAAGTGGGTCACATCTCGGCATCTCTAAACCCAAGGAAGACATGTACCTTGCTGAGCGACACCACTCATCCGAGGAATGATGCAAGTTGTATGGCGATCACGACCAGAAGCGGTAGAACGTTACCGGAATCACATCCGGTAACTCAAACTCAAGGTGATGTTGCGGATGATGAAGAGGCGGTAGAGGAGGAAACTCCAAAGCCCGCAGAGAAAAGCAAGGAAGCTGAAAAGCTTCCAACTATGATGCCTCGGCCACCACCTCCTTTCCCCCAGCGTTTGAAGAAGAAAGCTGACGATGGTAAGTTCCTGAACTTCATGACCATGCTGAAGCAGATTTCAATAAACATACCATTGGTGGAAGCGCTGGAACAAATGCCCGGTTATGCCAAGTTCATGAAGGACTTGATTACAAAGAAGAGGTCGGTAAGTTTTGAACCGGAAGACAACCTCCACCACTGCAGCGCTATTTCTTCAAGGTCGTTAGTCGAAAAGAAGGAAGATCCAGGTGCTTTCACTGTTCCCTGCACTATCGGGAAGCTCAACTTCGGAAGAGCATTATGTGATCTTGGTGCTAGCATCAACCTGATGCCGCTAGCGGTCTACAAACAATTGGGTTTGGGAGCTCCTAAACCGACATCCATGAGAGTGATGATGGCTGACCATTCGGTAAAGCGACCGGTGGGAATCTTATCTGATGTGCTGGTCAAGATTGGTAAGCTTATATTCCCGGCCGACTTTGTGATCTTGGATTGCGAAGTAGATTTTGAAGTTCCCATAATCTTGGGGCAACCATTGTTAGCCACAGCAAGAGCACTGGTCGACATGGAGAGAAACGAACTGACCTTTCGATTGAACTATGAAGTGGTCAAGTTCGATGTGTCCAAATTGATGAAGCAACCAAGTGACATGAGGGTGGTCGCGGTCATCAATGCTATTGAGGAAGTCCCTGCGGATGTGTACCCTGAGGAGAAGGGTTGTCTTGAAACCCGAGCTGTTATGAAAGTAAGGTCGCGATCACAAGAGGAGAAGCAGGTAAAGGAAAGCGGTGAAAGATCAAGAAAACAAAAACACCGCAAGAGAATCTGCAAAGAAAGAGCGAAGAAGTTGTCGCGACTAGCGATGGAGCCCAAAGAGGAAGCTGGAACGCCACACTCCATCGAGTTCTCTTGTTTTGGAGACCCTGGCAGTCTCCAACATCATTCCAGAATCTGAGTCATATCGACATCACAGGTATTCCTTTATTCTCACAGTTTTTAGTTTTCATATGTATGCATTGGGGACAATGCATGAGTCTAAGTTGAGGGTGTGGGGAAACCTGTGAGTCACCACCGAGGGTTTTTGTTGCCGAGTTCTTTTCCCTCCGGTGTGCTATCTAGTAGAACCGGCATGTTTAGGTTGTTATTTTTTAAAAAAAATTTTTTAGTGTCTATAGCAAGCATGGCGTTTTTCTTGTTTAAAAATGAGGCCCTTTAAAAATTTTCTGGTTTTGAGCTTATGTTGAAACGATTGACTGTCTGGATCCTTGTATGTCATTGTGTGATTATGAGTAGAATGAGTATGCTTAAGCCGAGCGGTTGTTTGATAGTTGGTAGCGATATAGTTTCTTGGTGCCAAGAGTGTGTGAGATTATTGTTATAAATTCTTACTCTGTGCATGCATCTAGAACTTGCCCGGTCTATTTTGTTAAGTTCGAAGTTTGGTTGCTTAGGAAAGGATCACAGGCCCTTTTTGTGTGCAGTCCACTTAACCTAAAAGACCGTCCAAATATAAATAATCCCTTGATCCCTGTTTGAGCCATGATTGACCTTATTCTTTCAATAACCTGTCACCGTCCCCGTTTAACTTTGAATCCCTATTTTGGACCTGGTCCTTCCTTGGACATCGTGCACCTCAACGCAGGCAATCAGCCTAAGTTGAGGGTGGCTACTATAGAGGTAAACCCTGTTTTGTCCCTGGTCCTGCCATGGACATTGTGCACCTCAACACAGGCAATCAGCCTAAGTTGAGGGTGGCTACTACAGAGGTGAATGATAAGAAAAAGAGGAGGGAGAAGATTGGTTGTGAATAGAACGAAAATTCGGGTGTGTGCCTAAGAAAAGAAAAATAAAAAGAAGTGAAAAGATCGGAAAAGTAACAAAAAGAATTGTCAAAATAAAGAGGCCGCACCTGTAGCTAGAGAGAAGGAAATAAAAAGGTGAATAAGGATGGACAAAGTAAAGTTATGTGGTAAGAAGACGTCGGTAGTTCCAAGGAGGGCTTAGTCACTAACCCCTAAATGTATCCTACCTGCACCCGAAGCCTCATTACAAGCCTAAACAAGTCCTGTAGTGATCCTGAGCGGCTTTCTGAAGAACTGAAATAGAATAGTAAGGGCAAGCCTATGGTATCGCATGTGCATTGTTTGAAATCGTTTGTGAGTGTGAGCGCTTACCTAGTCCCAAATCTTGTGTGTGGGATTTCTTTGTGGTGAGGGCACCAAGATGTCTGTATTGTCTATTGATTGTTAGGATAGCTGCGCGTGTGTATGCATAATATTCTATCATATCGGAATGACATGTTTGGATCCTTGCAAGTTAGTGTTTCATACATTTGTGTGCTACGAGGGAGCTTGATTGAAAAAGATGTTGAATGACCATGAGTTGCTAGAGACACGAGTTTGTTTTCTTAGTGAGTCGTATTATTGTTTTGTGTCATGTTGCTTGAGGACAAGCGAACGTCTTAAGTTGAGGGTGTTGATGTGCCGCCATTTTACGGCACTTTCGACTCCTTTAAACTAAGAACAATCGTACGTTTTCAAGCAACCGTTGTCATTTTTGATGTTTTTATGTTGTATTTTCAGGAAATGGAGACAAACATGGAAACGGAAGGAAATACGCGAAAAACGACATTCTGCCTAAGAGTGACGGCCTGAGTGACGGCCCGTCACACATGTGACGGTCCGTCACAGTGACCGTCACACCAAGGCAGCACCACTGCCTAGTGGTGACAGCCCAGGCGACGGTCCGTCAAGCCAGTGACGGTCCGTCAGCCTGGCCGTCACACCTGGGCAGTCCGCTATGCGGAATCCGGACGATTTTGGAATTTGTTTTCTAGACTCCTATAAATACCCTATGTTAGGTTTATTTTCATTATGCAATTAATAAAGCTTTTTACAATAGTTTTAGGAGAGATTTTAGTCAACTTGAAGATCAAGAAACACGTTTTCTACTTCTTGAATTCGTGTTCTTGAATCGTTCTTGGGATCTTGTTATTCTTGTTCTTGGATTATTGAGGATTGTTTTCAATACATTTGTAAGGATTTCTTTTCTTTATTATGAACATGACTTTCTTCTATTCTTCTATAAGCATGATTAACTAAAACTCTCACAACTAGGGTTGTGGGAGCCATGGCAAACGTAGCAAGATAGATTCCGGGTAGCGACGGGTTCAAAATACATGTTGTCACGTTGTTAATCATCCGTTGTGTAACATTTTCTAGTGGTTGCAAATATTAGAACATGCCTAGGTTTAATTTGCTTGAGTAAAGAGATTAAAACTGGGAAACTTGATTAACGACGAGGATTCGAGACAACCAACTCTCGTCTTATGATTAATGCTGTAACTAGATTAATCTACTTGATGTTTAGGACTGAAATCTAAAAGCACACCTTTTCAAGTTCAAGAGAATGGAAAAGTAAAGTTTTCTATTTGGTTGAGAAACGTTTAGACGATACCATTAATTCAATCGCATCGTGACACGCATATAGAAAGAACCCCGTTAAGCCTAGAATCGACTTTGTTATTAATGCCATGGTAAACACTTCCCTAGTTCTCTCTCTCCTATTGATTATCATTCATACGTTAAGTGTTTGTTTTGTTTACAAATATTGATCACAAACCCCCCCCCATTTACCGGAAACTATTGACCATTAGTCACGTACTTCACTAAAGGCTTAATCTTCACCATATTCTCTGTGGGATTCGACCCCAACCTTTGTTGGGTTCTATATTTGACTACGACCGCTTACGCTTCGTTAATTTGAGGTGTAGTTTGGGCGTTATCAGTATGTGATTAAAAAATAAAATAAAATGTAATGTGTTTTAAATAATTGAAATTGTAGTATTTGTGTTGTGTACGTGTGCGGATGACTGTAAAAAATATTGCGATTATCAAAATTGTATAATGACAATAAATTGATAAAATCCTAATATTTACAAAATAAAGGATAATTATCAATAAATTGTAAGAAATAAAAATATATCAATAAATTGATAAAACTCCTAAACTAAGGATGATTATCAATAAATTATTATATTTCATGAAAAATGTGTAAAAAATGTATTTTGTGCTCTTTAACGATCATGAAACCTGAAGACGTTAATTTTAAGCACGGAGAGCCAAAATTGGGTGTCAACAATACACATCTGAAATGTAGCCGATTCATTACAAAGACCAAAGGGCATACACTTGAAAGCATATGTGCCATAAGGACAAGTAAATGTCGTCTTCTCTTGATCCTCTGGAGCTATGTCTATTTGATTGTAGCCAGAATATCCATCTAAGAAGCAAAAGTACTCCTGGCTTGCTAACCTATCCAAAATCTGATCAATGAATGGGATGGGATAGTGATCTTTCAGGGTGGCTTCATTCTATTTCCTGAAATCCATGCAAATCATCCACCCAGTGACTGTACGTGTTGGAATCAGCTCATCCTTCTCATTTGTTATCACATTCATCCCTCCTTTCTTGGGGACATATTGAACAGGACTGACCTACTTGCTATTTGAGATAGGGAAAACAATACCCGAGTCTAGCCACTTGATTACCTCTTTCCACACTACATCCTTCATGGGAGAGTTCAATATCCTCTGATGTTGTGCCATGGGCTTGTACCCTTCCTCCATGTAGATCTTATGCATGCAAAACAATGGATTGATCCCATGAATGTCAGACATCTGCCATCCGATTACTCTCTTCCTCTTCCACAATACTGCTAGAGCTTCCTAAACATGTGCTTCATTCAACCCGGCTGCGAGAATTACTGGAAGTGTATCATCTTCTCCCAAATATGCATACTTCAGATGAGGTGGGAGTGGTTTTATCTCTAGCTTCAGGGCCTCTTCAATAGATGGCTTGGGAGGGAGTCCCAAAGGTCTATTAGGAGGCTTGAACTCAGTAGTACTAGAAAACACCCACGCTGCTTCCAAGCATTGAGGGCTCTCTCCAATGGATCTTTGGATGTTATAAGCGGTATTCCTGATTCTATATCCATCACAGTGATAGCCGATAAGTCCTCATATAATGCAGGCAACTTTATTGCCTTGTAAACATTGAAGACCTCTACCTTGTCATGAGCTCTCATGGTGAGTTGCCCTTGATAACGCCCAAACTACACCTCAAATTAACGAAGCGTAAGCGGTCGTAGTCAAATATAGAACCCAACGAAGGTTGGGGTCGAATCCCACAGAGACTATGGTGAAAGTTAAGTCTTTAGTGAATTAAGTGACTAGTCGTCAATAGTTTCCAGTAAATAGGGGGTTTTGTGATCAATATTTGTAAACAAAACAAACACTTAACGTATGAATGATAATCAATAGGAGAGAGAGAACTAGGGAAGTGTTTACCATGGCGTTAGTAACAAAGTCGATTCTAGGCTTAACGGGGTTCTTTCTATATGCGTGTCACGATGCAATTGAATTAATGGTATCGTCTAAACGTTTCTCAACCAAATAGACAAATTTACTTTTCAATTCTCTCGAACTTGAAAAGGTGTGCTTTTAGATTTCAATCCTAAACATCAAGTAGATTAATCTAGTTACAGCATTAATCATAAGACGGGAGTTAGTAGTCTCGAATCCTCGTCGTTAATCAAGTTTCCCGGTTTTAATCTCTTTACTCAAGCAAATTAAACCTAGGCATATTCTAATGTTTGCAACCACTAGAAAACGTTACATAACGAATGATTAACAACGTGACAACATACATATTTAACCCGTCGCTACCCGGAATCTATATTGCTACTTTTGCCATGGCTCCCACAACCCTAGTTGTGAGAGTTTTAGTTAATCATGCTTGAAGAAGAAGAGAAGAAAGTCATAATCATAATAAAGGGGAAAGATCCTTACAATATAATGAAAACAATCTTCAAGTAGTCCAAGAACAAGAAACTAAGAACTCAAGAACAAATCAAGAACAAGATTGAGGAGGAAGAAAACGTGTATTGCGTGTTTTCCTCTCTCAAATCTCGACTTTAAACTCCTAAAATTATTGGGTAATGTATGTAAAAAGCTTCACATGTAAAATAAACCTAACATTGGGTATTTATAGAAGTCTAGGAAACAAATCCCAAAAACGCTCGGATTCCGCGTAACCGACTGCCTTAGTGTGACGGCTTGGGGTGACGGACCGTCACCACCTTGACGGACTGTCACGGTGGCCGTCACCACTAGGCAGTGGTGTTGCCTCAGGGTGACAGTTTGGGTGACGGACCGTCACTAGCTTGACGGCCCGTCACGGTGGCCGTCGCCACTAGGCAGTGTTTTCCCTTAAGTTGACGGCTGCCTTGACGGCTCGTCACTAGCTTGACGGTCCGTCACTCGGACCGTCACTTTTATCCAGAATGTCTTTTTGCTCGTATTTCCTTCCGTTTCCATGTTTGTCTCCCTTTCCTACAAATATAACATAAAACCATCAAAAACGACAACGGTTGCTTGAAAACGTATGATTGTTCTTAGTTAAAAGGGGTCGAAAGTGCCGTAAATTGGCGGCACATCAGCCCTGATGCAACATCTATCAATCCTCTACTTGTAGACAATAATGGACGTCCCAAAATAAATGGAACTTCTAGGTTTAGTTCAAAATCCAAGATCACAAAATCCACCGAAAAGATCAACGATCCAATCTGCACCAATACATCTTCAATTATGCCCTCAGGTCTAGCCAACGATCTGTCTGCCAAATGCAGAACAATTGTGGTGGGGCGAGGACTACCCAATCCCATCTTTTTGAAGACTGAAGATGGCATTAGGTTGATACTTGCCCCAAGATCGCATAGTGCTCGTGCTATAACTTTCTGGCCAATAGTGATCTCAATAGTGAAACTTCCCGGATTCTTTAGTTTGGTTGGCAACCTGTTCTGAATCTGAGATATGCATACCTCTGTGAGATCTACTATGGCATATTCAGTCAACCTGTTCTTGTTTGACACAATGTCTTTGATATACTTTGCATACTTCGGGACTCCTTCAAGAACATCTATGAGGGGGAGATTAAGGTGTACCTGCCTCAACAGGTCAAGAAACTTTTTTAAACCAGCCTTCTCTCTCTGTTTGATCAACTTTTGTGGGAACGGTGGAGGAGGCTTCACAATAATTTCATCTTCTTTCACCTCTGTCTCCATACTAACTTTAGCCCTTCCGGTTGCAACTTCAAATACCTTGGGATCCGCTTTTTTTGGTGCCAGCTCTTCCAGTTCTAGCCCACTTCAGGTAGTGACTGCATTCACCTTCTTAGGATTTGGGTCAGTATCACCTGGAAGACCCCTCTGAGGTCTCATATTATGTGCTCCTGCTAGCAGACCCACTTGCTTTTCCAAGTTCCGGATGGCAGTGTTTTGATCTTTCATCTCCGCTTCCTACTTAGCTTGGCTTTCCATGATCGACTTTAGCATGTCCTATATGTTGCTTGGCACTGCCGCAAGCTTATTGTTTCCAACAAACTGTTGATTCTGACCTTGGTTCCTGAATTGATTCTGGCCTTGGTTGTTTCCATATGACAAATTTTTCCTCAAGTTTGCATTGTATGCATTTCCAAAATTCTGATTTCCACCTCTTTGAGCATACCCCACAAAGTTCACAGAATCCGAATTTGCTGCACAATCTTCCGATAGATGGTCTCCCCCATAAGTACCGCAAAACAGAAGAGTTGCAGGTTGTACTGCATTCACTTATGCATGACTATTTCTAAGAGCTAACTTGTTGAGAACCGTAGCTATATTGCTCATCTGATTCGCTATTGATTCCACCTTGGCAAATAAAGCCGTGTTGGAATCTACCTCAAGCAACCCGGTAACCTTCTTAGGCGTGGCTCTACTGGTGTCCGTGTTCCATTCCAGATTACTCTGTGTCATCCTTTGCAGAAGAGTGTACAACTGATCATACGTCTTCTCTAGTGCTTGCCCATTCGCTGCACAGTCTAGCAAAATCTTCGAATGAGAATCGAGCCCTTCAATGAATGTATGAACCAACAACTCGTTTGTCTTCTGATGATAAGGACAGTCCATAAGGAGGGACTTAAATCTCTCTTAAGCTGTGTAGAGATTCTCCCCATCTTTCTGCCTGAAACTCAAAATCTCGCTCCTCAGCTTAGCTGTCTTCCCAGATAGAAAGAAATGCATCAAGAATTTCTGGGCCAAATCATTCCACGAAGTGATGGAGTTTGGCACCTAAGCTTTCAACCATCTCATTGCTTTCCCAAGTAGAGAAAATGGATACAGTGTCAATCTAACATAGTCCTCTGCGACCCCTGTTGGAATGAATGTATCACTGATTTCCAAAAAATTCTGGATATGTTGTTGCGGGTCCTCATGTGGCAAGCTCGTGAACTGACCATTGGTGTGCAAGATTTGCACCATATTCTGCTTAAGTTCAAAATGACCCCCTGGCGTGGGTTTCTGAATGATGTTGGTGACATTAGGCACGAGTGGGATTGTCACATCATGCACTGGCCTTGGTGCTGCCATTTTCACGGGGACAATTTCTGGTTGCTCAACTATCTGGATTGGATTCTCAACCACCTCCTAAAACTTAATAGGATAAAGTGTTGTTGCCCTTCTCCATTGGTGAAATAGTCGTAAAGGTTCAGGGTGTGGTTCCACTAAGATTTTTGTCCTTGCCAGTTTGTTGACAATTCAAGGTTTGTACCTGCATATTTTCCCAAAAGCTAAGATCAAGTTATCAATACTTGAATAATAAAGTCGTATAAGAGAATTTAGAAATTTGCTAATTTCTAAGTCCCCGGCCACGGAACCAAAAACTTGTTAGGCGACTTCCCACTTACACGCAAGTGTACGTGATCGTCCAAGTAATATAGACTTGTTAGTTCGGATATCGTAACCAAGAGACTTATGATTTAGCAAACCTTCTAAATTATTCGTATATCGCTAAAATAAGCAAGTATGAAAGTAACAAAAGTATGAGTTTTGTAGTAATAAAGATCCAAAACAAAATGACAGAATTAAATGTGGGTAAGTAATGATTTCTGGTTCCAAGTTTAGAAAGAATTCTAGGGTTACAGCTTTATTACGCAATCATAAGTAGTAGTCACTTGAATCGACTTGTTCGTTCACCTAGTTATTGATATAGGGTTAATTTTACAATTATGGTCTTCCAAGCCTCTAGGTGCCTATTTAAAATAGCATCACAACTACATCATTGAGCGTAGATGTGACATCTTATTTTAAAAGTATTTATATATCTTCTCGTATAAACCAAGAGAGGCGTTCTAGGTATATTCCTATCTTAGTCGCTAACCTACTATTTACTTTACAAAAGAGAGGTCTTGCTCCTTATATTCCTCGCTCTATCTTGTTGATTCTTCTCCCGAGTTCGCAATAAAATTATAGGTTTATCTTAATGGCGGCCAAGCATTAACATACTAAACACAGGAATATAAGAACAACTAGTAATGGTAAACGAACTAATCAATTCAACTTTATACTAAATAATCATGCGTTTCCGTAACCCCAGAACGAGGGTTCTTAGCCACTCATTCTAATCAAAAACACAAAATAGCAATGTTTTCATCCAAAGTTATGGCTAACAAAAGAAAGAAGAAAAGAAACCTAAAGATGAATTATAATCTCTCCTTTGTGCTCTGAAAATATGACGAAACCCTTAGAAAAGACGTCTAAGGTTCTATTTATAGGGATTGGGAAATAACCCCTTTTCCTTTTTGGAGTCGAAATAGGATAAAGCTGGAAAATATTGTCGGGACAGGGCCTGGCGCGACGCGCCAAGGGTGCCAGACCTGGGCTCCAGTGGTTCTGCTGCTGGCGTGGCGCGCCAAGGATGCGTAAACATGACCCTGCTGAAGTTTAGGGTCTGGGGCGCCGCGCCAGGTGTGCTCCAGTGCCTATGTTCTCTTCTTTGGTTGCTCCCGAGCATTCCGCTATATCACTTCCATGCTTTATTCTTCTGTTTTCGTCTTTCCATGGTTACTTTCTCGTGTTCTTTTACCTGCACGCACCTAATCATGTGTCTTAGTACAAAATATAGTAATTCAACTCAAAACACACAATATATAGTAAGTAATGTTCTTAAAACATAAGGTAAACATGGGTAAAATATGATAAACAAGCATATAAATATGCCCAAGATCAATAGCTAGAGCTATTCCATATCTAAAAGACTGCCTCAAGACTATTCCTTTTAGTTTCTTGGTATTTGTGCTACTTGGTTTCTTTCTAGTTTTGAGGAAATCCCCCCTAGGAAGTAGGAGGTGTTCCACTAATCCCTGCAGGTAGTTTATGGTAATTATGTTTGCTGCTGTAAGCTCTAAATTTGGACAACTAGCAGAGTTTTAGCTAAGCTGTGGTTTGTAATACATACTTCTTTAGTTACTAATAAAACGTATTTGATTAACAAAAAATAGAAAAGATGCATGGGTTTTGAGAATTAAGATGATATTTTAGTCTATTAGTTAGTTGCTAGCTAGTGTTAGTCGGTAAGGTAGTTAACACTGACTTTGTTAGCTGTGCACTAGTGATAAGATATCAAAGAATTGGTTAGTTAGTTAGAAGCTTGTGCGAGTCACGTGGTGATGTGTATGTAGCTATATATATATGTGTGTGTAAGAACATTCTAGATGAATCGAATCAATAAGAAAATATCTTCTCCCTTTCTATTCTCTTAGTCGAATACACAAGGGCTCTATCAGATCTCCATTAATAGAGATTAATCTACTTCAATCCTAGTTCTATAGAGAAACTTTACGTGGTATCAGAGCAGGCGAGGTCTGAACTCGATCTATTTTATGCAAAAATCTAGTTACCTCTTAAATCTAAAGCTAGCTATGGAAGAATTTACAACAACAACACTCGAGCACAATCATCCACTGTATTTGCAGTTTTCAGACACACTTGGCGTAGCATTGATTGCAATCAAGCTCACTGGCCCAAAAAATTACGGTCTATGGAGTAGATCGATGAGGCTGGCATTGTTCGTGAAGAACAAGCTAGGTTTTGTAGAAGAAACTTGCTTGAAGAGTATGTACAAAGGAGAATTAGAAACACAGTGGGACAGATGCAATGCGATGGAGCTTTCATGGATTAGTAGCACAGTGGCGACCAATATGTTGACTACGATAGTTTATGCATCAAAAGCCAACTGAGTTTGGGATAATTTCAAGGAGCGATTCGATAATCTAATCTCACAAGAGTCTATCAACTGTGGATAGAAGTTGCGAATTTGAAGCAAGGTACAAGTTTTGTTAATTATTATTATTCTAAGATGAGAGATTTGTGGGATGAGTTTTATGTGTTCGTGCCTTTTCCTTCTTGTGAATGTGAGGAAGCTAAACCTTACATCGATCACTTACATCAGCAATGATTGTTGATGTTCCTAATGGGATTAAATGAAACCTTTAGCCATGTGAGAAGGGACATATTGCTCAAGACTGAGGTGCCTAGCGTGAATCAAGCTTATGCCATAGTGATTCAAGAAAAAAGTCAGAGGCTACTAGGTGTGGTTGATATCAATAGGGAGCCTCTCACTATGATGGCTGGAAGAGACAAGGTTTCAAAGGAAAGAAAGCTTTACCTGTAACAGCATAAAGCTTTACCTGGAACAGCATGTGAGGTATGTGGATACAAAAATCACCTCATAGAAAATTGTTATAGAATTGTGGGATATCCTCTTGATTTCAAAAGCAAGAAGAAGGTGCAACGAGGGTGGAAATGGTGGTTTTAGAACAGGAAACACCAATCACACTGGTCACTTCAAGCCACATGTTACCAATGCCTCAGTTGAAAGGACACAAAGTCATGAGCTCGCTGAAAAGGAGCATAATCAGGTCAAAAACTTGGTGCACAACAAAGAACCAAATGAATGCATGGCAAATTTGACAGGTAATATTTCTTTGATGACCAATCCTTATGCATATGATTGGATAATTGACTCCGGAGCCACTCATCATGTAACATCTTGTAAAGAGTTGTTAAATGAATTGAAAAACTTAAGAGGTGAAATATCCACAATACAATTACCAACAGGTATTAGAGCTGAGATAGCGAACACGAGAAATTTAAGACTTTGGGAAAATTAACAGTAAAGAATGTCCTGCATATACCTGACTTCAAGTTCAACCTACTCTCAATTGCCAAGCATTTGTGTTGTAGTGTTAGTTTCTTCCCTTACTTTTGTGTGTTGCAGGCACTCTACAATGGCAGAGTGATTGGGATTGGTAGAGAGACCAATGGGCTATATCTGTTGAAGGATAAGATAAGAGCTATGGCAGGTACAATGGCAATAAAAGAGAATAATCTGATTATACTATGGCATGCTAGACTAGGACACCCATCCATCAAGGAAATGGAACACACCTCATGTCTCAAACAACATCTAGGAAACAAGTTTACTCATCATTGCCAGATATACCCTATTGCCAAACAGAGCAGGCTAGCTTTTATTGATAGTTTACATAAATCAGATCATGTATTCCAGCTTATTCATGTAGATGTTTGTGGACCTTATAAGACTACTACTTTTAATAAGAAGCAATACTTTGTTACAGTAATAGATGATTACAGCAGATTCACTTGAGTATGTTTAATTTAATGTAAGACTGAAGTTGTGCTTGTTTTGAAAGATTTCTTGAGTATGGTTAATACACAGTTTGGTGTCAAGATACAAGTGTTGAGGTCTGATAATGGTACAAAAAATTTTAATTCCAAGTGTGATGATTTGTTTGCTACCCATGTGATTTTTCATCAAAGTTCTTGTCCATATACACCTCAACAAAATGATATTGTAGAAAGAAAACATAGAAACATACTAAACACAACTAGGACATTGAGATTTCAGAGTGGAATGCCTATTAAGTACTGGGGGACTTGTGTTAAAACTGTTGTATATCTGATCAATAAACTTCCTACTAGAGTGTTACAAGGGAAGTCACCACATGAAATGTTGTATGGAAAGGAGCCTAAGTTAGATCATTTGAGAGTGTTTGAATGTTTATGCTTTATTTCAGTATTGCCAAGACAAGATAAACTTGCCCCCAAATCTAGAAAAGGTGTTCTTATGGGATACTCAAAAACACAAAAAGGGTATAGAGTTATGGATTTGCAAACCTATGTCTTTTACATTAGCAGGGATGTGACTTTTATGGAGCATGTGTTTCCTTTTAAGGAAGAATCCATGGATTCCTTGGATATGTTTATTCAACAGTCACATTTTCCAGACACTTCAGCTGACACTAGTCACACCACCATGGCACCAAACTTAGCTACTGAAGATCAAGCACATGTAGATGGTCCCATGCAGGCTGAGGATCTCATACCTGCAAATTAGATGGCTCCATTAGCAGCACCTGAGGTGTTAGAACCTGTGGCAGAAGTCCTACCTCAAGTTGCAGACAATGTAAATGCAGATATTGTAGTCAACCATGAACTGCATGAACCACACAATGCAATGGCAAGGAGAACAACCAAACCACCTATATGGCATAGGGATTATGTTGTTCCTAATCAGGCTTATCAAGCTCATTCTTCCTGTTCATATCCTATTCAAACATGTGTCTTCTATGATCATCTCAACCTTTGTTATCAAGCCTTTGTCACTGCTCTTTCCTCTGTGGTTGAGCCTTGCAACTTCAATAAAGCATCCAAACATCAGTAGTGGATAGAGGCTATGAAGGCAAAAGTAGATGCATTGAAATAAAATCACACCTAGACAGTAGTGCCTTTGCCTCCTGGAAAGCAAGCTATAGGTTCTAAGTGAGTGTATAAAGTGAAACACAAAACTAATGGTGAAGTAGAAAGATACAAGGCAAGATTGATTGCTAAAGGCTAGAATCAATAAGAAGGTCTAGATTATCATGAAACATTTTCTCCAGTGACCAAAATGATCACTCTGAGAACTGTCATAGGGGTGGCAGCATCTCACTACTTGCCTCTTGTTCAGATGGATGTTCACAATGCCTTCTTACAAGGTGATCTTTTAGGGAGGTCTATATGGAGTTAGGGATGGCAATGGGGCGGGGCGGGGCGGTTGCGGGATAAACCCGCATAAACCCGCGAAGACTCTAACCCGCCTCGCCCCGCCCCACATAACTAAAATTTCTATTTTCAACCTGCTCCGCCCCGCCCCGCATTATTTGCTAGAAAAAATTCCTAAAAAAGAAGAACTATTTTTCTGAACGTTTTGACACTCAAGAACTGCCTTTTTGGAGTGAATATTAAAGAAAAAATTACAAATTTATTTGACAAAGCTCTATAGCATAATTATATCTCACAAAGAAACTACTATTTCCTTATTATTCGAGTGCAAATTTGAGAATGCACATTCACTGGAATTTCACATTTCACTGAATCTAAAAACGATTTGTGAACGATTTATTTTTTATCCAAAAATAACTTATTCTTAAAAAAATTACATTTCTGAATCCAAAAACGATTTGTATCGGAAACACATTTGTGAAAATATGATATTTCCTTGAATGTCATTCACCATATAGTTCTGTTAAGAACTGAGACCAATTTTGAATAAAATTACTACTAAACCCGCATAGACCCGCAAAAACCCGCAACCGCCCCGCCCCGCATCACTTCTAAGATAATTTATTTCAACCCGCCCCGCACCCACACCCGCCCCGCATATCCTAAAACTCACACCTCCCCGCATAGTCTAAAACCCTCCCCGCCCCGCCCCGCCCCGCCCCGCACCCACCCCGCCCCATTGCCATCCCTATATGGAGTTGCCTCAGGAGTTCCAGAGGCAGGGAGAGTACAAGGTTTGCAGGCTTCTCAAATCCCTATATGGATTAAAACATGTATCTAGGCAATGGAACCTCAAGAAAAGATATTCACAAAGCCCCTATGATCACTTTTTGTTCATAAGAAAGGATGGTGTGGACATAGTGGTACTTCTCATCTATGTTGATGATTTTCTTATAACAAGGAGCAGTAATAAGATGATACAAGAGTTGAAGACAACTTTGCATGGCAATTTTAGAATGAAAGATCTTGGTGATCTCAAGTACTTTCTTGGAATTGAGGTCCAAGAGTTGAATTTTACTCAACCAAAGAAAATTACACTGAAACTTATCTCTGATTGTGGAACTCAGTGGATCTAAACTAGAAAATACACCTTTGGAGGCAGGTGTTAAGCTAACAATAGTGGACTATGATGAACATGTAGAGATAACACGTGATCCTATTCTTCAGGATGTAATTAGCTATCAAAGACTCATTGGGAGATTACTATACCTCACAACTATTAGGCTTGATATCAACTTTGCAGTCCAAGCATTATCTCAGTTCATGCAAATGCCAAAGATTTCACACTGGGAGACCGCCTTAAGACTAGCCAGGTACATCAAAAGGTATCCAAGTCAGAGGATATTGTTAAGCAGTGGCTCAAGCACACAACTAGAAGCCTTTTTTGATTCAGATTGGGCATCATGTCCTAACACCAAAAGATCAATTACTGGTTATGTGGTTAAGTTGGGAAGTTCACTCATCTCCTGGAAGTCAAAAAACAATACACAGTGAGTAGAAGTTCTGTTGAGGCTGAATATAGAAGTATGGCAGTTGTTCAGAAGTTATTTGGCTAATAGGAGTACTAAAGGAGTTGTAGATCAACATTGATACTTCTGTCAAAGTGCACTGTGATAGCAAAGCAACCATTCAAATTGGTGTTAATCATATTTTCCATGAAAGGACCAAGCATATAGAAATAGATTGTCATTTTGTACGAGAAAGAATTAAAAGTGGTCTGATTCAGACTGAGTATGCTAACACAAAAGAACAATTGGCAGATCTGCTTACAAAAGGATTGGGAGCATCTCAGCATCAACTTCTGATAGACAAGCTTGGAGTCCTAGATGTTTATACAGACTCAAACTTGAGGGGGAGTATTGAGAATTAAGATGATATTTTAGTCTATTAGTTAGTTGCTAGCTATTGTTAGTCGGTTAGGTAGTTAACACCAACTTTGTTAGCTGTGCACTAGTGACGAGATGTCAGAAAATTGGTTAGAAGCTTGTGCGAGTCACGTGGTGCTGTGTATGTAGCTATATATATGTGTGTGTAAGAACATTTCAGATGAATTGAATCAATAAGAAAATATCTTCTCCCTTTTTATTCTCTTAGTCAAATCCACAAGGGCTCTATCAGATCTCCATTAACGGAAAAGGGTCATATATACCCATGAATTATGGTAAATGGTTTATATATACCCTTCGTTATATTTTCGGATTACATATACCCCTACAGTTATAGTTTGGGGTCGTATATACCCTTATCACTAACTGAGGTCCACATGGCAGCCTCTCATTGGGAGAACCCACCCCCTTATAATTTAAACCCAAATTTTATTATTTACCCACTTAACCCATGCGATCCACTAACCCGACCCATACACCCCACTAAAAATCTCTAAACTTCTTCTTCTCACTTATCGACAGATTCAATCTCTTCTTTCCTAGAAATTTGGAAGAAATTCTAACATGTCGAGAAATTCTAGTGAATGTCAGACTTAGCTCTTCCAACCATGGCAGTTTTTTGAACTGCTTCTTTCTGCCTTGGAAATGAATGTGACGAACTAGGAGTAGTTCTTTTATTAGTTGAATGGTGAAAACAGTGAAATTCTTGAGTAGGTGCATCATGAAATGGTAAAATATCATTTTCAAGCTTCCAACCACTTAAAAGGAAAATGAAAAAAGTATAAAATTGTGACTGAATTTTCCCGAGAGATCATCCCAACTTGTATTTGTGTATTTGATGGGTTACATTGAAACCCATTCTTTGACAGCAAAGTAGGAGACTACAGAATTATAGTACACTACTTTTCCCTCTTAGCGTTTTGGTGTAAAATTGAGATTTGCAACAACGAATCCGACGACGACAGCAAATGAAACAATGAACAACATCTTCATCTTCAACAATTTGTCTTCCAAATTTCTAAGGAAGAAGAGATTGAATCTGTCGATAAGAGAGAAGAAGTTTAGGAATTCTTAGTGGGGTTTATGGATCGGGTTAGTGGAACGGGTAAGTGGGTAAATAATAAAATTTGAGTAAAAGTTATAAGGGGGTGGGTTCTGCCAATGAGAGGCTGTCACGTGGACCTCAGTTAGTGATAAGGGTATATTATATACGACCCCAAACTATAATTGTAAGAGTATATGTAACCCAAAAATATAACGGAGGGTATATATAAACCATTTATCATAGTTCAAGGTTACATATGACCCTTTTCCGCTCCATTAATGGAGATTACTCTGCTTCAATCCTAGTTCTATAGAGAAACTTTACAATAGGTCTTATGTGGTATTATGGACATACCAAATTAAGCCAATTCAATTAAAACTAGAACACTTGAATCTTTTACCTTTGATTTACCCAATATTCTCTCATCCCCTATACACTGCTATTCTTTGCTATAAAGTGACTAGGAACTTGGAAGCCTCGCAAAAGAGGCACCATACAAAGATTTGTGGGGTTGGCATATGTTGTACTGCCATTATACAGGCAATTCATAGTTGAGACGTTCAATCATGTACTCTTATTATGTAACAGTAGTATGTCCACAGACCACAGTACAGCTCCACCACAGCCATTTAATGAGCTAGTTAACTTAAAAATTACTACTTTAAATTACAATCCAACAGGCTGTTATGTATGAACTATTTTCCGTCCTCCAACAAAATCAACAAAAACTCTTTTCATTCAATTGAAGAATCTGAGAAAGGTACAATCCGGGAATGCAAACAACAGAAGCAACTACACTTGTCTATATAACAAGGCTAACCTTGTAAACCATAACATTGCTCCTTCATACATAGGCAAAAGTAGACTAAACATATTAAAGATCAAAACATAACATAACTAGATAGTCATGGCATAGTATCAGTTTTGCAAGTAATAAGAGAAATCCCTACTAAAGACACAATGGAATGAAACATAACGCTACCAACTAGAAAACATGGTGAACAGCCTCTTCAACAATCTTCGAACTCCGAAAAAGGTCCTGTACACAATAAAAACAGCAAACAGAATTTATAAGTAACACACACAGCTAGAGTTAGAAACAGAACTAACGATCATTCTTTAAAAGAACAAGAGAGTCCCTTTATAAAAGAGAAATGGCTTACCTTGTCAACAGCCAGGTATGATCAACAATCTCCAGAGGCAAATGAAACTTTTAGCAGAAAAACAAGTGGAACAACCACTTAGGAAGAACTAATTAGACTCATAGGAGGAATGCTCAATAGGCAACTTACCTAAGAGCAGGAACAGAAAAGGATATAACTTTTACGTCCCACTTACCAATTTTCATTCCAAAAAAACAGAAAATGGTGAAGGGGAAAACAACATTTGAGAGGGGGAAAGTATGAGTCAGATCCTATTCAAGGTTAACGAAAACAAAAAACAAGAACACAGATGAAATGAACGCTGACCAGCCAACTCAGGCATCATGGATTTGTAAGGAGTAAGAGATACCTACTACTCTATACGGTAGAGGTTTTGATATTGAATTACAAAGAAATAGAGAGAAGGAACCTAAATTCAAGATCAGAGGGCCAAGAATTTGGTCAGTGTATAAAACAAAAGTCTGAAAGATAGCTGTCCACCTAATCTGATCAGAGCTCTAGTATATGTACAATATGTTTGACAAACTCAAAAGCTAACCGATTATGAAGAGACAAAGAGGAAAAAACAATCTATTAAGAAGAGTACAATCAAGAACGAGAATTCAACATCACAGGTAATGTGATGCCAGAGCATCAAAGATCATTGAGCAACCAATCCCGCAGGCTCAGCAAAGAACTGTCAACATACCGAAACTGCAACAGTTTCTTCTGTCCATTGACCTCCATTCGAAAACATCTCTATGTTGTTGCACCACTACCGAGTTTAACCACGTCTGCACAAAAGACTAATCAACTTTGAATCTACCTGGAAATGTTGATCTACCTGCCATTGTTCATCTCCTATAACCTTAACCAACCCACTATAACAACTACTGTAGCCCTTCCACCATTGAACCGAAGCTGCTCTCCACCACAACAAAAGCTAAGCAACTATTACCAAGTCAAGCTAAAGACTGATTTATTCACCTATATACAATCTACTACAAAGATACTTGCAAACTAGATAACTGCCTTATTTATTCTTTACTAGCCCCTCACCAAACATTCATCAATCCATAATTTCAAGATTGAGAATGCGACGGAGAGTCTGTGTTGCAGAGTCAGTTCTGTCAGATAAAACTCCAGGAGATGGGCTGCGCTCCCGGGTCGGGGATGCAGGTGCAGATTTAGCAAAGGGAGGCAAATCAATATCAGAGGGTGAAGTAGGCAGGTCAAGGGAAACTGTCCTTTTAGGCTTGACAGAGAATTTGGGGATTGGCAAAGAACTAGGTGGAGGTGAGTTTGAGTAAGCTGGACCAGCCCAGAGTTCAGAATAAGCAAATTCATCACTCAAAGACTCCACCTTTCTCGAATCAGCACCTACTTTGATGTTAATTGGTATTGAAATTGCACTACTCGGGGCTGATTTTTTCGACTTCTTTGGACCATCAAAGTGAGAATTACCGGGGATTGACGATGAGGGTGATGGTGTTTTCGTACAAAACGAAGAGGCATAACCCTTATTGTTAATTGGTGTGGAACAGGACCTTAATGGGGTAGGAAGTATACCGGCACCTGATTCAAAAGTCCGGCAATTTATCTCCTTGAAACCTACAGAAGGAGGTGACCCAAATGATCCAAATCTAGCAGGGGCTTGTCCACCCCTAGTTCTATCATAGTAGTGATTCTTATGGTGACCAACAACAACAAGTGTCTCCATTTCTAAATTAAAAATTAACTGATTCAACTGACTACTTTATCCCAAAAAACTGAAGATCTAACAAGCAAGCACAGAGGACAAAAAAGGGTCTGTTTTGGGGTTCAGAAAATGCTAGAAATCACAGATCTTCTCCACAACCACCAGTTCAGTAAATCCAAACAATTCTCCCTCGAACATATACTTATCAACGATTACCACTTCACTCTTCGGTTTCTTCAGATCTATCAAACAAGAAAAATTGAATAAAAAAAATAAGCAATCACAAAAAATATGATTAACCCATAAGCTAAAAAGAAAAACTCATGTCGAAGAAGTTCATAAAAATTCATTAATCAACAAAAACAAGAAACGAGATTTACCTTGATAACACCAGAAAATGTACAGTGGATTGAAGAACCAGGTTCTTTCCAGTGCAATTTTGTTAAGAGATTTTATCTTATAAACCCCTAAGCTCTATATTTACTCTTATGTATGTTAAAAGAAGATAATTGGTCAGTACTAATAATTTGTTATGGGAGCTTGTGCTGCTCTTCGGATATCACAACTCCATTGGAAGTTCAGCCACTGATCTTTTTGAAACGTTAATAGAATCTCCGGATTCCAAATGTCCATTAGGTCGTATTTAAATTTCCATCACACGTCCGACGTTGCTATTACAGAATTAGCCTCCTAGGGTGAGTTAAATAACAAAATGCCACTACATTTATGTTTTTTACATTTATATATTCCAATTTTTATCACTATAAAAATACTACATGGAGCTGGAATGGCATGATTCTGAAATCAAAAAAGCCTATTCATTGGTAGTTCAACTATTCATTTTCATGATTGAATTAGTTCACCAAACTACATTTTATTCAATATGATGGTCACCCAACTGGTGCGCACCATAACAATTTCATTAAATATTTATTACTGTAGTTATATTGAAATTATTTTTTATGCATTACTTAATTTCGTGTATTAAAAATAATATGTATTGCATAATTATCTCTTTACAAAAATATTCTTCATAAATACGGTGAAAAGATGATGGAAAGGTTTTAATGGCAATTATATTTAACCCTGCTAATAGATACATTAATTTTTTTACATTCTTAATAAGATAATTTATTATGTATTAGTTATACATAGCATAATATCAAATAAAATATAATATTAATTATACACAAATTAAAAAGTATACCAAACAAAATATTAATAATATACAAAGCACTAACACATACATTATTTCCTAATGTATCCTACTATTATCCTACCAAATGACCATTTACTATTTGAACCACGAAAATAATGAGGGCAATTACATTCACTGTCCAACGCGTACATACAGTGTACCTTTGATTTGTCAATGAATTCACTGTTCATTGTGTTCATACTTCATACAATGCACCTTTGATCTGTCAATGAAATTGTATTCTTGACAGGTTACACACAAACATGTATCATAAGAAATATTGATTAAAGGTAGATTCAAATTTAATTTTTTGGGTTTAATTTTAAAGATTTTTAGCATCGGACCTGTTACCTTTTATAAGTTCTTGATTCATATCCATTGTATTTATTATAATTTTAATAGTTTTTATATATAAATTTATGTATCGTATTTAATATTGAGTTCACATGAACTTGATATTTCAAAACTCTATCCGTCATCATGTAAGGTAAATTAGGGAGAAACTTCAAAATATTAAAAAATTTAGGATAAATTAAAGGAAGACTTAATACATCCCTGCAAATTTATTCAACATGTAAAGAGCGAAGTTAAGGTAAAACTAGTGGTGCCAAAATATAATGGTTAAGGAATCTAGGCTTTTTGTTTCAAGAGAATATAATGAAGAGGAAATTGTTACTTGTAGAATTAAAACCACGTGGCTAAAATGGAAAAGTGTTAAGGATGATGTTATGTGATAGAAGGATTCCTACAAGAATGAAAAGTAAGTTCGATAGAACTGTTTTATGACGAACAATATTTAATGATAGTAAATGTAAAGCTTTTAGAGTCCAACATGTCCACGAGATGAGTGTTAGAATTATGTGAACGTAAAAATGAATTAAGATTAAAAATGAACACATTCTCTAAAACATGCAAAATAGCACGCATGAGGATGCAATGAAATGTGTCATTTGAGATGGTTTGATCATGTTCTGTATCGACTTACAAGTGCACGAGTTTGCATGTATAGAACTATGGTGAATGGAGGTGTAAAAAAAGGGTGAGACAAAATTAAAATCACATGGAAGAAAGTTATTTAGGAACATTTACAATTTTTTATAATCAATGTAAACTTAACTAAAGACACAATACAATGGAAGAAAAAGATCCATATAGGTAATATTAATAGGATTTAGTCCTATTCGAGATCTTTTATAAATATTAATATTATTATTATTATTTCAAATTTTATTTGGTAAAGAATGGTATCACTTGAACGTGCGATTTCAAATAATGATTTCAAGTTTTGATTTTAAATATGTGTAAAGCCCCAGTCATTTTTTCTACATAGCCACATAGCCATAACAATTATGGTTGCTTATTCCTTTTTGAATAAAAATTTAGTTGCCGATTAAAATTCTGATTTCCAATCCCACATTTACCTCAAGATAGAATTTTAACTTCAAACTTGTGATTTCATAATTTAAAATTTGATTCATAATTTTAAATTTTATATAAAAATATTCATACTTATTGCAAAAATAATTACTTAAGCCTACTTTACTCCCTAATTTACTAATCGATATTTATTAAAATTGTAATTTTTCATAGAACTACCGCTTCTGTCTCCGAACCTCAAAATCAGTTTTTTCTTCAAACGACCATCTGTTCGATTCATATTAAGGAATATTTTTTATATAATTTTTATCAATTGTGATTTTCATGTTTATGAAAAAAGATACGACTTTTGAAATGCAAATCACATATTCAAATAAAATTGTCACTTCAAATTAATCTATCCAAATCAATAATTTTCAAATTATAATTTCGAGTTCATGTCCAAATCAGACCATGGCCACACAGGCCAATCAGCCGGCTCTTATCCCCGTCCACTCTCAAGGTGGGGTAGCGGCCTGAGTTCGTGATTTTATCCATATGAACCCACCAAAGTTCTAGGGTTCGAAAGTGAACAAGGATCCACTAAATTTTATTGATGAAGTGAAGAAAATCTTTGATATTATGCAAGTGGCTGGGGTTGATAGTGTTGAGTTAGCATCCTATCAACTCAAGGATGTAGCTCATATCTGGTTCACGCAATGGAAGAAAGCTAGAGCTAGGGACGAGGTCCCTATGACTTGGGAGTGTTTCGAGAGGGCTTTCCTTGACTGGTTCTTTCCGAGGGAGTTAAGGCAAGCGAAGGCCAAGGAGTTTGTGAACATGAGACAGGGATCCATGACAGTCCAAGAGTACAGTTTGAGGTTCACTCAGCTCTCCAGATATGCTCCTGCTATGGTGGCTGACCCACAGGATCAGATGAGCAAGTATATCTATGGAGTCTCAAACATGGTGAAAAATGAGTGTAGATCTGCTATGCTGTTGAGTGACATGAGTATCTCCAGACTTATGACTCATGCTCACTAGATAGAGAGAGATAAGCTTAGGGAGATGGCTAGGGAGAACAAAAGAGTCAGATCTGAGAGTTTGGGATTTAGCCATCAGAAGTCCGGAGGCGGACATCGATCTTCCTTTCAAAAAAGGTCATCAAGACCTGTGCATTCTACCGCTAGTGTCCCTTCTCAGGCCTCTAGGCCTTGTCATGATCAGTATGGTAGGGGTGCAGGCTCTTATTCGCATGGGAGTGGTGCAAAGGGGCTTTCTTACCCCGTTTGCACCAAGTGTGGAAAGAATCATCCTGGCGAGTGTCTAGCTTGTTCAGGTGGTTGTTTTGGATATGGTTAGGTTGGTCATATGATTTGAGATTGCCCTTCAGCTAAGAAGGGGCAGGATGGTAGTAGGACTCAGTCTTCCCCAGCAGCTCCAGGAGGTCGACCAGCCCAGCAGGGCACTGCTTCTAGTTCTGGTAGTCAGCGCCAGAACCGTCTTTATGCCATGTCCTCTTGACAGGACTAGGAGAGTTCACTGGACGTTGTTACTGGTATGTTGAAAGTCTTCTCTCTAGATGTGTATTTATAACTCATATAGCCGATCTTAATTTATTTAAAACTAGTGTATTTGATCGTGCTTCGCGCGGTTATAATTTTATTTTTTTTGCGTACAAAATTTTTGATGAAATATAATGATTATCCTTCTGAAATTATTTTGATTATATTATGAAAGCGATATTTGTCATATTTTCACTTTCTATAAATGTATTTGCATATACAAATATATCGTTGTGTATTTTGACATATAATATTTTATTTGTATATTAAATTTTTTTTATTCAATTATTAGTATAACTTTATTTAAAATCAATTAAATAAAACATGAAGTAGTAAAACAGAAAGGATATATATAAATAAAATAACTGAAATCTCTTATTTTAGCCAACTCTATATATGAAATAAATTATATGAAATATAAATTTAAATTAAACTACAATTTCGAGTATATGAAATCTCCTCTTTTCGTTCTTACAATTTTTCTCTTTGTATTTTCTTTTTCATTTTGTTTGATTTTTCTTTTGCTCCGATTACTCCACATATTACCCTTTATGCTTATATTTTTGTTTGATCTCCTTCTAATTTTATGCAACTTTTTAAATCTGTTTTTTCTTAAAATAATCTCATCATTATTTTATATAAATTAGAAGTGCTTCAATTAAAAATGAAAGAAGCAATAGAATGACAAAAAATTACAATGACACAAGATTTCATGTTGCAAAAAATAAATTAGATGTAGCTTCTAATCAAAAACTTCTTTCCCTGCTTTTTTCCTTCTGTCTGCTTTATTTTGTGATATAATATTTTAAATTTTTCACCAAATTTTTTTGATTTCTTTTGTTATGTTCATACAATCAATGTTTGATGACTCGGAGAATGAATGAAGAACTAATATGATATGGTGTTGATTTTTTAAAATTACAAATAACTTAGATTGCTAAAATTGATTTTCTAACTTTATTCATCTCTATATAGATCTCTTTTTACTAATGCATATTACACAAAGTTTGAAAATGCCCATGACATTTCTGTTTATATAAATATATTTAAAATTTATTAATGAATAATCTTTTCAAATTTTGTAATTATATGTTAGGCATGTATATATAAAATTATAACGAAAAATGTACTCTAAAAGATGACAATTGATTTTAAAACTGAAGCATTATGTGACAAAAGAAATAAAAGAGAAAAAAGGGCAAAAGGAATCACGATTATAAAAGCATTTAAGATGATGTACAATTCAACTTTCATATAATCAGTGATGTAATTTTTTTAATTTTAAATTAATTATTTTATTGCGAGCAAAATTCAATTCTTATTACGTGCACTGAATAAGATGAAAATTATTCACGCTTCACGCGTTCAAATGACACTTCATTAAATTTTAAAAATGACAGTCATATAAATTTAATTAAGATAAAAAGATTTCAGATTTCTAATTTATAAAATTAATATAAATATGTCAAATAACTTTCAATTTTCCTAGTACAATTTTCATACTTCAAGCATCGTATATGTTACAAGTTGTGACATTTCAAACTTTTATGAAGAAGCTAATTAACTTATGAAAAGTCATTTTGTATAAATCAATTAATTAGTGTTTTTTAAAAAATTCTCAAAGTGAAAGAAACTTTGAATAATTGCAATAAAATTGATAACTATAATGTGATTTTGTTGAGAAAAACATATTATAATTCACTATAGGACAGGGTGGAGAAAAAAAAGTTAATCCCTTTTTTTTTAGTTGTCATAGTTTCCTTTTTAAAAGTCAAATAATATAAATTTTGACCAATATTTTAAAATATAATTTTTTATCATATTGATATGAGAAAATTTGTAATTTATAGTACTTTTCGTGTAGTTTTAGAATATTTTAATTTTTAAATTTTAAAATATTAAATTAATCTAATCTAATTTAGCTTTAAAATTTGTTATATTGACTTTCAAAAAATGAAATATGATAACTAAAAAAATCGGAGGGAGTAACTCAGAATGTTGGCAAGACTCTGTGTTATTCATGCACGTGAAATATATATATATATATATAGTAACTCTTTATTTTTTTCACGTAATTATCATGACTCTTCATTGTCCTTCACAATTTTTTATTGTCTTCTTTATTATAATAATTATTATTATAATAATAGATAAATTATTATTGGAGGAGGGGAGATGAATCAATAATGAAGATTTTTTAAAAAAAATAAAAAATAAAAAGATAAGTAGCTTTTCTTGGCCTATAAATGTGTCACATTTCGCGAAGCTATGACATATATATATCAATACTTGATTGGATGATAATGTCATAATTATATTTTAAAAAAAAATTAATAATCATTCTACCATCTTTTTATTAATCTTTTATTAATCTATAAGATTCAATAACATAAAGAAGACGTATGTTAGCGGAAGACTTAATTCTAAGAATTAGAAAGAGAAAAAAAAAATAGACGATAAAAATACAAAACTAACTTCAGTAATGGAGGGTTTTAGAATTGATGATGTGGCACCTCTTAGAAGCAAGGAATCATATTTATCTTTTTTGTGATTTTTTTAAATTTTTAATTCATTTTTTAAGCTAAAAAGTAGTAATTATTCAATAAGTTGCATCCATTCAAATTTCAATTCAAGCTAATTGTTGCTCTTAAATACTTCATAAATGGGTACTTTAAAGTTTCAATTTTTTTTCCTCTTTATTATTCATTATTACAATAGTTACATACTTATGTCAATATATATAGCACTAAAAAGTTCTCTTCAACTATTTTTTGTCTTCCATGTGATAAGTAGCACATTTTATGTTTCTTCCTTATCAATTGTATTTGTTTTTTTTTTATGTTAGGAGATTAATTGTTTTGAATGCTTTATTATTTAATTTTTTATAATTTATAATATTACCACGCATCACCTTTCTCGCTGGAAGAATCTATGAAAAGAATGTTCCACTATAAATTTCTATTCCATTAATAAAGTATATATGTGAAACATTTCAAGTTAATATCAAACAACTCTTCAAATTATATATGTATTGTTGAATTCAAAAGACGAAAAAAATTAAAAAAATTATGAAAAAGATTTTAAAAAATATAGTAATAAAGAATATTAGGAATGCAAACCTAAGATGTCACTAGTTTTTTTAAAAAAAAGAAGTTCTCCCTCTAAAGCATTAATTTCAGTATTTGGGTTTTCAATATGAATTATGCATAATTATGTTAAAATATTAACATCATTTTCATTCTCTCAACTCAAATAAAAATTATAAGCAAATTAAAAAAGACAAAAAATAGAAACTAAATAAATGAAAAAAGTAAAAAATAAAAACAACAAACAGTTATGTATGTGTTCCGTAATTGATGGAATCAATTTCCTATTTTTCAATACTTGCCCATTTTTCCCCTCAATTTATTTCTTTCCCTTCTTTAGTGTGTTTGATTTTATCTATTTAACTTAAGGTATCGCATTTGTATAAAGCAAAAATTAAATAATAAAATAAAAAAATAATATTATTAAACATGTTTTTTCTAATTATATATTTCATGAACTTAATACTAATTACTAAGTAATTACTAATTAACATAAAAATATTAAATGGCAAGAAAATAGCAAGTTATTGTTTAAAAATTTATTGTCAATACTTTCCATATACATTACTGGAAGAAAGGAAAAAGAAATAAAATTGAAAAGTGACCCAAAATGAATGGAATCAATTTCTTAAATTTCAATACTTGCCCATTTTTTCCCTCAGTTTTTTTTTTTTAATGTGTTCTATTTTATCTTTTTAACTTAAGATATCTCATTTGTATAAAGTAAAAATTAAATAATAATATTATGAAACATGTTTTTTCTAATTATATGTTTCATGATCTTAATACTAATTACTAAGTAATTACTAATTAACATAAAAATATTAGATGGCAAAAAAATAGCAAGTTACTATTTAAGAATTTATTATCAATACTTTCCATATACATTACTGGAAGAAAGGAAAAAGAAATAGAATTGAAAAGTGATCCAAAATTGAAGGAAAGAAAATATTGACTTTGCAGCAAAATACGTCAATGAGAAGAATTTGAAATCTTCTTAATTAACATCCTAATTTACTGTAAAATTTCATAAATAATTTTCATTCTATTGTTAATTTTTTCTATCATTTTAGAATGGAGACTTCATACTTCATACATTCTCTATAAAATCAAAAGGTGGAGAACAAAAAAATATTATTTAAACAATAACATACAAAGTTTGTATTGTTCAACTATCTTGACTGATGACTTGGTGTAAATTTCTTGCGTATTAGCCCTCGGATGCATGGTAATTAAGCTTCTTTCTACTCCACCCGTCAGCGAGAATGATCAAATTAATTCTTGAATTTTTTTATTATCCTCTATTGGATGTTAAATGTTGTTGCCCTTTATATATATATATATTTGAAAGAAAGACTCTTGATCTCCCAACTATTTATTTCTCTTTAGATTTTTGATCATTTTTAATGTGATAATGGCAGTAATAGGAGGAAATGAAAAGGCACCTGGTAATTCTAAAACAATATTGAATAATGACTGTAAAAAAAACGAACAATAAAGAAAGGAAATAAAATAAGTAACATTAATGATGAAATTAATAACATTGATGATGAGAGAAATTAAATATGACTATATTTAATATTTTATATAATTTTAAGATGAAATTTTATGTCTTTTAAAATTAGGAAAAAGGTCAAAAAAATCAAAAAAAAGATAAATAGAAAAATCCAGCCCTTAGAGAGCGCCACCTCACCGAGTCGAAAACTCTCCTTTATATATATATATATATTCTTTTGGTACATGTAAATACGATTTTCAATACTTTGCTTATGTACAACTACAAAGTACCAAGCATTCTAATTGGATTAGATTAATATCAATGGATCCTTTATCAGTCATTTATTGAATGATAAATAACTACAAGTGACGGAGACAGACGATTTAAATAACGGAAAATCAAAAGAAAATAGTATCGAGAATGACTTGAAAGGTGGAAACAAGACCAGATATAATTTGATCATTATGAACAAATCCAAAATCTTTATAGATAGAGCCAATCATTAATTCCCAACCGTGGGGTGAATGGAATCCGATACATAAATCAGTTAACAAAAGAATAGAAAAAGCTTTGACTAAAGAAGGCCGATTCCCCTAAGCAATTAAAGGGCTACGACTTTCGCGGGCAATCGCTTCTTCGAGACCAATTCCAACAATATCGAGATTGGAATGAAATTCTAGTTAGACCCCGGCCGCTTATCGAGATTGGAATTAAATTCTAGTTAGACCCCGGCCACTTTCTTGGAACTAATTGATAGTTAGTTTTCTATAGAACAAGCGGGCGATATGCAGCATCAATCAAGGGTTCACTGGTGATTCTTCACTTCTTTCTTCTCTTCGTTCTCCATCTAAGTTCCTTATTGTTTCAACTGCAAACTCCGAAAAATGATCCCTCCTTATACTGCTTACTGTTCGTTAGCTACTCTAGTTCTCACTCCAAGTATTCCGTTCGTTCGGACTCTCCATTCTGGTTAGCTCGGTAGAGTGGCAGGCGAAATCCGTCTCTCTTTATAGATATTGAGATAGATATTGAGTAGGTAGGCGGCTAGTCACTTCTTACTCGTGTAGTGAGAAAAACTTTATTTTATTCTTAGTTCAATCACGAGTTGAAGGTTTGTGATAGATGTTGCCTTTCCTGGATAAACGATCTCAAATCGCCTTTTTAATTTAAGCAGATCTGTGAAAATAATCGGTTCATTTGTCCCTGGTTCCGGTTGGAAGTGTCATCTGTAGCGGGAATTGATAGCTGTATTTGTATAAATAGTTGAGATGCTTTTTGCTTTGTCTTTTAAACCGGATCTAGAATGTATTGGTAAGGATCTCTCCCCTGCCTATTTGTTTGGAGGGTGCTTGTCTCTGCTCTGAGTCCTCTCTCATCCAAGCAGCTGAAGAAAAGCAAGAGTGAAACTACGAGCTAAAAGCAGGCGTGCTCCTATAGAGAATACGAGACCACCTCCCACTTTTTTTTGGCGCACTTGTTTGATGAGCGCTTTTAAGCCTAAGCGCCCCATAAGTCAAAAGCTAGCCAAAGCAAGGTAGAAGTAGCAGTCTCAGTAGTGGTTGCAGGTGCAGATGAAGAAGACTTGGATAAAGGCACGTATGAGTAGCAGAATGGAAGATTGGCTTTTCAGATAAGGTTTCGAAAAGCAGTTTTTCTGCTTGTGTGAATCACAGTTCTTCTGCTTGTGTTACCTTTACAGTGGGTGGAGTCCCATCCAAGCATATCCTCATATCCTATTTTCAGTCTTTTAAAGCTGCTTTCGAGCCAGTGTAAGATGCATTGAGTTCCTCGCCACTTCCAGTTGCAGTGCCAATTGCTAATCACTCTCCCAAAGGATGTCCTTGGTGTTGTGTTGGCAAGAATCTCTTCGGAAAAATAGGCGCTTTCTAGATCTAAGCGAATTCGACGCCACTGAGTTCAATTCTAAGCTAAACCCATTCAACTGCAGTCAAAAGGTAAAATCTTCCCCTGCGTTGATAGAAAGAGCTTTCTTTTCATCCAATTATTAATATCATAAGAAAGCTGTTAGCTTAGGGCAGAGGTATGCCACAAGCCTACCCGAGTTCCACAGCATTGATGTCGTTGTTTATTTGTTTTTTGGGTGACCGTTCTGGAATGAACAACGACCAATTCCCTATTCAATCGAACCAGAAAATTAGACACCTTACACTCTAAACTCTGACAATTAGAACAACTAAATCAAGCTTCAGAAAAAAAAAAGATTTTTTGCTTTCTATTCTATCTATATGGTAGATTGGATTGACAGATGGTGCACCTGTCAACAATTCATAGAACATATTCATTTTCATCTGCTTCGCTTCCTCAATTGCTCTTATATAGCAAGTTCATTAGAAAAATCCAATTTGGAGCAATAATCATTCATGCATTCTAAGTCAATAGTTAATTGTTCCAATATCCACATTTTCTTTTTAAATAGATTTAAATAGAAAGGAGGTAAGAGAAAGATTATGAATTTTGAGATAGAATCAATCGAAATTGAAAGGATGAATCAAATCCAATCACAATCAAAAGGGAAGAACAATTAAGGAAAACAGAACTCAAGGCGCAAGTACAATAAAAAAGCAGTTCAGTAATCCGGGAAAGGTTTTCACCTATTTTGTATTTGTAGCATTTTGGCGACATGGCCGAGTGGTAAGGCAGAGGACTGCAAATCCTTTTTTCCCCAGTTTAAATTCGGGTGTCGCCTGATCAACAAAAAAGTCGAAATCTCTTCTTTTCTTCTGTTGATATAACCCGACGAATGATTCGCCAGCAGAAGCAGAGAAAGCAGACTGTTGATACTTGTTTGATTCTAAACACCTGGTCTGGGGGGTTTTCTAATAAATTGTAAATATCCTTGCATTGCATATTTAGGCTTAGGCTTCAAGGAAATATTCGAATGCTAGAGGGGCTATCAAGACTTCGCAATTACCTTCTACTACAAATCACAATTTTAGATTATTAATCCATTGTATAATGACTGGACCTTGGATTAGATTGGAGAGCCCGATAGGAAATCTAAATAGTTGTGGAAGGGGGCGGGAGATACTTTATTATATACGAGATATACGAGGAACTCACGAAAATCTCTGAGTGCTCAAGCATCCAATCAATTGAAATGAGGGTTAACAAAAAAAGAATAGGACCTATTATTCCTACATGTTCCATTAGTAACATTCCCTTGAGATGTTACTGCGGATTTTGCTTGTCTTTAATCTTTCCCGATTAGAAATCATATAGGAATTTCTTATAAAATGAGCGAATTTATTGGATTGGTTTATTAATAGTCTTCGTTCTTTTTGACTCTGCACCATTGATTCTACTATTATTAGTGAGGAATAATGGAACAATTCATTTATATTTATAGAGATTGGGGACATAATTCATATGGATATAGTAAGTCTTGCTTGGGCTGCTTTAATGGTAGTCTTTACTTTTTCCCTTTCACTCGTAGTGTGGGGAAGGAGTGGACTCTAGGAGTCCTACTAATTACCAATTGAGTTAAGGAAGCAAACCCGTACAACTATTATTTGAACGAAGTGAAAAAAATGCGATCTTTATTGTATAATAGAACAAACACTAATACCTTAATTGAATCGGTCAAGATCAAATCTGTTTATCAAAGTGCTTCTCCGATTGCTCAAGACATCTCTTTTCAACCGAGGAACAAAACAAGATCATTTCGTTCCATTTTTAGTAAAATAGTGAAGGATATTCCATTAGTAATGAAAAAAGGGGTGGAGGGGATCCGTATATGTTGTTCAGGTCGATTAGAAGGTGCAGAAATAGCTAGAACTGAATGCGAAAAGTATGGAAAAACATCTCGTAATGTATTTAACCAGAAAATAGATTATGCTCCTGCGGAAGTATCTACTCGTTACGGAATCTCAGGTGTCAAAGTGTGGATTTCATATAGTAAAAAAAAAGGGGGACGTGCTATATCCGAAACGTACGAAATATAGTAAATATCGTAAAGGCAGATGTAGTAGGGGTTGCAAACCGGACGGTACACAACTTGGTTTTGGAAGATATGGCACTAAAAGTTGTAGAGCTGGTCGTCTTTCATATCGAGCCATTGAAGCAGCACGTCGTGCTATAATCGGACACTTCCATCGTGCTATGAGCGGACAATTCCGAAGAAATGGTAAGATATGGGTAAGAGTTCTCGCAGATATCCCTATTACCGGGAAACCTACAGAAGTAAGAATGGGAAGAGGAAAAGGAAATCCTACGGGTTGGATTGCTCGTGTGTCCAGGGGAAAAATCCTATTTGAAATGGATGGTGTGAGTTTGTCAAATGCTCGACAAGCCGCTACATTAGCGGCGCATAAACTATGTTCGTCAACCAAGTTTGTTTGAGTATTTATCTAAATTTTTCTCTCTGCCTTTTCATGCTTATATTTTAATATTTTCTTTTTTCAAAAAAAATAAAATTAAAATACATCAACAACACGGCTTCTATAAAAATAATAAGAAAAGGCAAAAAATTATACAAATCAAATCTCTTTGATTAGTATTTATGTTTTGTTTCTTCTTTTTTTTCGTTCTTCTTTCATTCTAGATTCCTTGCTCATTCATTTTAAGAAAAAATAGAAATCTTTTCCTTCTCCTTTTCATTGAAACATAACTTTCACAAATTCATAAAAATATATAAAAAAAATAATCATTAAACATGACACCTAAAAAGAAAGAGAGAGAGAGATTCAAAATGTAACAAAATTTTCAAACTTCAATTTTATTGTGAATTTTTCTTTTGGACATTTGAGAAATTTATCATTTACCAATTCATCATCAAGAATATATAAATTATTTGGTAAAATATATTTCAAAATAACATCTTCATTTGTTATTGTTGACATATTTTTTAACTTTAACAACTAACAACTAAGCAACAAAAACATACTTATATTATCTTTAAAGAAATGAGAAGATAAATTATTTATAAGAAATAGAAAATAAGTGACATCAAAAAATTTTAGGGTGAAAATCGTTTACACCCCCTAACTTTGCTTTTAAAATCAAACACCTCCCTCAATTTTGAACAATAATCATTCTCCTCCCTTTATCCTATGCAATGTCTAGTTTACCCTTAATTTTTTCAATCTTCCATTTATGTAATATCTTTTTTTATTATATATATATATATATATATATATTAACCTAGGTATTTGTTATCTTTGTTTAAATTCATTAATATTATTAGTAAAATAATTCTTTTATAAAATAATCACAAAATCTAATGCTATTTTTTATGAATGATATTTTTATATTATATGCATTAAGTATGTATGTATATATGTAATTATGTATATAGATGTATGTTTTAATTTTCTCTTATTCTCTAATATCTATATAGATAAACGAGTTTTGAGTAGGGGTGTGCAAAAATTGATTTAATCGATAAATCAAATTTTAAAAAATATTATTGATTTATCGGTATCGGGTTTTGGGTTAACGATTTTTAAACAGTTTTGAGTAGAGGAGCATCTTTTATTAGTTAAACCAAAAATCGAATCGTTAAGGACCAAAAATCGATTAACCAAAAATCGATAACAAATATCTTATTGGTTTGGTTATTGATTTAGCATTTTCACAAATTAAAAATGATAAATCGAAGTATTAATATACAAAATCAAACCGAACCGACCGATGCGCACCTCTAATTTTGGGTGTCAATAATGAAATATTTTTTAAATTATAATTTAAAATTTATTATCAATAATCATTTAATTTGTTATAAATATAGCTTTATTTTTATTAATTATTTTTGTATTACGTACATAAAAATATATTTATAAAGTTATAACAACTTACCATTTTTACTTATATAAGTAAATATTAGAGTTTTGTTATTAATAAATTTAATTTTTTGTTTTGCTCATTTATTTCATTATAGAACGTCATCAACTTATATACTCAATTAGTATTTCTCACTTTTCTTTTTTTCTAAAATGTAATATTTATTTTTTCATTGAAAATATGTTATATAGATTTTAAAAAATAAAAATTATGATTATAAAGAAGTTTTTTTAAAAAATAAAAGATATAAAGGTTGATAATACAAGGGTAAAATAGGCATTTTGAAAAGTCAATTAGGATAAAGGGGGGAGAATGATTATTATTCAAAGTTGAGGAGGGTGTTTGATTTTTAAAGCAAAGTTAGGGGGTGTAAACGATTTTCACCCAAATTTTGTATACTTGTAAATTGAGAAAAGTTTGCTTTCGATTCAAAAAAGTACATAAAAATTAAAGATCAAAATAATAAATATAATAATAAGAAGAGGGCAATATAAACAAAAAATTATATTAAAGAAATAAGATAAATAAAATAAAGTAATGAGAAGACAAATTGTTTTAAAAAATAGAAACTAATTGAAGCCAATTTTTTTATACCAATGAAATTGAAAATAATCTGTTTTTGATTCAAAAAAGTACATACACATTAGAAATTAAAATAATAAATATAATAATAAGAAGAGATTAACATAAACAAAAAAATTAAATCAATTCACGAAAAATAAAATATCAATAACTTACCAAATAATATAAAATTGCATCCACATTTAGCTTCACTATTCACCTTTTTACAATCTGTAAAAAGTCACAATCATATATCAAAAATAATAATATAATATTATACATTATAAAAAATATTAAATAATAAAATATTCAAAAGAATTAATCACCTAACATAAAAAAAAAATAACAAATACAATTGATAAGGAAGAAACATAAAATGTGTTACTTATCACATGGAGGACAAAAAATAGTTGAAAAGAACTTTTTAGTGCTATATATATTGACATAAGTATGTAACTATTGTAATAATGAATAATAAAGAGGAAAAAAAATTGAAATTTTAAAGTACCCATTTATGGATTATTTAAGAGCAACAATTAGCTTGAATTGAAATTTGAATGGATGCAACTTATTGAATAATTACTCCTTTTTAACTTGAAAAATAAATTAGAAATTCAAAAAAATCACATAAAAGATAAATATGATTTCTTGCTTTTAAGAGGTGCCACATCATCAAGTCTAAAACCCTTTATATATATATATATATATATATATAGATTGATGCATAGTTGGTGTGTAGATATTTTTTTGATTATGTGAAAAATTACTCGCAATGAAAAATAAAACACAAAAAATAGTTTTTTATTGAAACGTTATATTATAGCGTTGGTGTATATTGCATTTTAATATTAAAATTAAAATAATAAAGAGTATAATAATTAATAGGCATAAAGTAAAGAAAGTGGTGTCATTATTCTTTGTAACTCATGTAACCACAATAGCATGTTCTTCTCATTATCTCCTACTAATTGCCCCATTATTTCTCTGTTATGTGCATTCTTGACATTTATTTGTGAAAGAAATTCTACACCTATACAAAAGACGTTTTCTTTCTTGTGTTATAATAGAGAAAAATATGAGAAGTGAATGAAAAGTATGATATCGTGTTTACATTTTGAGGTTAATATATTGAAAAAGAGAGTTGAGATACAGAATAATATTTCAAGTCTTAACTTATTCACTAAGAGTAATTTTATATTGAAAGAAAGTGTTCTTTTGGTGGATTCTTTAATTAATCCGAGAGTTGTTTGAGTTATACGATATTGTTGGATTGTTATATTCTAGAAAGGACAAGTCAAGAGTTATATATACTGCTGGATCGATATAAATTATGCTACAATATATTTGAATCTCTTTAAAGATAACAAGATATTCACGTTTTAATCTGGATATTTATTCTTCTATTTTGTATATTTTATTTTTCAACTGTAATTTATGATATAATCGTCATTGTATAGTATTCAAATTGGAAGAAGATTATTTCCACAATTATAATTTTTAATTAGAGAGATTGGGTGGATGGATAATTTAGTCATTTGGAGACAAGTTGAGGAGGGGTGAAAAAGACAAGACACGAGGAAGAATGGGGTTGGTGCAACAAGGATTTGTGCAGTGAATACAAGTGGGCGACGACAAGGACATGAGTTGTGGACAGATAAAGATGAAAGAAAAAAGAATAGGAATTAGCTGTGTGGGGCTTCTTACATGCATATGTGTCGGTTGCTGATACCTCATTCAACCAATAGTATAGTCTAATATTAGGGAAAAGTAGGTGGGACTTGGGAGTCTTGCTTTCTGAATTGGGCTTCTTTTCTTTGATGCCTTAAAAAAGGTTATGCCACCAATTTGACACATTTTTATGTCTATCGAATGAAGTTCCTTGGACAATCTCCTAATTAATAATCTACATGCGAACTTCTCCATTCTGGAGAGGTCCATTTACTTTGTTTCACACCCTTAGAGAATCTTTACCAATACAAAAGTGTTCTACTATTACTTAACGCCACGTGACATACTGAGTACTTCTTTCGTTTTAATTTATTTATCTTACTTTTTAAAACTCTTTTTAAAAAAAATGTCTCTTTTCTTTTTATTGGCAACTCTTTGGCCCTGTTTGGCCATGAAAACCAAATACAACTTGGAGTTGGATTTGAAGTTAAAGTTGGAGTTGTGTTTGACCATGAATATAAGTTGGAGTTGTTTTTGACTCGTTGTGAGAGAAGTGAGAGTGAAAAAAGTGAAAACAAGTTTTTCTTGTTTTTCAAATTTTGGACTTCAACTTCAAGTTGAATATGAAATTTCTAATTTTTATGGCCAAACATCATTTCCGAAATTCAACTCCGAAAAAAAGTGAAAAAATTTCATGGTCAAACACCCACTTTAATTTCAGCTTTTCACATGACATGTTTAAAACTATAAAATTAAAGGGCATTTTGGTATATTTGACATATCATTAATTTAAGATCATAAGATTAAAAAGTCTTTTTTACTTTCTTAAACTCTATATCAAATCAGAACATGACAAACAAATTGAAATGGAAAGAGTATTTACTTTTTAAAATCATACAAATTGTACTTATATTTTCTAGAGACCGCCCTTTAAGTTTTGGTTTATAACATTTATGATATTATACTTAAAGCCCATTCGGATATGATCTCAAATCACGATTTGAAATCAGGTTGATTAAAAACTGTTATACAATCTTATCAAAAGAGTAAATCATAGTTCATAAAATAAAGTATCAAAATATTCTGACACATCAAATTAATAAATCACATATCTCCATGTTCCTTTTATAAATAAATATTTACAATTACATGTTATTACAAACGTTTAAATAAAGATAATTTTACGAAGATTCATTGGTTCAATAAATCAACAATAGTAGTAATTAATTATTCTTTGATAAAATTCTCTCACGTGGTATGGACAATCTTTTCACGTCGATCATGCATCTTTTTTGTTGTAAATTGAAAATTATGAATCTTCTATTTAAAAAAAATATAAATTAATGCATCAAGTTTTATATTATTTTTTAAAAATGATATCACAATTTAAAATTCCAACTCCTATTTTATTTTATTTTGGAGAATTTGAGATTTAAAATCATCATTGAAGTTGAAGTTGAAATTTTGTGCAGATATCATAAGCAAACTTTAATTTGAAATTCAAATTTAAAATCAGACTCTCAGATCTTATGCTCAAACGCCTACTTACTTCTCTTATTTTGATTTGCTTGTAATAAATTTTTTTAATTTATTAGTATTAATATAAAAATAATAATTGAACTAATTTGCCCTTTCTAATCACAAAATAGTATTTTTCTAAATTTCTTTTCTAATATATTTTTTAGGGTCCGTTTGGCCATGATTTTTTTTTTTGGAGTTGAATCTGAAAAACACGTTTGGTCATAAAAATTCTAAATAATTCTGGTTTTACTTTTTTCCTTTTTTTTCCAAAAATTTCAAAAACATTAAAAAGTTCTTTTCACCTTTTTTCACTCCAAATTACCCATAAAAATTCAAAAAACAACTCTAATTTATTTCATGACCAAAACAACTCCAATTTTCAAATATTATTTTTCATTTTGAAAATAAAAATTATTTTTTCTATTTTTCACAATGAACACATGGTCAAACGCCTACTAGAATTTACGGTGAATTGCTTCCACAATGTATTAAACAAATTTATATAGAATCACGATTTGGACTACAATAATATGCTTGTCTTCGAGAAATTTTACTATGCGAATCACTTAACCAACACTATTTATGTGAGGCTACCTTATTTCTTGACAAGTAGACTCTTTTTTGTTTTAAGCATAAAACAAAAAAGACAATAATAAATTCAATATTTTCTTTTCTAATTAAAATGCTTAGCTAGAAAAATATATATTAAAAAATTAAAATTATCTTCCAAAGCAGTTAATAAGAAATCACTAGCAATGATATTAATTTTTTATATTATATTTTTTACTTTTTAATATATAATCATCAATCTCTACTATATAATGGAGGAATCAATTTTTTTCAAAATTTTGCCTAAGTAATTATGGTCTGATACTTTTTTTAAAAAGAAAAAAAATAACCACTCGGAATTGTATGTGTAAACTTCAATTTTTAAGTTAAACTTTAATTGCTTTAGATTTTTTTTTGATAAATGTGAAATTGAATAAAATCACAAATAAAAATATTTACATAATCACAAACCAACACTAACTTATGATTATATAGATACATTTAATTGTATATAATGATTATTAAGACTTTACAATTATATATTTAATCAAATAATTAAAATTTTAGAAAAATAACCTATTTTGATCTTCGATGATAAAAAAAATGTGAAAGCATAGAGACATTGTAATGAAAAACTTTAATGCCAATTTTTTTTTATCATTATCTAATCATAGATTTTGAATATATATTATTTTTAGATAAGCATTTTAATTAGGGAAAGAAAATATTGAATTTAACATTGTCTTTTTTATTTTTGCTTAAAATAAAAAAATGTCCACTTGTCAAGAAATAAAGTAGCCTCACATGAGTAGTATTGGTTATGTGACTCACATAATAAAATTTCTCCTTGTCTTCATGTTTTTATTTCTTCTTATATTGGCAGGCGCTTGCTATATATGGTTCTGGATATTTAACATCCTTTTTTCTTCTTATCATATAGATTTAAAGAGATCTGATTTAGTAAGTGAATATTTTTGTATAAAATTTATATACGTATGAATTTTTAATGGATATATCTAATAATTTCTTGGGTTTTGAAGTATTTATTATGTAGAACCTTTCGAGTTCATCTTCACAACAATAGTTAGCTAATAAATTTTGTATACGCCACTATAAGTTTTGATCTGCCTTTATTTTTGTTAGCGTAACACCTTGTTTGGATGAGTGTCATATTGTTTCATACCTATTATATTAGTTTTTTTTTTGTAACGTTTGAATAGATTATATTAATTTTCTTCGTTACATATGTAATACATTAGCAATCTGAAAAAATAAATAGAGTTATTATTATTTTTTTAAAAGTAAGGTGTCCCTTAACAAAGACTTAATAAATAGATCTCTATCTTCTTCAACTTCATTAACATTGGATTGCATATCACACTTCATATTGTTGTATGAAGTAGTTGTATCTCTATCAACTAGGGCCTTCTCTTTGTCGGAAAACTTCCTAACAAAAATAGTTGTATTCACTATTTGCTTAAAAAATTAACAAATAAAATTAAAATATTTAAAATTAACATAAGTAATCTATTTTTTTTAGCTCTAAAAATGTAACACAATACTTTACTTTCAACGCTCTACGTTCAAAATAAAATTTAAAATTAATTTTATTTCAAAATTATTATTCTTATCTCATGTATCAAACGATCCCTCAATGTATTAAGCTCAAAGAAAAGTAGTCAAAGGAGGGAGTAAATGACACTTGGCAGTGTTCTCATCTAGGTGACTAGGTGTATATACCTCTCAGGGTGATACAAGGACATGCTGAAAATAATATCATGCAAAATTTAAATATATAGTTGAAACATTGGTACAAGTTGAGAGTATATATTTATGTATTATTTCTAATTTCTAAATCTGTCATATTATAACTTAAAAAAGAAAAGAAAGAAAAGAAAAGAAAAAGAAAAGAAAAGGAAGTTGTCAAGAAAAGGGATGAAATTTTCAACACATTAAAAGAGAATTTAGAATCAGTCTAATAGTTAATTAAATTCTCCATTTCTAATTTTTTTTAATCTCCAAACTATCATCTGATTCAAATATTGATGTTTGCAGCCCTGATAACAACTCGAGACTTTTTCCTTTTGTTTTTTTTCCTCTCAAAGACTTTGTCAATCTACTTTCTTTGATGTTTTTTTTTTAAAATTTTTTTATTTAGTGTTGATACTCATATTAAAGCTCGATTAATTTAAATTTATATATTATATAATTTATTTTTGGAGCAGCATTTTCAACAAGATTTTTTCTATACCAAATCTCGAACGTGAAATCTCTAATTAAGAATAAAAAAATCTCAACCATCCCATTACAATCCATCTTAATTGATATTTTTCTTTTACTTTTTTTAGCCTGCTGTCTTTTCATTTCTCTTTCAAATAACTTTTTCTCGCCGAAAGGGAGAATTCCCAATTTAACACTCAACACAATGCTCATGCCAAAATGCCCATTCTCAAACTTTTTTCCTAAAAGTTCCCATCAAGTCATATGTTGAAGAGAAAATTATGTGGCATGACATATTTAAGTCCTTAATTATAATCCATAATAACATTTTCAAATAAATTCTGTCCACAATAATATAGCAATATTTTGTCCTAGCCCACTCATAACTCCAAATACAATTAAAAGAGTGAATTTCCTTCCTAAAATCACGCCCAATCAATATTCACTCCCCTTTTCAATCAAACCTCTCTCCCACAATCTCAATATTCTCGCCGTTACACCCAAATCGGTTTTCCCGATTTCACAAAGCAGGGGAACAACGATGCTGCACTTACTCTAAGTTGGTTAGACCAACCTCTATGCACAGTCTCTGGCTCTCTGCGTAGGCACCCCTTGATGCTGATGGAAGTTCATCCTCTTATTATCAGCCGAGTTGATTGATTAGTCTTTCGTCGAAGATCTTCATTTATTCATAGACACATATGCGTTGTTCTTTTCGTACGTAGGGAAAAGGTTAACAAATTCTTTGTAGGTATAGTCATTCTTTCATTCTTTATTGCAGACAGATTTGCCAATCTGATAAGAAAAAGAAAATCTTTTAGACAAAAATGCATAGGGACATGTACAGGTTTCTAGTTCCTCAGGATTTATTTAGTTTCGTACCTTCGATTTCATATTTGTATTCACTCTTTATTCTTCTTGCAAGCTAGGTATTAATTGAGTTTTACACCTGATTTTTTGCTAGCACACATGAAAAACTTACACAACAACAAAGCAGTAAAAAACAAGTATCAATGCCTCGATGAATCTCAATCGGGTGAAGAAGATCTTGATGAAGAAGGAGAGATATACATTTATATATATATTTTTTAAAGTATATTTTAAATTTTCTATATGTATTATAAATAATATAAATTGAGAATTTTGCATTGAAATTTATTGTATTTGTATTTTTTAATTCAACACAAATACATATGTTTGTACTTTCCAACACGAGAATGTATTTTTCTTCTTAAACTTTACAATCCTGCAAATGTATTTGTAATATATAATGTACTCGAATACAAATACAAATATATTTTTAACTGCTCTTGTATATATATCGACACACATTTGAAAACTCAAATGTATTTTATGTGTTTGGCTGATTTGGTACATGTAATTAACATACAAACATATCAAATATATTTGTATTCGAATACAATTACAAATATATTTTTTGTTGGTTGTTCTGGCATATACGTATTAGTTGTATGCAAAGCGAATACAAATACAAATGATTTGTATGTGTTTGGCTGGACTGATATATGTACTTAACATACAAACATATCAAATGTATTTGTATTCGAATACAAATAGAAATGCATTTTTGTTGGCTGTTCTAGCATGTGTATTAGTTGTATGCAAAACGAATACAAATATAAATGATTTATGTGTTTGACTGATCTGGTATATGTACTTACACAAATAAAAATATAAACTAGTTGTCTTATACACCTTTATATATTAAACTTGAATTTTTGATCCATTATATATCATTTTTTTTCTAAAAGTTATAATCACTAAATGTATTTTGAATCTAACACAGATTTCAATTTTCAATTGTATTTTTCCAATCAGAAATGTATTTAAGATTGCTATCGTCACAAACATACCTATAACAGTCCAATTGACAAATACCAGACCAGACTATATATTTTTCACAACTAAATACATATGTATTAGGCGATACTAAGTGTGCTTCGTATTTATTCGTTCGTTTTACTATTCCACCATTGTCAATCAATTTTAAGTTTTTTAAGCTACATACCTGATTCAGTTGAATGATAACGATACAGACCTGAAAGAGTGAAAAAACGCCGTAATATATATTGAAAGTATTTCTCGATTTTGTATTTCAATGATGAAGCTCGAAATCTACAATTTGATGGAGGATTTCGAAATCCAGATTCAAATTGAGCAATTTGTTGAATTGTTTTCCTTCAATTTCCCTTTAGGAATGGAATCTACAGAATGCAGTACATGCCCGTGATTTATGGAATTGGTTAAAATCAGTAAAGATCTTTTCCTTTTTAAATTGTAACAGTCACCTAAAATAACTCTTCCACCTTAATATGTATTTGTATTTGGCTAATTAATTCCTACCATTAAATACAATAAAAATAGCAATATTTTACCATTTAAATTGTTGTCTCCTATAATTTCAAAAGGACTGTTATGTCCCCCTTAATTATGGGTTCAAGTTTGCTATTTGTGAAATTTTCTCTATCTTGAATTGTTGACAAGCCCACTACCTTTCCTTTTCTTTAATTACTCTGAGTAATTTTTCTAGTCTTAGGGCCTGTTTAGAAAGTCAGCCTGGTAATTGAATTTGGTGTAATGAGTATAATTATGTAGTTTGACATGCTTGATTGACCAGGTAATTACACTCTCCAATTCACAGGGGGAGCTGTGAATTGCAGGTAATTACATGGTGTAATTACAAGCGGATTACTTTTTAATTTCGTCCTTTTATTTTTATTTTTTCATTTTAGTTTATTTTTTTCTATTATTTTAAATTCTTTTATTTTAATTATTCTAATAATTTAAAATATAAATTTTTTATATTATTTATATTTTATTTTCTTCTCATTCCCAACCTTTACTTCTTGTGATTCTATGCAATTGTTCGTATTATCTATTTTATATTTATTTTTTTCATTTAGCATAATTTAGTTAGTATTCTAATTTTTAAATTAAAGTAGAATTCATTGTTGAATAAGGTTATAGACTTACGTTTTTCTTTTCTTTTGAATCATATTTAGATACGTTATGTTGAAATTTGACATAAGAGTATTATGTTAATTTTCTTGTTTTGAATTTTGAACTTATGTTATATTTTCATTTCCACTTTAGTTGTTTTAGTAGTATTGACTTGATATTTCACATTGCAAGCTATTCATTTTTTAGTTAGAATTGATAGATCATCTTTTTGTCAATTGTTTTAATAATTTTATGGCATTATATTTATAATATTAATATTTTTGTCAAACATGCATTCAATGATGTTCTTAAAAATCATGTACTTTAAGTTTTATGATTAATTTAATTAAAATATACTAATTTAAAAAATATAAATTAATTATTTTTTATAATATTTGTTAAGAATATATATTTATTAATTAATATATTTTAAAATACAATATATATCTTAAATATTTAATTTAATATCATTTATAAATGCCTTATTTGTTTAATATAAATTTTTAGTTTTTGATAATTAGCTTTTATTTTAAAATTTTAATATAACCATGTGATTACACTTGTACAACCAAACAGTACACTTATAATTACAGTGTGGCAACCAAACAAGTCATTGTAATTACTAGGTTGATAATTACTACCCTAGTAATTATACGAATTTCAATTACCAGGTGACTGTAACGACCGGGTTCGTCGTTACGAGTAGTCCAATCGTGCCAAGTTTTAGAGTTAGAAAACTCCGAGTTGGGGAGTTTGAAATTCTGGGCTAGGCTAACCTCGGCCGGATTTGGAGCGAGGTGGAGTCTAGGGAAATTCGGGTAAGGATTGGGTTAGGTGTCTTGTTTTGAGCTAGTTTTCCACGTAGCCAAGACATAAAGGAGTTCGGAGGACTTTTCGGAATCGAATTTGGGTAAGTAGAACTCCTGAAATCGCGTTTGACGTGGAGGAGTTATTTCGGGTCGTCGTGAGAAGCAAGTGTGTTGTAAAATGACTAAATTTTAGAGATTTCTGGACATTCTATTCGTGACGAGCGCAACGGCTCCGCCGTAGCGATCTCCTCTATAGCGGTGGAAAATACTGCTATAGCGGTGGTCAAGACGGTCAACGCCGCTTAAGACCGCTATAGCAGAAGTAGTCCGCTATAGTGGGCCGAAGGGATTTTAATGCAAAAACTTCCCAAAAATAGTTCAGTTTTCTACAATTCGTTTGGGAGAAGAACTAGGGCGATCTGAGGCATTTTTCCTCCGTTCTTCATCATTTTTCTTCCCTAAGGTAAGGTTTCTACTCCTCAAACTTCGTACTACTTTTACTATGCGGTAGAATTGCTAGGAGGGAACTTGAGGGAAGGTTGGAATAACCTAGGAATGGTGGAATCCGGGGAAGAAAGGGGATTCTAAACATGAAAGTTCTTGGGTATTGTTAAAAGTGAAATATAATGATCCTATGTTGTTAAATTCTCTATTTTAATCCGTAAAAACAATAGAACTAGGAAAATTAACGGTGGAAAAGCTCGGGAAAATAGTGGAATGGTCAGGGGTGGCCTGGGGTTCTGGAATTTGGTGTAATCCGAGTAATATGCAGGTCTTGTTTGTTAATTTCATGTACTTGTATATTATTTTAGACCAAGAACGAGAAAGGCATTCGGAACATGGGAAAGCTCGGGTTGAGTAGAGCTTGGATCATTTCGAGGTAGGTGATGGCTTACGATTCCTGTGAATGTGGTATATGTTTGTACTCTTATCTAAGTGCTTGTATGAATTACATTGCTTAGAGGAATTGTGTAGAATGTCTAAGGGTCCTGTTTTATAGCCTGTGAATTGAACGGTGTGTTGCTTATTGGTTTACAAGTTGTTTGTTCATCTATTGACTGTGGATTGTTGACATTCGGTTGGCTCGGGTACCACGCCTGGTACAGAAATACTAACGGTTGGCTCGGGTACCACACCTGGTACGGGATACTGAAATGTGATACTTGTTTTGGTGGTCCTTGAGTGACCGGGAAATTTTGATTATAATTGGCGAGTTGGTCTTGGAGTAGGTCAATTTGTTCATTGACACTTAGGTGTTTTTTAGAGGGGATCCCAAGGTGGGTACGGGATAGACGGAAAGGTATAGTTATTGGTATATGATTGTGGTTTAGAGTTATAAGAGATGGATTTCATGCGGGAACAAGCTAGGTAGAGACTTGTAGTCTAGGATCTGTTGACTTGTTGCATGTCTTCCATACTAATTACTTGATTTGTTGTACTGCTTATACACTATTTATTTAGAAACTGACTGATGATCCTACCAGTACACGGTGGTTGTGTACTGATACAACACTTGCTTATTTTTGTTGTGAGTACAGGAAATCTTCCGGAGGTTGACACACGACCTCACCTGTAGCCCAGACTGTTCCAAGATATCAAGGGTGAGCCGTTCGACCAAGCTGCCTTGATGCTTGTCTTTTGAGTTATAGCCCAATTGTTTCGGGCATAGACTATCCCTTTTATTGTTTAAGTTTTGGGGTTGCATCTCCGTACTCTAGATGTTGGTAAAATCATTTGGTACTGCGACTTTCAGTTTCTAGGGGGATTTTCCGTAGGATAATTTTAATGATATAGTTCTTTGCTGATTTGAATTGCTAGTTTACTTTTTTTGTTGCTGGTTTTAGGCTGTTAGTCTAGGAAAAGGGTGGAATGATCATGGGTGGCATGAGGTTCTGAAATTTGGTGTAATTCGGGTAATATGCAGGCCTTGTTTGTTAATTTCATGTACTTGTATGTTATTTTATACCAAGAATGAGAAAGGAATTCGGAACACGGGAAAGCTCGGGTTGAGTAGAGCTTGGATCATTTCGAGATAGGTGATGGCTTACGATTCCTGTGAATGTGGTATATGTTTGTACTCTTATCTAAGTGCTTGTATGAATTACATTGCTTAGAGGAATTGTGTAGAATGTCTAAGGGTCCTGTTTTACAGTCTGTGAATTGAACGGTGTGTTGCTTGTTGGTTTACAAGTTGTTTTTTCATCTATTGACTGTGGATTATTGACATTCGATTGGCTCGGGTACCACGCCTGGTACGGGAATACTAACGGTTGGCTCGGGTACCACACCTGGTACGGGATACTGAAATGTGATACTTGTTTTGGTGGTCCTTGAGTGACTGGGAAATTTTGGTTATAATTGTCGAGTTGGTCTTGGAGTAGGTCAATTTGTTCATTGACACTTAGATGTTTTTTAGAGGGGATCCCAAGGTGGGTCCGGGATATACGGAAAGGTATAGTTATTGGTATATGATTGTGGTTTAGAGTTATAAGAGATAGATTTCATGCGGGAACAAGCTAGGTAGACACTTGTAGTCTAGGGTCTGTTGACTTGTTGCATGTCTTCCATACTAATTACTTGATTTATTATATTGCTTATACACTATTTATTTAGAAACTGGATGATGATCCTACTAGTACATGGTGGTTGTGTACTGATACTGCACTTGCTTATTTTTGTTGTGAGTACAGGAAATTTTTCGGAGGTTGACGCATGACCTTACCTGTAGCCCGGACTGTTCCAAGATATCAAGGGTGAGCCGTTCGGCCAAGACGCCTTGATGCTTGTCTTTTGAGTTATAGCCCAATTATTTTGGGCTTAGACTATCCCTTTTATTGTTTAAGTTTTGGGGTTGCATCCCCGTACTCTAGATGTTGGTAAAATCATTTGGTACTGCGACTTTCAGTTTCTAGAGGGATTTTTCGCAGGATAATTTTAATGATATAGTTCTTTGCTGATTTGAATTGCTAGTTTACTTTTTTTGTGGCTAGTTTTAGGCTGTTAGTCTAGGCTAAGGGTTGAACTCTATTGGTTCGCTCATCCGGGGGGTGGGTGATTGCCACTGACGATGGTCTGGGTCGTGACAAAGATGGTATCAGAGCCCTAGGTTCGTTGATCTCGTCGTACCAAACAGGTCTAGTAGAGTCTTGCAGAACGGTGCAGAGACGTCCTTACTTTTCTTCGAGAGGCTATGGGGCTTTAGGAAAAACTATCTCTTCCTTCTTTCCTTCGTGCTATAGCTTGATTCCAATTGGTATCTGGTGATATAAATTGGTATCTAACCTTATTCACTCTTATGTCCGCAAATGGTTACTACAAGGAACAACAGAGCTAGGCCAGCGGTCCCGGCAGCAGGCCCAACAGCTCGTGGCAGAGGTAAGGGAAGGGGCAGGGGATGAGGTAGAGCCACACCCGCTAGGAATGGAGCTCAAGCAGCTGCTGGAGAGCGTGAAGTAACCCCTTCCCCACCTCAGGAACATGTTTCTAAAGATGTGGAAGTTGTTGTGAAGGACGAAGGGGCGCAGGCGGAGGCCGCACCAGTTGGGGGTGCATGCCTTCCTACTATGACACCGAAAGCCTTTCAGCAGGCTTGGAATATTCTGAGTGGGTTGGTCAGTATTGGAACCATACCGCGGCTTTTGCGAATCAGGCCTTGGATACTCAGCCAACGGTTACTACAGCGCCTAGGATGGATACAACTTCAGGCACAAATGATTTCTTCAGGCCAATGCTAGGCCCGGTGATGACTGGGAATGAGCATAAGATGTTGACCAAGTTTCTCAAGCTGAAACCTCCTACTTTTAGGGTACCGACAAGGAGGATGCCTATGAGTTCATCTTGGATTGCTATGAGAGGTTGCACAAGTTGGGTATTGTACGTTAGCATGGGGTTGAGTTTATCACATTTCATCTGCAGGGTGATGCTAAGCAGTGGTGGAGGTCTCATGTGGAGTACCGGTCTTCTGTTCTACCCCTACTGACTTGGGAAAAGTTCCACACTTTGTTCTTAGAGAAGTACGTACCCCGTACTTTGAGGGATCGGAAGAAAGATGAGTTCTTAAATTTAGAGCAGAGTGGCATGTCAGTCTCTGCTTACGAGGCTAAATTCCATGCCTTGTCTTGTTTTGCCACACAGATGTTGGGTTCCGAGGAGGAACGGGTTCGGTTATTTGTGAAAGGGTTGAATACAGACCTACATGTACTGTCAGTGCATATGAATTTTTCAGGGAAGGGCTTTAATGATGTGGTAGATTATGTGAAGAAACTTGAGGGAGTCAAGCAGGCGGGGAAGGCTAAGGCTTTAGCCAAGAAGCCCCGAAATGAGGGAAATTTTGGTGGTTCATACTCCAGGGGACAGAATCAGCAGGCTTACTCGGCCCGTCCTATTTCGTCAGCTCTGCCAGCTACTACAGGTGGCCGTCAGGGAGCTCAGTCCTCAGCTCTTAGAGGCCAAGGAACGTCTTACACATCAGCTAGCAGGCCTGCACTTGACCGTGGTTGCTTTCATTGTGGTGATCTGGGCCACTTTAAGAGGGAGTGCCTACATAGGCAGATAAGTAAGCAGGGTCAGTAGCAGTCTAGGGCAGTGGTCCCGGCAGGCAGAGGCGGTAATGCTAGAGATCATCCACAGGGTGGGCGAGGTAACTTTCAGGGAGGCCAGGAAGACAGGGGGAACGGCGGCGTAGGTAAGGCTGCAGCGCAACCAGCCCAGGAAGTTGCCCGGATTGATGATCGGGCTCATTGCTATGCTTTTTCAGAGAGGACCGACGCAGAAGACTCAGATACGGTGATCACAGGTACCATTCTTGTTTGTGATAAAATGGCTTCAGTATTATATGACCCAGGTTCTACATATTCTTATGTGTCTGTGAGTTTTGTATTGGGTCTTGACTTAATTTGTGATATCCTTGATTTCCTATCCATGTTTCTACCCCGGTTGGAGAGTCTGTGATTGTGACTCATGTTTATCGTGACTGTTCTGTTGTGTTTGTGGGGCTGCATACTTGGGTAGACTTGGTAATTCTGGATATGGCTGATTTTGATATTATCTTGGGTATGACCTGGCTATCCCCTTATCATGCGGTGTTGAACTGTAACACCAAGACTGTGGCTCTAGAGATTCCAGGTAAGGATAAACTAAAGTGATAAGGTGTGTACATGCCTAAGCCAGTTAAGGAAATATCGTTTGTTCAGGCTAGGAAGCTAGTGGGGAGGGGGTGTCTAGCCTTCTTGGCTCATCTCCAGGATGATAGTGTGGAGTCCCCGTCTATTTAGTCAGTTCCCGTGGTTTCTGAGTTTTTAGAGGTGTTTCCAGCGGATTTGCCCGACATGCCTCCAGATAAAAATATAGATTTCTGTATTGATCTGGAGCCAGACACCCATCCCATTTCCATTCCCCCGTATCGTATGGCTCTGGCAGATTTAAGGGAACTTAAGACTCAGCTGCAGAAACTCCTAGATAAGGGATTTATACGTCCCAGTGTTTTGCCTTGGGGTGCTCCGGTTTTATTTGTAAGGAAGAAGAATGGTAGTATAAGGATGTGCATAGATTATAGGCAGTTGAACAAGGTGACCATCCGTAATAAGTACCTTCTACCCCGTATAGATGACTTGTTTGACCAGCTTCAGGGTGCATCGGTGTTTTCAAAAATTGACTTGAGGTCGGGGTACCATCAGTTAAAGATCAGACCTGAGGACATTCTGAAAACCACTTTTCGAACTCGATATGGGCATTACGAGTTCCTAGTAATGTCGTTTGGTTTGACCAATGCACCGACAACATTCATGACTTTGATGAATGGGGTATTTAAATCGTATTTGGATTCCTTCGTGATTGTATTTATCGATGATATTTTGATCTACTCCAAGAGTAGGGAGGAGCATGCTAATCATCTTCGTATTGTGTTGGATATCTTGAGACATCAAAAGCTTTACGCGAAGTTCTCCAAGTGTGAATTTTGGTTGACTTCGGTTGCGTTCTTGGGGAATGTAGTGTCAGAAAAGGTGGTGATGGTGGATCCCCAGAAAATTGAGGCAGTCAAGAGTTGGGTTTGGCCTAGCTCTGTGACAGAAGTGAGGAGTTTTGTTGGGCTCGCGGGGTACTACCGGAGGTTTGTTAAGAATTTTGCTTCTAGTGCTACTCACCTGACCAGGCTGACACAGAAGGGTGTACCATTCATGTGGTCCGACAAGTGCGAGGAGAGCTTCCAAAGCTCAAGACACTTCTGACTACGGCTCCTATATTGTCCTTTCCGGTTGAGGGTAAAGACTTTATTGTTTACTGTGATGCTTCACATTATAGTTTGGGTGCTGTGTTGATGCAGGATAGGAATGTGATAGCCTATGCATCCAGGCAGTTGAAGGTGCATGAGAGGAACTACCAAACTCATGACCTAGAGTTGGCAGCGGTGGTTTTTGCACTAAAGATTTTGAGGCACTACCTTTATGGTGTCAAGTGTGAGGTATTCACAGATCATCGCAGTCTACAACATGTATTCACGCAAAAGGATTTGAATTTGAGGAAGAGAAGGTGGATGGAGCTATTGAAGGACTATGATGTGACCATTCAGTTCCATCCGGGTAAGGCTAATGTGGTGGCAGACGCATTAAGCCGTAAAACAGTTAGCATGGGTAGCTTGGCTTGTTTGGGGGTGTCCAAACGACCACTAGCAAAGGAAATTCGGGATTTGGAGGCCAAGTTCATGCACTTGGGTGTTTCATATCAAGGTGGGTTATTAGCCAGCATTGAGGTCAAAGCTACCTTCATAGAGGAAATAAAGGCCAAACAGGTTCAGGATCCAAAATTGAGTAAGCTATGAGGTAAGGTTATATCCGGGGAGTCCAGAGACATCACGTTAGACTCCGGTGGAGTGTTATATTTCAGGGAGAGGATTTGTGTTCCTCGAGTTGATGATATAATTCAGAAGATCCTGGCAGAAGCTCATGGTTCGCGGTACTCAATTCATCTGGGTGTGACTAAAATGTACATGAACTTGAGGCAGCGTTACTATTGGCCCAGGATGAAAAGGGACATAGTTGATTTTTTGTTCAAATGTCAGAATTTCCAGCAGGTAAAGTATGAGCACCAGAGACCTGCAGGACTACTTCAGATGATGCCCATTCCAGAGTGAAAGTGGGAAAGGATAGTCATGAACTTTGTGGTGGGTTTTCCCAAGACATTGGCGAAGTATGACTCCATTTGGGTCATTGTTGATAGGCTAAGATCTACGTGAAGGAGATTGTGAGACTGCATGGGGTGCCACTGTCCATCATTTCAGACAGGGGTACGCAATTTACTTCTAAGTTTTGGGGCAAATTACATGAAGAGTTGGGTACACAACTCACTTTTAGGACAGCCTTCTATCCTTAGACTGATGGTCTGTCGGAGAGGATGATCCAGGTATTGGAGGACATGGTGAGAGCGTGTGTGATGGACTTCGGGGGCCATTGGGACTAGTTTTTACCGTTGTGTTAATTCTCATACAACAATACTACCACTCCAGTATTGACATGGCACTGTTTGAGGCATTGTATGAGAGGAACTGCAGATCACCGGTTGGGTAGTTTGAGAAAGGCGATGTAAAGCCCCTGGGCGTGGACTTAGTAAAGGAAGCACAGGAAAAAGTAAGGGGCATTCATGCCAAATTGTTGGCTGCCCAAAGCAGGCAGAAGGTGTATGCAGATCACAAGGTCTGGGACATAGAGTTTCAAGTTGGTGAACATGTATTACTAAAGGTGTCACCAATGAAGGAAGTTATGCGGTTTGGTAAGAAGGGCAAGCTTAGCCCTCGGTTCATCGGTCCGTTAGAGGTTCTTGAGATTGTAGGGCCATGGGCTTACAAGTTAGCACTGCCGCCCAGTTTATCGGGCGTCCATCCGGTATTCCATGTATCCATGCTTAAATGATACCATAGGGATGGGGATTACATTATCAAGTGGGATGAGGTACTTTTTGACAAGGATCTTCGTTATGAAGAGGAACCAATCTTGATTCTTGCTCGGGATGTCCGGAGGTTGAGGACAAAGGTGATTGACATGGTAAAAGTTCAGTGGAAGCATCATCCGGTTGAGGAAGCCACTTGGGAAACCGAGAAGGACATGCGGGACAAGTACCCTCAGTTGTTTGAGGATTCATGTACTACACTTACTCTCCTATATTTTCGTAAATTTGGGTTTGATCATTCGGGGATGAACAATGGGTAAATTAGTATCTGTTGTAACGACCGGGTCCATCGTTATGGGTAGTCCAATCATGCCAAGTTTTAGAGTTAGAAAACTCTGAGTTGGGGAGTTTGAAATTCTGGGCTAGGCTAGCCTCGGTCGGATTTGGAGTGAGGTGGAGTCTAGGGAAATCTAGGTAAGGATTGGGTTAGGTGTCTTATTTTGAGCTAGTTTTCCATGTAGCCAAGACATAAAAGAGTCCGAGGGACTTTTCAAAATCGAATTTGGGTAAGTCGAACTCCCAGAATCGCGTTTGACGTGGAGGGGTTATTTCGGGTCATCGGGGGAAGCAAGTGTATTGTAAAGTGACCAAATTTTGGAGATTTCCAGACATTGTATCCGTGACGAGCACAACGGCTCTGCCGTAGTGATCTCCGCTATAGCGGTAGAAAATACCGCTATAGCGGTGGTCAAGGCGGTAAACGCCGCTTAAGACCGCTATAGCGGAGCGGGGACCGCTATAGCAAGCCGCTATAGTGGAGCGGGAACCGCTATAGTGGGCCTACGGCATTTTAATGCAGAAACTTTCCCAAAACAGTTTAGTTTTCTACAATTCATTTGGAAGAAGAACTAGGGCGATTTCAGGCATTTTTCCTCGGTTCTTCATCATTTTTCTTCCCTAAGGTAAGATTTCTACTCCCCAAACTTCGTACTACTTTTTCTATGCGGTAGAATTGCTAGGAGGAAACTTGGGGGAAGGTTGAAATAACCTAGGAATGGTGGAATTCGGGGAAGAAAGGGGATTCTAAACATGAAAGTTCTTGGGTATTGTTAAAAGTGAAATATAATGATCATATGTTATTAAATTCTCTATTTTTATCCGTAAAAATGATAGAATTAGGGAAATTAACAAGGGAAAAGCCGGGAAAAAGGGTGGAATGATTATGGGTGGCCTGGGGTTCTGAGATTTGGTGTAACCCGGGTAATGTGCAGGCCTTGTTTGTTAATTTCATGTAATTGTATGTTATTTTAGACCAAGAATGAGAAAAGAATCTGGAACACGGGAAAACTCGGGTTGAGTAGAGCTTGGATCATTTCGAGGTAGGTGATGACTTATGATTCTGGTGAATGTGGTATATATTTGTACTCTTATCTAAGTGCTTGTATGAATTACATTGCTTAGAGGAATTGTGTAGAATGTCTAAGGGTCTTGTTTTACAATCTGTGAATTGAACGGTGTGTTCCTTGTTGGTTTACAAGTTGTTTGTTCATCTATTTACTGTGGATTATTGACATTCGGTTGGCTCGGGTACCACGCCTGGTACGGAAATACTAACGGTTAGCTCGGATACCACACCTGGTACGGGATACTAACAGTTGGCTCAGGTACCATGCCTGGTACAGGTTTATTTTACTGCATCCTTGCATTGTTATTATTGTATTGCATTGACTGTAATTGGTTTCGTGAGTGGACTGGGCTGTTTTACTGAAATGTGATACTACTTTTGGTGGTCCTTGAGTGACCGGGAAATTTTGGTTATAATTGTCGAGTTGGTCTTGGAGTAGGTCGGGTTGTTCATTGACACTTAGGTGTTGTTTAGAGGGAATCTCAGGGTGGGTCCGGGCTAGACGAAAAGGTATAATTATTGGTATATGATTGTGGTTTAGAGTTATAAAAGATGGATTTCATGCGGGAACAAGCTAGGTAGAGACTTGTAGTCTAGGGTCTGTTGACTTATTGCATGTCTTCCATACTAATTACTTGATTTGTTATATTGCTTATACACTGTTTATTTGAAAACTAGCTGATGATCCTACCAGTACATGGTGGTTGTGTACTGATATTGCACTTGCTTGTTTTTGTTGTGAGTACATGAAATCTTCTGGAGGTTGACGCACGACCTCACTTGTCGGCCGGACTGTTCCAAGATATCAAGGGTGAGCCGTTCGACCAAGCCGCCTTGATGCTTGTCTTTTGAGTTATAGCCCAATTATTTCGGGATTAGACTATCCCTTTTATTGTTTAAGTTTTGGGGTTGCATCCCCGTACTCTAGATGTTGGTAGAATCATTTGGTTTTGCGACTTTCAGTTTCTAGGGAAATTTTCCGCAGGATAATTTTAATGATATGGTTCATTGCTTATTTGAATTGCTAGTTTACTTTTTTTGTTGCTGGTTTTAGGCTGTTAGTCTAGGCTAAGGGTTGAACTCTATTGGTTCGCTCATCCGGGGGTTGGGTGGGTGCCACTCACGATGGTCTGGGTCGTGACAGTGACTTTCCAAACAGACCCTTAATATTTTTTTCTACTCTACTCTTAATAATTGTAGAAAAATAGGGTGATTTGCACTTTTTTTTGGTGTCACCATTTAAATTTTGACCCCATACAAGAAGTCTAGGGAAAATGGCTTTCATGTAAAAAATCAAAAGCATTCTTTTAACAATTGTCAGGATAATTTATGGTGATTTGTGAGGATTTTAAAGCAAAATCTTTGTGATCGTTAGATTTTTTTTTTTAAATATTGGTCAAGATATGCCTTAATAAGAAGTTATGATGATATATAAGGATATGATATCGTGGCGAATCATTATAATTCTTTTTTTTAATATTTATACTGAAATCCGGGTGATTAGTCAGAATGAGAGATAAGAGAACATGCATGTAATTTTGATGATTGAAAAAGTGAATCTAGTTCACTACTTTTTATCTTATGTATACTTTATCATGTGAATCAGTTTTCGGCCAGACGCGAATGCACAAGGATAACCTGTACAGATACAGAAGATTGGAGCAACGAAGGAAATAAATAAATAGTAGAAATAGAGGAGCAAAGAAGAAAATAAATAAATAGCAGAAATAGAGTCCAAAGAGGTCATTGCAGCTAAACTAAGAATCTATTTTTGATTTTTAAATTATACTAATTCATTGACAAGTGCCGTTATAAGAAAAGAAAAATTTGTATTGTTACACGTGAAATTTGATGTAATGAACTTCTCATTGTCAAAAGAAAAGGGGGAATGGAGAAAAATGCCATGTGAATGGCCAAGGATAGAACTTCCCATTTTATAGCCTTTCTCGGGGGGAATATTTGTAATTTTAAAGTAATTGTTTTGCTTCTTTTTTGTCACGTTCTTTATTCGTTTGTTCTTTTTTTTACTGCTTTCGTTGTTCTTTTTTTTTTTTTAAAAGGATTGCTCTTTTAATTGCTATTTTTTGTAATATTCAAATATAGTATTGCAGTCTTTTTTATTTTTCACCCAATATGACGCACCAGATCCCATCAGAACTCCGAAGTTAAGCGTGCTTGGGCGAGAGTAGTACTAGGATGGGTGACCCCCTGGGAAGTCCTCGTGTTGCATCCCTCCTTTAACTGCAATACTATATTTGAATATTGAAGGGGAGCCTTGGAGTAACTGGTAAAGTTGCTGCCATGTGACCAGGAGGTCACGGGTTCAAGCCGTGGAAACAACCCTTTGCAGAAATGTAAGGTGAGGCTGCGTACAATAGACCCTTGTGGTCCGGCCCTTCCCCGGACCCCGCGCATAGCGGGAGCTTTAGTGCACCGGGCTGCCCTTTTTATGATGGAGATAGTTAAAATAGAAAAAAAATCATAGTTATTTTTTATAATTCTTGTGTAATAAATGTATAATTAATATATAGTCAATTTATAATGTATACACACTAATTAGATATATAAATATATATTATATACTAATTACACAATATATATATATATATACTAAACATATACATTTATTATATACTTTAAATATACATTTTTATACAATACCTACTATATACATTTTTATTAGTGGGCTTTTCATATTTCACTTTTTGTATAATATATATACACGTTTTATACATATACAATTGTGATAGATACATTTTTATACAATAATAATACAATTTTTATACACATTCTATACGTATACATATTTTATACAATAATTATTTATCTATATATATTTTTATTAGTGGACTTTTCATATGCATTTCATATTCACTTTTATACAATATATATACACATTTTATACATATACTATCGTGATAGATATATTTTTATACGATAATGATATCGTTTTTATTACATATTCCATACGTATATATATTATATACATGTTCTATACAATAATTATACAATTTATATATATTTTTCTAAAAATGATCAGTGGGTGAAATTAAAATGGTCGAGTGGCTACCCCATGACATAACGTTGAAAATAGTCATTTGGGTGGAATTTTTTTGACTTTATGGATACGGGGTGTCCTTTTCCCAAAGAAAAAAAACATGACTTTATGGATTATTCAACAACAACAATAAAAACTTTATGGATTATTTAGTCTTGTAAATTACTACTTGCCAAGTTGTTGTCAAGAACGATTCTCTGAATTATTCATGGTGACACATAATCTTGCATAAATTTATAACATATCCATTATTGTATGTAGTGCTTAACAGATAATTCCTTTTTCTTAAACCTCTTTGTTAGCAACATTGTAGACATGACAATTAGTGATAACATGTCTCTTTTTTTTTTGCTTCTTTCCCTTTTTCCCGTTAAAGGAACTGAAAAAAGCAGCTGAGTTATACTATTACTATACTAGCTAGATACAGTTTTCGTGCTATGCACGGGCTCAATATTGATACTCTGAAATTTTAAGATATGTCTAATTTAGATATACATATATATTTTTGTTAGATTAATTAAATTTTTAGATATGCATACATTATTTTTTAAAATCAATGAAATTCATATAATAATATTTTAGGTTGTTAATTATTGTGATTTATAATACTTTTAATATAAATTTTTTAATTATGATTTATAATACTCTTAATGTAATTTTAAATATACAATAAGTTGTTAGTTATTGTGATTTATAAAACTTTTAATGCTAGATAAATAAATTAAAACGGAGAAGAATATAAAATTTATCGAAATGGAACCCGCCAAACATGCCTGCTTCAACCACCCACTGTGGCTGCTTAAATAGGATAATAAATAAATTAAAATGAAGAAAAATATAAAATTTATCGAAGTGAGATCCGCTGAAGTAGGCATGTTATCCATGACGACATGCCTGCTTCAGCCCCCCACTATAGCTTCTTATATAGAATAATTTGAAAAAAGATAATGACATGCTTGCTTCAGCCACCCACAGTGACTTCTTATATAGGATAATTTGGGAAAAGATAAAGTAGAGACTTGACTTTAAAAGTGGAAAATGTATTTCTTATTGTATTTTATGAAAAACACAATTGTAGGGATTTTGGCACTTGATGAATTGCACTACGTGGTGTTTATATTATTTTTCTTAATATAATACTCTCTTGTTTATCTTTACTTGCTCATATTTAATTTGACATACCTCTTAAAAAAAAAAAAAAAAAATTATATAACATGAAAAACATTCATGCCGAATTACGCTCCACAACAACAATTTAATTCAATTACACTTTTGCAGCGGAGGTTTAAAATCATTGCTATTTGTATTTGTATGTCATTTTCTCAATCAATGTTAAACTGTATTTGTATTTGTATATCTGTATTTGTATTTGTATGCCAAAATTTCACAAAATATACAATATGAATTTGTGTTTGTATACCGAGATTTATGGATTTGTATTTGTATGATGAGATTACTCTAACAGATTTGTATTTGTATGCCGAGATTACTCTAGTTGATTTGTATTGTCTGCCGATGTTTACTAATTCGTATTTGTATGCCGAGATTACTCTATCTGTGTTTGTATTCTGAGATTTTACAACTGCTATAGAAACTTTTGCTATGTTATGTAATTAGGCAAAGTGTTGCTATGGAGGCCTCATTAAATTTTTATTAATCGATATTTATGAAAGTTTCTCTAAATAAAATTATAATTTTACTATATCAGTTTTATTTATTATAAGTCACATAAATATTAAAAAATATATAAGTATTATTAATAAGGATAAAATAAGTATAGCGTGATAACTTATTTCTTAATTTCTTAAATTAAATAAATTAAATAAATATTTATTTTTTATATAATCGACGAAGCTCGTGAATCTTAAGATAATTTTAGGTCCATTCCCGCATAGAAGTCCTATACTCAGGTTCGCATTCCAATGGTTCTTTTTTCTTTTCTTTTTTGGAAGTGCAGGAAGTCTCTCTTCATCTTTGTTTTATATTCTTTTCGTTTCGTATTATTTATTTACTTTTTTTATATGCATTTTAAAAAATTATAAATAAAAAAATATTTTTATTAATTCACCTTTTAACTCTTTTAATGCACTTAATTTTTGTGTCTTATTCATTAATATTAAAATTAACAGTGGAGGAATTTATTTTTAAAACTTTACAATATTTATACTTTCAAAAAGAATTAATTTAAGAATAAAATAAGAAAAATTCTATCTTAATTTTATTAATTTTAAGCAAATCTAACTATATCTATATCTATCTATATTTATCTATACTATATTAAAAGTGTGAAGCACCTTATAATGTGATTTGAACTTTTTTCCCTCATTAAAAAGCTTCAAAATAGACAAAATCGTCTTTGTATTTTTTTTCTCAATAAATAAATAAAAAACTTAAAACCTAATTAAAATATATAAGAGGAAGTCCAAATTATAGGAAGATAATTAAATGTCTATTTTTAATAGTAGAAAAAATAAATAATTTTCCTTTTAAGTGAAGAACTCTTTTAATTCTAGAATTCATGGACAATTAAAAAGACACTATACGAAGGAACCAAAATCCACAAGATTTTCAAGCTGATAAGAGGCTAAAGAACCATAAAAAAACTTAGAAATTGTGGATTGCAAAATGGGTTTAGGAAAAGGGAGAGTCTTGAAAAGTGATGAGTAAAGAGAAGATTATTCAGAATATGGAAAAGTGATGAGTAAAGATGAGATTCATCAGAATATGGAGGGTGTAACAGAGGAAATTGGCACAAAAACTATTAATTTCTCTCTTTCATTCGAATTGAAAACTTCTCTTCGTTATTGCAGGCTAGAATCCTTATAGTTTCTATTTTTGTTTTGATCAAATCTAATTAATATTTTGTTGTTGTTGTTTTGTTTTATTTTTGTAGTATTTGGCCATCTCAAATAAGTACGGCTTTGAGGTATTTTTTTGTTAGGTTATTCTTTATTTTGATCATTATTATTATTTTTTTGAGTCGGTGATTTATTAGAAACAATCTTTACGTCCCATAAAAATAGTAATAGTAGGTTAGAGATAAATTTTGCGTGCACGTATATTGTTGTTACAAATATTAGATTGCTTGTAGGCTGCCATAATGGTTAGGGTTTTGCTTGAACATCTACCTACATATTCACCATCATTGAAAAAGTAGGCATCTTATGCGTCCTTTATTGTATTTTCATATAGTTAATTCTGAAGACGTATACTTTCTTTTAATAAAAACATATGTGTGTTTGTCTATCCTTTGTTGTATTTTCATATAATTCTGAAGACATATACTTTCTTTTAATAAAAACATATGTGTGTTTGTCTATCCTTTGTTGTATTTTCATATAATTCTGAAGACATATATTTTCTTTTAACATAACAAAAAGATATATGTTGTTTTGGTCGAGTCTTGTAACTCTACCCGACCTTCATTAAAAATCCTAAGAATTGACCAATTTTAAATTTTAAATAAGCTAATACTCAATAACAGTGTAAAGGTCCTTAAAATTGTTAATTGAACTTTTTGTCTCTATAACAAATAAAATTATCATTTACTATTTTTCACAAATAATTATTATTTAATTTTTCTTAATTGAAAAATTTATTAACACCTACTAATATATATAATGCACAGATGAAAATTTCAGATTTAAAAAAACACTACACAATAGCTTTGATTAGAGTACAAATAAAGACCCAGCTTATCCTTACTATCATTTTCCGTAAATATCACTGACTATACTTCAAAGGTATAATTATAACTATTTATGTTTGAATATATTTACTTATCTATATTTAAAAGAAATAGTACTAATTACATAAGGGGCTAAAAGTTTTTGTCGTATTTGTTTTTATAATTTTTCTAAAAGAGAATAAATATTCTTATTGTTAATTTTTATATATTTTTATTTAAGTTTATTTTATACCTCAAACATAATATTTAATAGTAATATTTTTTGGAGAAAAAAATAGAAGAGATTCATTTCACAAAAGAAGAATGAAAAAGAAATCATCAAGAAGTTTGAGTCTTTACATCAATCGTATTGATTTAATACTCTATTCGTTTCATATTTATTTGTTTAGTTTTATTTACTATTTATTTTATATCTTTAATTTAAAATCACAATATTCAAAAATCTTCTTTATTTTCTTAAATTCCGTGCAAAAATAGTTAATAAATATAAAAACTATATATGAGCTATATATAATCAACAATTGATAATGAATTCTCTCTTTTGAAAATTTCTCGTGTTTCTCTTTCAATTGAAAATTTCTGATCGAAAAATTGGATGAAACATCATATATATTGTTGCCGAATGAAGTAACTGTAAAAATCAAAGGTTTATCTCTTTTACGTTACTTTTTTTTTAAAAAAATTGTACTTTATAATATAATTTACATACAATAAATTTATATTTATATACATTTATTATTAACTATCGTGATATACACGCGCAAAGCGCGTACACTAAACTAGTTATATTAAAAGTGTGAAGTACCTTATAAAGTGATTTGAACTTTTTGCCCTTAATTAAAAGACTTTGCTTTAGACGAAATTGTTTTTTTACTATTTTTCCTTCAATTATTATTTAATTATTTTTAGGAAAAAAATTGACATGACAAAAAAGGAAAAAAGAAGAATTAAGTCCAATTAGGTTGAAACAACACGTAAAAAGGGATATAAAAAAAGGTGAATAAATCTAAAATTATTGTAGGTGTAGTCGTGTAGATGGCTGCGGTCGCCGAGAGTTGTTCTGTTCCAGCGAAGGAAGACAAGCTCATCATTGTTAGGGTTATGAGAAAAGCTTTCCAATCAATGAGAGGCCAGTCAAACGACTATATGATGTTACTACTATTGGTACTGAAGAAAAAAACCATCAAGTGCAAGAGGAGACTATCAAGCTCGAAGATCACAAGATGATGTCCCAATATTTGCCTTTTTTACCAGAATTCATGCCAAGTGCTGTTGAAGAAATTGAATCAGACGATAAGAAAAACGATAAAGCAGATGACAATGACAAAGACGGAGTCCATGAGCTTTGTGGGATGAATGCCGGAGCCAACGGTGAAGAAGAGGTGGTGTATTCAAAAGGACGGTTGAGATGGAGAGATGCAGATGAAGATGTAGCCGATGAATTGAAGGAATCGGGGATTAAATCTACGGCAATTGCGGATTCTTCCAAAGCTATAATAACTATGAAAATACTAATGTGATTTTATTATTTTTAATATATCGTAGATAGATAGATAGATCAAAATCTTCTAGCATTAGAGGGAGAAACTTTTCTTACTTCTAAAAATATTTCTTCTTCTTCTTCTAATTTTTCCTACCCCAAGGGGAAAAGAGGAAGGAAAGGGGAAGGAGAAGAAATAAATTTCTTGCAGTTGACGTACCTGCATGCATATATATATATATATTTGCTATGTACGTACATGCTTAATTAGGTAAACAGTTTCTCTAATGTTGCATCTCTTCTTCTTCTTTTGCAGGTAATGTCATATCGTTTGTTCTTTTTGCCTCGCCAATGTAAGTAATATATGTATCTTCTTTCCATGTCTTTGCTTAATAGCGGTTTGATTAATCTCATTTGTACTTTTAATTTATAGAAACATAAATTGATAAATCCTGATGCTAGGTTCCCTTTTTTGAATTTCAATCAAATTTTAAATACTCTGTTATTCTTTTAAGTACCATGAGTATTGGTAGATCATATCTACTGAATTTGATTTTTGTACTTAGGCCAACATTTTTTCGAGTCCTCAAAAATAAATATGTAGAGGAGTTCCATCCGTACTCATATCTACCATCTACGATGAACTATATGATGTGGATGACATGCCTTTCATTCATCCACACAGCGTTCTTTGTGGTTACTATCAACACCATTGGTCTCTTCTTGCATTTGTGTTATTTTTTCATATTTTTCTTTACACCGACAAAAGATATCGGGTAACTATCTAACCAATTCTTCTCAAGTACCTGAGATCACTTAATTTAAATTTATGCTCTTATATATATGAACTACTGTAGTATATATTCCACCTGATGGTTATATGCCTTATATTAAAAGTGTGAGGGACTTTATCATGTGATTTGAACTTTTTGCCCTTCATTAAAAGACTTTGCAATAGACAAAATTGTCTTTTCACTATTTAATTATAAAATTATAATTATGTGTAAACCCTAAAACTATATTATATATAAGGTATAAAAGAAAAACTCCTAAAATATACAATATTAAAGTCTCCACTGTACGTAGGTTAAAAGACCACATCACTATAAAAAATCATAATAATTGGTTTAATCAACTAAAAGCCTCCAGCCCTCCACCGTCCACTTCTTACTACTGTGAAGAGAAGATATCAAAAGATCAATTCACTCTAGGATTATTTTGTATTTGAATTATTCTTCATTCACTTAAATTTTAGTAAAAAAAACGCGTTTCAACGTGATCATTGTGTGTTTTTACCTTTTTGTGTGTGATTTCTTCGTGGGCGCATGTTGTTCCTCTAATTATTTTGCTCTTTGTTGATCAATAATAATTAATATTTACAGGAGAAGCATGTGGTAAAAAAAGAGCATAACAGCTTCAATGAAACAAAAGCAAATAATTTCTCGTTAGGATTTGGTAATGATGCCAATTTCTTGGATGATGAAGACACAGATGATTTTTCAAGTTTCCCAAGCTTTGAAGTTTATGAGAAAATAGAAGTGAACCAAGGGATGTTTATTGCTACAAGGCAAGCAGCCAATACATTCTATCATCAAGTGACACCTTCAAAAACAGTCACAGTTCACATAGACATAGTCACAGTGCATGATTGATTATCTTCATGCACTTAACAGAATTTTTGATGGCTTTTTTGTATAAAGATTTGATTCAATCATATTGTTTTAATATTTCAATTATTGTATTACTTTATTGTAATTTCTATTCTGTTATTTTTCTTTTTAATACAGGTAGTAGATGAATGTTCGATCGAATTTTAAGGAGTTTTAGTATAAAGGTTAGGTTTAATCGTATTATTATGATATCTCAATTGTCATATTATTTTATTATAATTTCTGTTATGTTACTATCTGCTATTTTTAATTTTATATATTTTATATTGATTGACGGTTTGACATGATGTACATGTGCAACACAAGTACACTAACGCGATGAAGTCCGTATTTAAGTTTAATTTTTCTTCTTCTAATATTTGTTGTTAAGTGAGGTATGCGCTTTAATTTTGCGCGTACACTAAACTAGTCTATATCTATCTATATCTATATTATATTAAAAGTGTGAAATACCTTATAATGTGATTTGAACTTTTTGCCCTTCATTAAAAGCCTCCACAATAAATAAAATCGTCCTTTTACTAATATTTTCTAATTATTATTATTATTATTATCTTAAATATTGAGTATAATAAATATATGGAAAATTTGAAACACGGCACAACTTGCCGAAAGTAAGTGTTTGTATATAATATAATGTCTTCCTTGTACTTAGGTTTAAAATTAACTTTAGGTTTAGGAATTTCTTTAGGATTTTTTTCCCAACGGGTTCAGACTCCTAGATTTTGTACAAAATCACTCCTTTTTCAACTTTACTGGAGTTGATTGATTATAACATTTTTTTTACTACTAGGATTCAGAATTATTTGTATGGTGGTAACTTTTGTTATTTATCATTAATTAATTTGAGTGAGAGTCGTAATTGCTGTTAAAAAAAAGATTGGGTCACGTTTGCAGAGGATTGTAATTGCTGTAATAAAAGATTGGGTCACGTTTGCAGAGGATCATAATTGTTGTAAAAAATAATTGGGTCACGTTTGCATTGTAGAGGTAAATTTATTGTAATTTGAAGTAGTTTTCCAAAATTTCAATTTGATTTTAAGGTTATGTATATTTTTTACAGAGATAAACTTGATTTTGTTAGAGGTAAATTTTCTAAACTTTAGTTTAATCTTAAAGTTATGTTATAATAAGCATTAGTATATTCTTGACAAATAATTGCATACTGATGTTTCTTATTATTTTGGTTATGATAATTCAAGTCGTCTTCTTGCATTCATTATCAATTATCATTATTCTTTGTGTCTTTTTTTATTTCTTTTAGTTAAAAGCCTTAAAGGCAGCTCAATACGCCTAATTCAAAAGGTAAATTATTTCTTTAAAATATAATTATATTTGATAAAATTATAAATTTTTAATATGAGCATTTTGAAGTTCAGGTAAAAGTTGATGACCTCCGATCAAATCATGGATATACTTATGTGTTTCGATTCATAAGGTTCGTACAGTTTGAATTTTTCTTTTTTTTTCTTTTTTAATCTTTAGTTCTTTGTTAGTATGCTTTAAGAGTTGATTTTTATTCTATGAGAAATTCTTGTATAGTTTTGTATAAAAATTTTGTATACAAAGTATTTGATATAAATCTATCGGATATTTTGTGCATATGTAGTAGGAGACTAATGAAAATTGAAGAAAACTATAAAAAAAATAAAAATTAAAGTGCATTTATTTATTTGTTCATGAAATTATGCATCAATTTTCTATTTTTCCTGAAGAAAAACCACCCAATAAAGATTGTGATAAAATAGAAAAAAATTAAATATAATTTAAATTAACTATATATATATATATATATATATATATATATATATTGTTATATTTATTATAACAAATAAATAATCTCAATATTCTTTTATATATTAAGTTATTTTACTACAAATAAGTATGACTTATGGATGAAAAGATAAACAATAAAATTGATCATTGTTAATTCAATTTAGTAATGAATTAGCAACCAATTATTAAAAAAAAATCTTAGCTACGAGCAAAATTTCGTAGCTAAATTCTATTTTATTTTTAGTGTTTGTTGTTAAATAAGGTACACGTTTTGATCACGCGCAAAGCGCGTACACTAAACTAGTTATATTAAAAGTGTGAAGGACCTTATAATGTGATTTGAACTTTTTGCTCTTTATTAAAAGTCTCTGTTTTAGACGAAATAGTCTTTTTACTATTTTTCAATATTTAATATTTTAAATCAACTAAAATTATTTTATTATATTTCTCCTTATTTAGACTAAGAGTTTGAAGTCAACTTTAATTTGGTACTTATTTCACAATCCTAATATAATTGGCCTCCTTAATCTATAAAACTCTCATATCACGTGAACAACCCAAAAACCATCACCATTCGAAAATTAGGTTTTCTTAATTCTTATAATTAATTTTTGTTTGTTAGTTTTCAATTTTTTAGAATTTCTCCTGCGATGTTTTGATTAGTTAACCTTGATTATTTGATTTTTCTATGTCTCTGTTTATAAATATGCACTTCAAATTTTTTAATGTTTTTTCTTAAAATTCGTTGTTAGATTGTTCTGGACAAAATATTATGCGGGAGCACATGTTGATAAACAACGCAAAAGTATTGCTAGCTTTCTCCATTTTCTTTCTATTGATTAGCCAATCAGGTATATGTTTATATATATCACGTGTATACATATATTCTTGCATTTATTTCAATCATACTCTATTCTTGCATCTATTATGATCACTTGTTTTTTTTTTTGTTTTTTTAGTTGATAGCTTTAAAGATTATATATGAATTATACATAATTAACAATTGACACCCTTTTAATAAAACATTTTGAACGAAACAAGCATGTTGTTGTCAAACGAAGTAGTCAAATATTTTTATTGTTTCATCTACTCAGAATTATGTAGGCTTACGACCAATATTATTTAGGTTTGGATTTTCAAATATTTATAATATTCAAGTTAATAATATTGACGTGACACACGTGCAACGCACGTAGATATTAAAAGTGTGAAGGACCTTATAATACCCTTTATTAAAACACTCTACAATAGATAAAATCGTCCTTAATTACTTTTTTTCTCAAATTATTATTTAATTAAATATATGGAGAATTAATGTTGATAGGTTTTCTTTTTAAGAGAAAAAGAGGAAAGTATAGGTTTAAAAGTTTAAAATCAATTAAAAATTAATCTTTCCTTATTTAAACTATAAAGTCCTAATATTTAGAGATTCACCACGCAAAGAGAGAAGTAAAGAAAGATGAAGAAAAATGGATGGCAAGAAACGTAAAACATCAAATCAATTTTATTTTACCTAAAATATTTTATTTTATTTTTACCTTAAATATAATTATTGTAAGATAAAAATAATTATATTTAAATATAGAAAATATATAAAAGATGAGCTAATAGTACGAATCAACAAAAACACTATTTTATTTAATGTTTAGAATAAATAATTATGTATCTTTCCTTAGCAAATAATTTTATGAAATAAAATAAAAATCTTTCATATTTAGGTACCTCTTTTTGGAGGAAAAGATTTTGGACTTCTATAAATTGAGAATCATTCAGTTTTACAATAATACAAATACAATAACATTCACAATGTAGTCCTCAAACAAATCTTATTTAAGGGGGAATTATTCTCCTAATAGTTTTTATTATTTTTGTGTCATATATAGGTCAACTGACCAAATTAATTTAATATATTATGAGTTTTTTTATAATTTTTCTTTGATTATCTTTGATATCATCGTTCAAGATTTTTTTATTAGCTTCTGCACAATGCCCTGTTATTTCGATCCCAACAACATACTCATAATTTAAGTTCAATTATATTCTAAGGGCACATCAAGAGTTTGAACTCGCTGGATGACACAGTTCACGTAAACATTGTTATGCTTCTTTTAGGGATTCAAAAGATGAATAGGAGTGTACTATATTATTAATTTATTGTTCAATCTGTAGATGTAGGTTATACAATATGTAAAAAAAATAGAGATTTTCTTCTCATCTATGGTATGTTCTTTTTTTTTTTTTTTTGTTATTGAGTATGTAATTATGCAGATTGATATTATTTATAATCATACATTGATTATTATGTAATTCTCTTATATATCTTTCAAAATATGTAATTTCATTAATTATTTATTGTCAATATTATCAATAGAAGTAGAATATTCTAAGTACACTTTTAGGATCTTAAAATTAACTAAATTTTATGTATTAAATGCTTTCTTATGTGAAATATATAGAAAATCTTATTATTTAATTATAAAAATTCATTCTTACTAATATGAAGAACACGCGCGAAGCGCGTATGCTAATTAGACTAGTAATTTTAATAGTATAGACAACTCAAATGAACGACGGGAGTAGCTTCTTAACTTTTTTTGGATTCAAGTCCACAATAAACATATTGTGGCGATGTAGCTAGGGATAACATATTAAAACCCTTCTAAATTATGCCACATTAATAATTTCATACTTAAACTTTGGGGTGTTTACAGAAATTTTTGAACTGTAATTTTTGTATTTAAAACTGAAATTATATTGAATCCAGAAACATATGAACCCTAATGGAAGGTAGTAGTAGAAGAAGAAACATGAGGAAGTAGAGAGTAATTATGCATTCAATCAATCGAGGAATACGATGATGAACAAGTATATATATGCTGACTATTAACTAAGGGATGGTTTGATTGAAAACAAGTTATCCTAAGATTAATTATCTCGAGATTAACTATCCTAGGATAAGTTATTGATGATGCATAGTTACTACGGTACTATGCTTTGTTTTGATAATTTGACAAACTTGTCGAGAGACGAGATGAGGGACTAGACATGCACCAAGTCGATCTCAAGGAGAACATGGAAAAAGATCTCAGGGGGAACAAGAGAACACGTTGTACAATTGAAATGATCATTCAAGGGAGAACATTCATTCAAGAGGAACCACTACTAAAAAAACAGAGAAAATCGACCTCAAAAAACCGACATTCTGAGGTCGATTTTCCCTGAAAAACCGACTCAAAAGCTCTAATCGGAAAAATCTTGATCGCTTTTCTGTACCGACATCAGGACCGACCTCTGGATGCCGGTTTTAATTTTAAATCCAAAAATTAAAATTTAATATTGTTTTTATTTTGTTTTATTTCCGACTTTCTGATATCGATTTTATTTAATTATAATTTTATTTATTGTTTTTCTTTCCGACATTTAGAGGTCGTTTCTTTTAAAAAGAATATTATTAAAAATATAATATACTAACCTCCAGTGGTCGGTATTATTTAATTTTTAATTTATTATTTTTTTGATTTTCCGACCTCTTGAAGTCGGTATTGTTTAATTTTAATTTATTATTTTTCTAATTTTTCGACCTCCGAAAGTCGGTATTACTGAATTTTTAATTTATTATTTTCTGATATTTTGACCTCCTGAGGTCGGTATTATTTAAATTTTATTTTTTTATTTCACGCGATTCTGACTTTTTGAGGTCGGTTTTCTGGAAAATTTTATTCAAAAAACCGACTACCTGATGTCGGTTTACTGGAAAATTTACGCAAAAAGCCGACCTCAGGAGGTCGGTTTGTTGTCGATATTTTATCATAAAATTGACAGCAAATCGCTGCAATTTGAATTGCCCACCTGCATATTTGATAATGCACATATTCAACCAAACCAACTCAAATAGTTGTCAACACGATATTTTTCTACATTTACGTTTCACTACTTCAAATTAAACTTAAAATCATTCAAATTAAACTTAAAATACGATCAAACAATCTAAAAAGTTTACAAACTATATATACTAAGTCCAAAATGTCTGGTAGCTAGGTACAACTACTCATCATCAGCATCCTCACCCTTCTCACCTTCAGTATCAGACTCATCCACTAGGCCTCGACGTCTATCACTGGCACACTGAGGAATAATCTTTCCCGACTCAAAAAGAGATTTTAACTGGGACTGAAGCTCCGCATACCTCTTGTTCTCTATCTCATTTGCTGCTGCAATCTGTGCAATCTGCTCGTCTCTTTTCTTTTCTCTTTCGGTTGATGCAGCAAGCTTGGCAGTGAGCAGAGATATCTTCTCCTCCATTACAGATACGGTCGCTTTATCCACATTATCGAAGCCTGAAGATGATGGACAATAAAATCAGGGCTTCTTCTCTGCATAAGCCTTTTCTGTGTAACCATAGACTGAACCTCTTACTGGTTCACCCGCACTCTCTCGTCAAAATTATTCTACTTGTTCATCTGTAAGCGGTGTGTCCTGACAATTTCAATTAAGTCACTAGTTCAAAATTTCAACTTACTAAACTTCACAATTTTAAGTCATTAGTTCAAAATTCAACTAACAATAACTACTTTACTTATTTTAAGTCATTAATTCAAATTTTAACTTATACACTTCACTATTTTAAGTCATTAGTTCATAATTCCAAAATTTTAACTTACTACACTTTACTTATTTAAGTCACTAGTTCAAAATTTTAACTTACTACACTTCACTATTTTAAGTCACTAGTTCAAAATTCCAACTAACAACTAACTACACTTTACTTATTTTAAGTCACTAATTCAAATTATAACTTACTACATTTCACTATTTTAAGTCACTAGTTAAAAATTTCAACTAACAACTAACTACACTTTACTTATTTTAAGTCACTAGTTCAAAATTTTAACTTACTACACTTCACTATTTTAAGTCACTAGTTCAAAATTTCAACTAACAACTAACTACACTTTACTTATTTTAAGTCACTAGTTCACAATTTCAACTTACTAAATTTCACAATTTTAAGTCACTAGTTCATAATTTCAGTTTATATGCATGATAATGATGTGCCAAACACAATCAGCAGCCCAACGACTCACAAATAAACTTATCGGCCCTGCACATGCTCCAATCGCTCTACAGCATACATAACCAGCTCTATAATCAAGATATCGATGTCCGGGACTCACGGACATTGTCAAATAACCCACCATCTATGGTCCAGAGGCATAATCAAGGCCACACAGGGCCACAACGGTAATACTACCAACTAAAATGAATACTACAACCATAAAGCGGACAAGGTCTGAGATGCCAAGCTAATAAAACTCAACCCAAGGATGCTAATTAGTACTAAGTGTCAACAATAGATGGACACAAATTGATCTTGCAAGAAAATCAATTTTGTCATCAATAGGATCAACTAGTCTTGACACTTATACTAATCAACCACATTATAACTAAATTAAAGACTAAGTGTCAACACTAGATTGACACAAATTGATCTTGCAAAAAAATTAATTTTGTCATTAATAGGATCAACTAGTGTTGACACTTTATGCTAATCAACCGCATTATAACCAAATTAAAGACTAAGTGTCAACACTAGGTGGACATAAATTGATCTTGCAAGAAAATCAATTTTGTCATCAATAGGATCAACTAGTGTTGTCACTTATGCTAAACAAACACATTATCACGCTAATAATTAAATAAACTAAATTAAAGACTAAGTTCCCTATTCCAATTCATTACAAGTCACTACTTCACAATTTGAACTCACTATACTTCACTATTTTAAGTAACTTGTTCATAATTTCAAGAGATAATGCATAAGTACCACCCTAAACTATGAGCGAAATTCCAGAGACACATCTAAACTTTACATAGGTCCTATTACCCTCTGAACTCATTTTTTATGTATTTTAATGCTCCTTTTGTGCTGATGTGGCAGAGAGAGTATATCTCACTCTCTTTGAGAGAGTGAAAAGCCAAAGAATTACTTTTTTTCTCTTTTTCTTTCTCTCTCCTTATCATCACCTCTCCCCCAACCCTCCCCCCTCCCACCACCACCCACCCCTACCTCAACCTCCACCCCACCTACCACCAATTTATTTTTTTGTTCTTCACCCCGATCCCCACCTCCACCCCACCCCCTAATTTTTTTTGAAAAAAAAATTATTTTTTTATAGATAAAAAACGTAATTTTTTTATAATAGTTTTAATTTTTTTTTATACCCCATCCCTACCTTTTCCCAACCCCTCAACCTCCAACCCCCCAACCCTACCCACCCTAATTTTTTTTTTTAAAAAAAAATAACTTTTTTTTAAAAAAATTAAATTTATTTTGTACTCCACCCCACCCGCCTTACCCCACCCCCATCTCACCCCACCTCTTCCTCCAGCCCACTCAAAATTTATTTTTTTTAAAAAGAATATATTTTTTAAAAAAATAATTTTTTTGTACCCTACCCTCACCCCACCCACCTAACCCACAACTCACCCCTCCACCTCCACTCACTATCATATCTCATACCCACCGCACCCTCACCCACTCCAATCTACCCCCTAAAAATATTTTCTGCTCTCTAGTTAAACACTAAAAAATATTTTTCACTAACTAACCAAACATGAGAAAATAAGTAAGAAGTCAACTTATTTTTCATAAAAATATATTCATGGAAAATATTTTCCTTCATACCAAACACACCTTAAGTAAGAAAAATGTAAAAGAAAAGAAGAGATTTAAGTGGGATATAAAGGAAGGAAGAAATAAAGGAAGGAAGAAGAAAAAAATAAAGAAAAAAAATAATTTTCAGCTGGCTGCGCGTGCACGACACCCTGTGCAAGAAATTTGGTTATCTAGTTTCAAGGTGTAAATAATTACATTTCAAAAGAGTTCAGGGAGGTAATAGGACCTATGTAAAGTTTAGGTGTGTCTCTCGGATTTCGTCCATAGTTCAAGGTGGTACTTATGCATTATCTCTAATTTCAAGTCATTATACTTCACTATTCTAAGTCACTAGTTCACATTTTCAATTTACTATTTCACTATTCAAATTCACTAGTTCACATCCACCATATCCGACAAACTAATTCACAATAATAAACCTAATTAAATGATAATTCCTAATTTAGTAACTAAAATTAACAATGATAAGTCCTAGTTAAATGATAAATCCTAATTTACTAACTAAAATTAAAAATGATAAACCTTAATTTAATAACTATAATTAATTAACAAATAAATTAAAATTACTTACCTTGATGGACCTCCACCGGAGCAGCAACAGCGACGGCGGCAGCAGCAAGGACCAGCGACAGGCGGCAGCAGCAACGACCAGCAACGACAGTAGCAAGGACCAACAGCGGCAGCAGCACACAGGGGGCGGAGGAGTGGTACGCTGAGGAGGGGGAAGGCGGAGGAGGGGGCCGCCGAAGGGAGGGGTGTGCCGGAGGGAGGGGTGTGTGAGGGTGGTGGTGGAGGGGTTAGCCGTCGGGGAGAGAGAGTGTGTAGTTAGGGTGTGTGTGAATGTTAGAGTTTTTAGGTAAAAGAAATTAAAAAAAATTCAAAAATCGATCAACTGTGGTCGGTTTTAATAAAATAAATGTTTTTTAAAAAATAATTTAAAAAATCGACCAACTGTGATCGATTTTACTAAAAAATATTTTTTTAATAAAGTATTTTTTGATAAAACTGACCACTTGAGGTCAGTTTTATTAAAATAATTAATAAAAATTATTTAATCATCAACGTATTTCATACAGTCCGATACATTATTGATTCATTACATTACTCAACGATTATATTACTATACATTGTATTCCATACTACTTGGATGGATTATCGATCGATTAATTAATTAGCTTTTGAATACGTACTATATATGTACATCACTAGACGAGACATATATTCAAGACGACAGACCAGTAATATATAGGACTTGGTTAATTACATTACTTAACGATCGTATATTACCTCATATGTACATAATACAACGTATTTCACTACTTGGATGAATTATCGATTAGTTAATTAATTAGCTTTTGAATATATGTACTATATATATATGTACATCACTAAAGACGAGACATATATATTCAAGACGATGGATCATTAATATATAGGATCGGACTTGATTAATTATATTACTCAACGATCGTATATTACCTCATATATGTACGTAATACAACGTATTTCATAGTACTTGGATGGATTATCGATCGGTTAATTAGCTTTTGAATACGTACTATATATATACGTACAATATCTTTACACAAAAATATATATTCAAGACGACAGATCATTACTATATATATAGGACTTGGTTATTTACATTACTCAACAATCGTATATTACCTCGTGTGTACGTAATACAATGGTATTCCACTGGTTGGATGGATTATCGATTAGTTAATTAGCTTTTGAATACGTATTATATATATAGACGTACATCACTAGACGAGACATATATTCAAGACGACGGATCATTAGTATACAATGTATTCCATACTATTTAAATATGGATTATATATCGATTGGTTAATTAGCTTCTGAATACGTACTATGTATATACGTATATCACTAGACGAGACATATATTCAAGATGATGGATCATTATATATAATATATAAGGCTTGGTTAATTACATTTCTCAATGATCGTATATTAGCTCATATGTACGTAATATACAACGTATTTCATACTACGTATTTGAATATGGATTATCGATCGGTTAATTAGCTTTTGAGTACGTACTATATATATATATACGTACATCACTAGACGAGACATATGTATATTCAAGATGATATATAAGTTATGAGGGAATCTATGTATTATCTTATGCAGGATAGAAGGTGGAATAAGTAATACTTGTATAACTAATACATGAATAACTAATACATGTATAAATAATACATAGATTCTCTCATAACTAATACCTACATAACTTTAACTAGTTACCAAACGACCCCTTAGTGTTATACACAATAGAAAAATAGTGATTATTAAAAATATTTTAAAGGTAATACCAACATTCGGAGGTCGATTTTATTCAAAATAATGAAATAAAAGTAAACATACCGACTTCCGGAGGACGGTATTACCTTTAATTTTAATGAAAATAAAATTAATTACGTTAAATAAATAATACCGACCTCCGAAGGTCGGTATTAATATTTTTTTTATTTTTTATTTTACATAAAACCATCTTCCGAAGGACGCTTTATTTAAAATTAATTGAAAATATTATTTTGTAGTTTTTTATATTTTTAATTGAGATAAAATTAATTATATTCTTAATTTTCTAATCAAATACCGACCACTGGAGGTCGATCCTAATAAAAATAATTAAATAAAAATAAAAATATTGACTTCTGGAAGTCACTATGAGAATAATTTAATGAAAAAAATTTTATTATGTAAATTTAATATTACCGACATCAGAAAGTCGGTATTAATTTATTTATTTTGTTTTTTATTTTAGAAATAACCGTCCTCCGAAAAATGGTTTATTTAAAAGTTATTAAATTTTTTTTTATTTTTTTATATTTAATTGAGATAAATTAAAATATTGTTTTTTATTTATTAATTCGATACCTACTATAAGAGATCGATTTTTCTTAAATTTATTTTTTCTGGGAAAATTTTCGATCATCGGAGGTCGGTATTTGGTTTTTCCGCAAGTTTTGCTAAATAAATCAAAATCTTGAAGTTGATTTTCTTAAGAAAATAAAATAAATTTTTGTTTTTAACAATATCGACCTCCGGAGGTCGAAAATTACCGACTTCCATAGAAGGTCGGTAATTTGAAGGTCGGTATTCACAGTGTTTTTAGTAGTGAACTATCTCTCAAAGAGATCTTATTTTATAAGGACCAAGTACCTGCACCAGGCTGATCCGTACGAGTCAACTCTCACAGCTGTCCACAACTGTAAAGATGATGCCAACCATGACAGGGTTACAAAAAAGTTGCTAAGGTTTCTTATTTGGTAGGGACCAGATGAGGGATCAGGTACGTGCACTGGGTCGATCCCTCTATCCGAGTCAACTCTCACAACTGTAAAGATATAAGAGAAAGTATGGGTCCAAAGAGAATTGATGAAGCTACTATAATTCTGATCTGATGATTGACAAACTTGATGAGGAACCATGTACAGGGACCAGGTACACATCATGTCCTTCTCTCTCTCATAGTCAACTCTTACAGCTATAAAGTTGTTGTCACTGTGCCAGAAATACAGCACTGCAGAAAAGCTGTTGCGGTCCCCCTCTTTGTCCAATGATCAAAGTTTTCACCTCTCTAATCCTCCATATACATTCAACACACAAAGAGATGAAAACTTAGCTTTTGCATTATCAAAAATTTATCTCTCTTCATCTGCAAAACCACCAAGGTGTTCAACGAAACAAAGCTTCAACAACCAAGAGACCAGCTTACTACAACTGAATATGTCTTTAGGTCTAGGTTGTTGAGTTTTTGTCTTTAGCTCTTTATTGTAAACCTACTCCTTATTTTAAGAAACTTGTGTAGGTATTTTATCTTTCCTCTTATCTTAAAGATTTGAGTGTAGGCTAGATTAGTCGTAGTTGTGTCAACTAGAGTTAGTTGATTGGTTTGGTTAGAGCTAGCTGAATTGTGTCTTTGTAATAGAGTTATTGTAAAAAGGACTTACAATAGAGTTATTGTAAGGATGAGGGATTAAGAGCTTAATTCCTAGGTTGCAAGAGTTTGTAATCTGAAAGTTGCTCAATTATTTTAGTGAAGTGGTTGAGAAATCCTACGAGGTAGATCGTGATTTTACTCCCTTAAGCAAGGAGGTTTTCACGTAAAACATCTTGTCTACTTTACTTTCAATTCTTTACTTTTGTTCTTCAATTTCTGTTCTTAATTATAAAAACTGGTAAGGGACTTGGTCCCAGATAGTATGGTGGACTCATACAAGCCAACAGTTATCCCACCACATATATGGGATAACTTATCCCATCACTATGGTATAAATGGTGGGATAAGTTATTCCAAACTTGACAACCAAACAAGACACCAAAATTTTATCCCTAGACTAATTTTTTATCACAAAACTATTTATTTTTATCCCTCACACCAAACGATCCCTAACTTCTTAATTAAAAGAGTGTTTGGATTGACCTTTTTCAAGTGACTTATAAGCTAAACGCTAAAAGCCAAAAGTAGGTAACAACCACTTTTGACTTTTAGATTTTTTTGTTTTACTTTATAAACCTAAAGTGAAGTGCTTAAAAGCACTTTTTGTCTTTGTCAAACACCTTTAAAAATAAAAAAGTGCTTAAAAGCTAAAAATATTTAAAAATAAGTCAATCCGAACACCCTCTAAGACTAACCAACTAATTGACTTGAGGACTTTTAACTAATTACACAAGTTTAAAATGTAAAAAAGACTATTCTGCCCCTAGACTTAAGTGACCCTTTGTATATTTTTCTCAATACTCTCCCTCAAATTAGGAAGTGAGAAAATGTTGTGAATTCCTAGCTTGGAACATACATAATGATGTTAAACTTTGTTGAGTCCTTTAATTCAATCAATAAGTTTGCAGATTGATCTCTTGTTGTAATGTACTTGTTATCAATCCTAGATTTATTTTTTATCTTATGAAATGATAATCAATCTTAATATATTTTGTCTTTTTATAGCTAACTGAATTGATCGCAATTTATATTGCAACTTTAGTGTCAGTGAAACTGTCCACATAATGCTTGACTTCAATTCCAATTCTTTTATATCCATATAAGCTCAAGAACTTTTCTGGAAATACTTAGATAATTTGCCGGGTTTGAACTATTTTGCCTCTTGAAATTTCACTTTTGTGTGATGTAATTTCGCCGGAGTTTACTGCGATGAAGATAAAATGATCGCATTGAATCTTGGTGATTCCAGAGCCGGTCACCGGGTTTAACAGGAAATTTGGATCCCTTTATTGGAAAATTCTCCTTTTTTAAAATTTGAAGCTCAGTTTTTAAAATTTGACCTGCGACAAATATAAATTGTTTTGAGTTAATAATATATCAAAAGACTCGAAACATCTAGAGGAGCTCAAATCTAAAATTTGAGATTGTTTACAGGAGATTTGAGTTGGTCAAACTATTGTATAAACAACGTAGATAAATGTATATACTATTGTTATTTGTGTTTCCTACTGTAATTTAACAAACTAGTTTCTGTTTTTATACTAGATATAATGGAGCCCGTGCTAGCACGGGCACAATATATATTATTTTATTATTATTTATGTGACACAGACAGAATTTAGATAGTCAATTAAAATTTTTATATGGTTTTTATATATTTTAAGTTAAATATTGTGATTTATAATACTTTTTATGTAATTTTAAAATAATATATGTTACTCCCTTTGTCCCAATTTATGTGAAATTGATACAATTTCGAGAGTCAACTAAATTTTCTATATATATATATATTTTAAATATTTTAAGTTGTTAATTATTGTGATTTATAGTATTTTTTCTTCTGTCTTGATTTATATGGCACTGATAAAATATCAATAGTCAATCAAATTTTTATGTCTTTTAAATATTTTAAGTCGTTAATTATTGTGATTTATACTATTTTTTATTTTTTTAAATACATAACAAATTTTTAAAAAAAAGATAAGCAAATTAAAACGAAGAAAGTACAAAAGAAAGTATTCAAGCAGGCAGCACAAGCAGGCACATCGACCTGCTGCCTGCTTGAGCCGCTACAACTCCCTCTTATAGTATATTAAAATTTAAATATTTTAAGTTATTAATTATTGTGATTTATAGTATTTTTTCTTCTGTACCGATTTATGTGGCACTGATAAAATTTTGAGAGTCAATCAAATTTTTATGTCTTTTAAATATTTTAAGTTGTTAATTATTATGATTTATACTATTTTTTTAAATATATAACAAATTAAAAAGAAAAATAAGATAAACAAATTAAAACGGAGAAAGTATAAAAGAAAATATTCAAGCCGGCAACACATGCAGACACGTCAACCTGTTGCCTGCTTGAGCTGCTACAACTCCCTTTTATAGTATCGTAAATCAGAATAACTACAAAAACAATTAAATCAAAATGTAGAAGAAGTAGAAAATGATTCCGAGCCCACAAATTACTTGTATGTCCTTAAAAAATTATAACCCCCTTATTGTTGTCAAGGTTTGGATTACTTTCTCTCAGGATAGAACGAAAAACGTTTCTGTAATAGCGATAATGCAAATTACAGAACTTTGGTGAAGTCAAATGACGGAGCAAATCATATTATACTAACATTTTATTAGAAAACGATGCATGGAGAAGAAGAAAAGAATTTCAGATTTTCACATGTTTAATAAAATCTGAGGCAAGATTGTTGAATTCATAGACAGTGAATACGTGAAACGAAGAGGTGCAATCTAAAAATTGCCTTTTATATCCTCATTCACACACTAAATATATATATATATATATATATATATATATATATATACACACACACAAACTTACACTTTATAAGAAGAAGAAAAGAATTTTAAATTTTCACATGTTTAATAAAATCTGAGACAAGACCGCTAAATTCATAGACAATGAATACGTGAAACGAAGAGGTGCAATTCAAAAGGTGCCTTTTTTATCCTCATTCATACATTAAATCCCCAATATATACATCTCTTATGTATACACCTATATATATATACATACATATACATACATATATATATATATGTATGTATATGTATACACACACATCTCTGGTACATGGTATATAATATATAAACATCTCTAATACATGGTTATACATTATATATACATGATTATATTCTATGGATACATTATATATTCATTACATAATTATTTATACAATATCGATACATTACACATACAAGAGTTCTTTTGTTAAAAAAATATTTTTTCACCTGTAGCCATGCAAGGTTTAGAAAATAGTGCCAGTAGGCCGAAGCCAAACTGTAGTAAAACATGGATAAAACCTCTTTAAATGCATGAAAATGGTATGATCACACACAATAGCTGCCTAGCAGCTCACAATCAACCTATCGACCCTGCACAGACCCACAACTACTCAGCAAGCATAACCAGCCTAGAAGAATAATTCTATGCCCGGGACTCGCGGACATTCCCAAAATCCCACCTTCTATGTTTCAGAGTCAACAAGGTCTCACGGGAGCACAAGGGTAAATAAAATATATCGGTAAGTACTACAAGCAATGGAGGAACAAAAGTAGGCGGACATGAATAAAACGGTCGAGGTCTGTGGTACCAACCTAATAAACCAACCCAAGGATGCCCATTAATATAATTTTATCTTATATATACGGAGTCTAGGGAAAATAAACCGTAACCTACCTGTCGTCCGACGACAAGCTGCTAGAACGACGATGTCCAAGTCCGAACCACTCCGAGAAGCTCTGAAATGAAATCAAACTTGAATTTAGGCTTGAATAACTTGGCATAAATAATCAATTTCCCCTTAGCGCCCGTACCCCAAAGGCACTACTAACTTCTTTTTCCCACTCCTTGGCTAAAACTTGCGGTTTCTTAAAGATGTGCATGTATTTATATAGAGAGAGCTCCAGAACAATACTTCTAATTATTTCAAAATGCCTAAGCATATCTATAACACTAAACTTATAAAGAGAGAATGGTTGAGTGGAGAATATTACCCTTCTCTATAATGATAAAATTAGGCAGCAACCATTATAAATGTTTGGATCACATACTTTAAAGTGAAGGAAATTTATATAGGTACAAAAATGCTAAATAATTTAGTCCTGGACAGGGTCTGGGCATGCATATTAGAGACTGGGTCTCTATCTTGAACCCGGACTTGCTTCCGGACGACATGTTTTGATACTGAGTTTTAGTATGGGGTCACGGACCTCCATGGACCTTGCCATCCGGGCCTGGGGCTGCGGGCTGCGTGTGCCGGAGGAAGGGTATACAGTGGAGTAGAGGTATACGGGCAGTGTCCTTCCATGGAACCTACCTCCTGGGCCGGATCGGCACCGGATGAGGTACATACAGAGATACCATTTCACTTGAGATCTTCATGCATCATATCATTCATTGTTTGAGGCTCCACCCTTGTTTGTTGTTTGTTGATTGTACGCTCCGGTAGTATGGGATGCCGGAGGGTTTGTTTTCACTTGTTTGTGTTCCTCGGTTGTATGGGCGGCCGGGGACTGTAGGTAGACTCTTGCTATTTACTTACAGAATTGTTCCCTGTTACGGTTAAGTATGAAATTGGTTACTGCTAGACTGTTAGTTTCTGGATTTGAGATTGATATGATTAGTTGAGGTTGATTCATGTCTCTGAGCATGCCTATCATTAATCTTTCCCTCTTCTTATACTTGAGGTTACCGGTATACCGTCCATTTCGTAAACTTATTATGTATACACTGTTATTGCAAGGACCCCAGGTGCGTTATTTCTTACTTTCACCTGTGCCTATGGTGCGTATATTCTGCTTACTGGCCTCACATGTGATTCTGTTGATTTCCCTCTGGGCTAGTTCATGTGTACCTTTCGTTGATTTCTGTGACTGCTTGCTTCTATTCTGTCTGTTACTACGCTTTTATCTTATATGTGCCCAGTCGGCCTATGATATCTACTGGGTACCTTATGCTTCACATTTGGTGCTCACCCTACCCCCCCTGCATCTTTGGGTGCAGATCCTAGTGTGGGCCATCGCCATTAGATCGCTGTGATTCGTGCTTGGAGATCTGTTTGAGACTACTTCAGACTGAGGGTGAGCTCTTGGCGATCGGAGCTTAGCTTTAGTTTATCTGTAACTTAATTCCTACAAAACTTATGTCGAGTGAGATAAAAGTTCTCTAAATTTATGCCGAAAAAAATTAAATATTGTACAACTTATGCTGGATAACTTAATTCCTACAGAACTATGTCGGGCGAGGCATAAAATTTCTAAGCTTATGCGAAACGAAATTAGGTCATAAATAAGAGTATTTTGATTCACAAATTTTCATTAAATGAACAACAAAAACAAAATTGAAAGTCATTATTGAGGACAAAATTTAAAGACCATCCTAAACTAGGAAAAAATTATGCAAAAACTTAATCTTTTGCCTAGGAATGACAATGGAACGGGGTGGGGCGGATGTGGAGGGGTCTTAAGCCTATGCGGGGTGGGGCGGCGGAGTTCTCACGCGGGGTGGGGCGGGTTGTGGAGTGGGTTCAAGCAATTTTTGAAAAATTTAAGCGGGGCGAGGCGGATCGGGTTGTGGGTTAGTTTTATTCGTTGTTTTTTTCACTCCAGGTCTGTTAAGAAAATCATCACTGATGGTTCCTTATCCTTTGTAAGTTTCAATTTGATCAATTTATTAATTAATCAAATGCAAGTAAAAATCATGAATAAGATGCACAATATATATTAATTGAAAATAATAGAATTGATATTACAGTATATACAGAAACAACATTTACAAATGTTTTCGTGATTTCTCTAAAAAAAATTCATTGCGGGGTGGGGTGGGGCGGGTTGACGGAAGGCAAAGCGGGGCTGGTTGAAAACAGACAAAAATGCTATGCGGGGTGAAGTAAAACGGGTTGAAAATTTTACGGGTTAAGACCCAATCCGTATCGTACCTGTCCCGCCCCGCTCCGCTTCATTACTATCCCTACTTTTACCTTCGAGAAACTTACATAGATATACTATATTAAGAAAATATTTACCATCTATAACAATGGCATACTGGACACTTATAATACATTTATAATACAGTTTTAATACATATTGCAGAGAACAATTTATAAAACACACATAATACAAATTTTATTCATGAATAATACATTTATCACATACTTCAATACATTTATAATACATTGTGTCAATTTCTTATCAAACAAGCATAATACATTTTAAATCACTTATAATACATATATATTGCATGCAAAATTCACTTTTAATACATAATGCAGATTTATCATATTATTGCTATGTATTGCTATAAATGGTAATAAATAAAAAGTATCGCTATAAATCATAATTATTTATTAAAAAATATCCACTCACCTAATTTTCACTTTACCTCATCTCCTGCGGATTAAGGCCCATTGAAAACAATAAAGCAAGAAAAAAAATAAAAATGAGGTGAGAGTCAGTTATTTATAGTCCCATCATAGTTGGGCTTTACTTGGATTCCCAATGGAAAAATTCTTGATTTAGCACCAAACTTGAATCAGGGGGTGGTGTGCATTCCTTTTTTTCGATTTAATTTTTGTATTATCCGATCTTGATTAATTTAATTCAATTTAAATCAAAACAAATTTAATTTGATTTGATTTTCTCAATTATTTAATCTAATGTATAAGAAAATATGAATCTAATATAATCAAATAGTTATATTCAAATGACAAAAAAAGGAATAACTATTAGCTTATGTAGTCGTTGCAATTTTTCTAGTAATGACAATCATCTATTGCGACATGTTTTGACAACTCCTTTTAAGTCTTGAAGGCATAATTCACCTGTTCTGTAATTTATCTCCAGTGTATGTCTGGTCATTCATAGGATTCATCTTTTTGGTTTGAGACTCTCAATAGGGGAGGATCGTCTATTTGGGGGAATGATTGACTATGTTTCTTTAATATTTTAATTTCTGCATATGGGTTTTGGGTTGGATCGACCCGGTTCTTTGTAATTGAGTTTGTATTTATTAAAGTTAAAAAGTATTATTCATCAGAAATAGAATTTTCCAGAAGGTATGATTATTGTGTTAATATGTTATAGTATTGTGATTTTTGTATTAGAAAACATAATTAAGTGATTTTAGTGGAAAAAAGTGAGAGTTATACGATCATTTATGAAATTTTCATGGCATTAATGTGAAGGTATTAGATAAAAACAAAAGAAAAGATATATTACAGTAGTACTAACAAATAGGAAAAAGAGAGAAAGAAGAGAAAGGAAGAAAAACAAAGAAAAAGTAAGTGTTACGTAACATACTACTAAATATTATTAAGCGATAATATAATACCAACTAGCTGATTACTATAATCTAAAACACAAATTCATGCTGACAAGAATATCCACTTGTGATATATAAAAAACACGTTATTGTCGTTTAGCAAAGTGTTTAGGTCTTCAATTCGTACAGGTTTTACGATTTTGAGTGCTTTTCAGACAAACGTCAAATAAATATACAGTGGGGTATGATTTTCTTGAAAAAAAAGAAAAAGAAGAAGCATTATGATAATAAAGAGGAGAAAACGCTAAGCAAATACTGATGAAGTTCTGTGATGGAGCTCCCTCGTGTTATTTTTATAAAATGACAAGGAAAAATGAAGGTAACTAGTAGGGAAATTTCCTGCAGCAGAAAGATAGAACTCAGAACTTGGAGTTTGTGGATTTCGTCATCAAATTTATAGTTATTAAATCCATAATTAAAGATAATTATATATATTTTAATAATTTTTTAATATAAATACATATTCTAAATAAAAATTATTGAGTTCATTTGAATTTATAACTGATGCTCTAACTCGGCATCTGTGCAGGTAAGAGGAAGGGTCAAAGACACAGAAACAAAACCGTGTGCCCTGTTTCACGGCAATGCCAATAAAGATAGGGATGAATGAAATTTGTATGCCGTGTCCTCTTTCTATGACGGTAATTTGTTATAATGATATTTTATTATAATAGTATAATTTTTTTTGAATTAATTTTTCATATTATATTTCAATTCTCTATAACAACATTCTACCTATAACTGTAATGACATTCGTTATAGCAATATGCTCTTTGTAAAATTACCTCTCTATAATAACCATACTCAAATATTGTGTAATAATATTTTATAAGAAATATATTATGTATAAAATAAAATATTAAAATATTTATAATAGTCATCATTAATATAATATACATAGTAAATTTTCAAGTGAAAATATCTAAAAGAAAAAAAAAGTATTTATATGGGGTACGTAAGTTAGGGTCATAACTTCACGAAGAAAAAAACTATTGATATTTGCTTTTTGTACGTTCATATTTTTTTTTCTAATTTTATATATTTTATGTATAATAACTAAATGAGATCTAAACGTCAAATACCACTATTCATATATAACGACGCTTTGTTATCACAATCATGAAACCATCAGAGAAACTATAGAGATGATTTATGTGGTGAGCAAGTATAGGCGGCGCATGCACTAGAAACTTGGACACATTTTGATGCAGTGGCAATTTCTTGGAGTTTTTGGCACATATATTGTCTTGGAAATATCAGAGCAGCTTCCTTTTCTTGTCTTGTTCGCAAAGATACACTACTATGTCTTGATTTGGCTAAAAAAAATGGATGGGGGGACATTTTTCTGCTTTAATTAGAAAGTAAAAGTGAAGATCCGATACGTTTCCATGCTAATTTACCTTTCGACTCATCTAATAATGGATGAAATTTATAATACTAGCTTTTACTTCTTTTCCAATCCTACTAAACGATCAAAGGTAATAATTAAAAATAAGCTCATATGACTAGTTAACTAATTGTGTTGTATTAGGTAAACTAGTGCATTTCTGACAGATTAGAAAGAGTAATTGATTAAATAGTTAACATTAAAGTTAAAACTAATTAAGTATAAGTAGAGTAGTCATATATAAAATTGAAGATGCAAGTTTTCAATCCTATTCTTTGAAATTTTTGATGTTACTAAGTTGAATGATCAAATTAAAAAGGAAAAAAGGATAAAAAATGATCTTCAAGTATGTGAAATTGACAATATTTATTTATTATCATGTTCCTAAGTTATAACTTAATCGGGCTAAATACAATATTATTTCATAAATGACAACTGGCATAATTAGAAGATTAATTAGTGTAATCCCCAGTCCCCACCCCTCCTCAAACTCATTTAACTCGTTAAAATGTTACTCAAACCCAAACTACTTCTGATCTATAGCCCCTCTTCTAAATTTCTCAAATTTGCTCAAGTAGGTTTAGTATTTTTCTCTAGTTCTAGTAAATTTCGAGTACAACACAATATTTTTTTGTAGCAATAAGTATAAGTCCTTACCAAGGACCGTGTAAAGTTTGTAGCTAAACTTTAATTACGCTACATCTTGCTATACTTTTTCTAGCTATAAGTATAAGTTCTTAGCCACGGACCGTGTAAAATTTGTAGCTAGATTTTAAGTACGCTACATCTTGCCATACTTTTTGTAGCTATAAGTATAAGTTTTTAGTCACGGACCGTGTAAAGTTTGTAGCTAAATTTTAATTACGCTACATCTTGGTACAAATGATTAAAAATAATAATATTATAGCTAAAGTATTTAGACCGGAAAATTTCACATTTAGCTAGAAAATAGTCGTAGCAATATATGCCTTGTGTTCATGTTCTTCATATTAGATTGAAACCAATATTTTAAAGAAAAAAGTTGTTGATTTTGAGGTTTTCTACTATTGATGATGATAGAACAGTTGCAAAGTTGAAGGAAATATTGTTTCAACATTCTTATGTTGTTTGGTCACGTTGTTGGGGTCATAGCATATGTAATTTTTGAAGCAATTGGTGGATTTATTTATGTTATATTGATGCAATTTTGTGATTTGAAAGAATGTAGTAATATTTTTAAAATATGTTTTTATGTAATGCTTTAAATTGATGAGAAGTTCACTACAATTTAACAAAGTTGCTTATATATACGGGAAAAGTACATGCATGTCTTATAGGAGCAAATTATTTATAACTGAATACCTTTTTATAAAAAATATCCTTCAATTAATTACAAAACATGTCCCTTTCCTTTATAATTTTTGTAGTTATTTAGCTCTCTTGTCATTCTTTTTCTTTTTTATTTCTCTACTCTCTTTTTTCCCTCCTTTTTTTCGTTTTTTCTCTCCAACTTCAACTTTAAAAAATTCAAAATAAAGTAATTCTTTTTTATTTTCATGGCCATTTAGTGCGTAGAGACACTCTTTATGGAACATGCATTACATCTTTTACTCTCTCCGTCTATTTTTACTTGTTCATCATATTAAAAATAAATATCTATTTTTACTTGTTCGATTTTAGAAAATTAAAAAATAATTTATCATATAATTTCTATTTTATCTTTGTTATTAAATTTTATTCATTTCTAATATTTAGATAATTTATAATAAATAAGGGTGATATAATAAAATTACTATTTTATTTATTACTTTTCAAGAATGAGATGGACGGAGGGGGTATTAACTTTTTTTCCTTTTTTTTGGTGGGGGAGGTGGGGGCGGGGAAAGGAAATTTCAGTGAATTAACATAGAAATTACTCTTTTTATTTCCTATTACAAATTACAAAAAAAAAAAAAAAAAAAAAAAGGGTAGGATTCTGTTTGAAGGGAAATCAACGTAACTACTCCTTCCGTGCGATTTTTAGTTGTTATGTTGCGCTTCTCGAGAATTAATTTAACTAATTTTTAAAGCTCAATTAGATTAAATTAATTTAATTTTTTAAAATTAAAATTTAGATATTCAAAAACCATATGAAAAATACTATAAGTTGCAATTTTTCTCATATTAAATATGATGAAAAAATACTTGTTAAAATATTGGTCAAATTTGTTCGACTCTCAAAAAGAAAACTATGACAACTAAAAAGGAACAGAGAGAGTATTTAACAGTAACAGTGTTTGACTATGAGCGACTAACCATGAATTGGACACGGTTTCTTTTGTTTTGGGGATACCTTACGTTCTTGAACCGATAATCATCTTTCGACTAATCTAGCCTCCTCCGTCCCTCAATAAATAAGATCATATATATCTTAATTATTTAGTTAAGCAATTTAATAAAATTCATTGGAGATTGTAGAATTTAGGTCTACCAATGATGTTGATTTGCAAAAGAATATTAATTATAATGTATAAATTGCATTTTATGTCCAATAGAAGTTTGCCAAACGAAAACATATTAAGCTGAATCATAAAGTCTTTATTTAATTTCAACAAGTCAAGCTGAAAGAAACCAAGAAATTAGGAGAAGGAAAGCTATTTCAATTGATATGTTTATATTATCTCTACTAGCTCCAATAAGAAGTTTAAAAAACAAATACTATAGAATACATATTTGTCACTACTACATTATAAAAGATTAAAAACAAATAATAGAATACATATTTGTTTCTATTACATTAAAAATTTCACTTATATGTTAAATGTAAAATATTTATATACTTACAAAGAATTAACTTTATTATTTTACTTACTTCAAATAAGTTTCTAACAAAAGAAATTCAATTGAATTTATCTTTATGTAGTTTCGGCGCTATGACTACTAGTATATGCTAAAACAATATCGTAAATATAATTAAGCAAAAGAATCAACTGGGATACTATTCTCTTCGGATTATTTTACTTGTCATATCTTTCATTTACATGTTTCTTAAGATGTTAAATGTCCCACATCGGCTATGGAATGGGTAATTGGTCTCCTTATAAGGCTTGGGCAATCCTCCTCCCTTTGAGCAAGCTTTTGGAGTGTGAGTTAGGCCCAAGACCTTTCTTTACATGGTATAAGAGCAAGGACTTCGTATCCGCTCATCTTCTCCATTCAACTAACTTCGCTTCCTGTGTGACGTTGTTGATTTCACAAAAACTCAATTCACCTCTGCGTTTTACAATTTCTCAACCCTTCAGCTTGAGTTCTCGCTGCGATTGTGAGAATTTGTTTTTCAATTTCTTCTTTTTCCTTGATTTCTCAAAGTTTTCATTCTTCTCTCAGCCAGAATCTTCGATCTCTAACTCTCCAATTCACCAACCATGGTGAAGGATAAGGATTCCATAGATACGACCGATCAGATGTACATGCACCTATCTGAGAGTGCTGGATCATGGATAGTACCCGGCGTGTCGACGGAGTTGGTTACAGATCATGGCGGCGAGAAATTTTACGGGGTCTATTCGTGAAGAACAAATTGGGATTCGTCAATGGAAAATGCAAAAAGCCAGAGCACAACGATCCCTCCTTCAATCAGTGGGAACAATGTGACGATTTGGTCACTTCGTGGATTTTGAATTCACTCTCAAGGGATATCGCTGATAGCTTACAATATGTCAACAATGCTGCAGAACTTTGGCAAGAGTTGGAAGACAGGTATGATCAAACTAATGGTGCGAAACTTTATCAACTTCAGAAGGAAATTACTGACCTAACTCAGGGCTCAATGGATATTACTGCTTATTATACTAGAATGAAAAGGTTATGGGAAGAACTTGGGACTTTGAACAACAGTAATCAATGTAATTGTTTGTGTACATGTGGAGTTAAAGCCATTATGCACAAAGTTGAACAAGACAGAAGACTCATACAGTTCCTAATGGGATTAAATGAGGTGTATACTGTGGTGAGGGGCAGCATTCTAATGATGAACCCCCTTCCCACCATTTCCCAAGGATTCTCTATTTTGATTCAAGAGGAAAAACAGCGAGAAGTGAGGCCACGAAGCCAACTGAACATGAAAGGCACGTCATTGAATGCAAATGGGGGTAATCATTTCAAAACAAACTATAATCAATACAGTAATCATTACAACAGCAACACAGGAAATGGATACAACAGTAACACAGGGAATAAATCTAGTCATCAGTCAAACAACTTCCAACACAAGGGAAGCTCTTCAGGTTCTCGCTTGTTTTGTGACTATTGTAAGAGGTCAGGACATATCAAAGAGAAATGCTACCGACTTCATGGTTTTCCGCAAAACTTCAAGTTTACCTAAGGAAAAAATGCAGCCTCTGCTGCCAATGTTCATGGAGAACACGATGACTCGCTAGTTGGATACCATGGTGGCTCTGACTCGCTAGTTGGATATCATGATGACTTTGCAGGTCAAGGAAGAACCAATGGAAATGCCTTCCAGTACCTGACCAAAGAGCAACACAGTCAGCTCATGTATTTTTTGAAAAACTTCCAAGGTGGAGTAGCATGTGAAGCCCCAAACAGCATCACCAGTGGAGCTGCAAACTTTGCAGGTATTCTAGCTTGCTCTACTCATAGTGAGATCATGGCAGACCTTTCATATAAATGTTGTCATCTACCTGCTGATTTATGGATCCTGGATTCAGGAGCATCTAACCATATGTCTTATAATAGAAAATAGTTTTAAGTTCAATCTTATTTCTGTCCATTCCCTTACTGTACAGCTCCTTAAATCAAATATTAACTTCTCTGCCTACTCATGTATCTTGCAGGCCCCTTCAATGAAGAGGCCTCTGGAGATTGGTAGAGCAAGAAATGGATTGTATTTTCTCTGTACAAAGTGCCAATTCACTGAGCCACCTCATATCTCTTCTCATGTTTCTTTTTCTGCTCCTGCTTCTTTTCCTTCAAATATGAATAATTGTAGGTGTGCTATTGTGTGTGATACTTCTGATTCTACTGATGTGTGTGATACTTGTTGCACAGACTCATCCCTCACCCTCTCTTCCCTCATCTGTAAATATTTCTCATTCAGATAATAATGAAGTCTGTTTTCCTCCTAATTTTATGTCTATTTGTTGTTCTTCTCATGAAGATTCTGTAGACTCTTTGTTGCACAACAGATTAGGCCATGTTCCTTTTGTGAAAATAAGAGGGATATCCTCCATTCCAGCCAAATTTGCATCCAAACAACCTTTCATGTGCCCAATTTGCCCCATGGCAAGACAAACCAGACTACCATTTCCACAAAAGTCAGCAACCTCTTCTGCCAAGTTGTTTGACCTCCTACACATAGATATTTGGGGACCATACCATGTACCCACACACAATAATTACAAGTACTTTGTAACCATAGTGGATGACTACAGTAGATCCACTTGGACGCAATTAATGAGTTGCAAAAGCAACACTCTCCAAACAATAAAGGCCTTTGTACAAATGGTGGAAAATCACTTCCAAACTTCTATTAAAACTATAAGATCAGATAATGATTTGGAGTTCACCAGTCATGAAGCATTATTTTATATCAATCCAAAGGAATCATACATCACAAATCATGCCCCTACACACCACAACAAAATGTTGTAGTAGAAAGGAAACACAAATATTTGTTAGAAACAGCAAGGGCATTGCTATACCAATCCAAACTTCCCCTAAAGTATTGGAGAGAGTGCGTCTTAACTACCACTTATCTGATTAACAGATTACCCTCAACAATAAATGTCCTTATGAACTCATGTACCAAAAACAACCCAATTACTCTCACCTTAGAAGGTTTGGGTGTCTATGCTACCCTACTATTCTCAAAACACACAAAGACAAGTTGAACCTAGAACTTAACCTCACATATTCATAGGTATTACCCCTTTGACACTAAAGGATATAAGTTTCTTGATCTGGCCACTAAGAGAATACATGTCTCCAGAGATGTTCATTTTTGTGAAAATATATTTCCTTTTGCTTGTTCACCAGATTCTTCTTCCTTTCCTTCTGTAGTGAAGAATATGAATGCAAGATCCACAATTATGTCTCCTATATATGATACTTTGAATGAATGTCAATTGAGAACTGAGAATGCTTCACCTTCTATTACTGAAAATACTTCACCTCCTACTGATGACTCACACCCACACAATGTTACTAATCCCATCAGTGATGCTCCTACAACTACTAACCAAATATGTCCTCTTATCAGTACCACCAATCACCTATCTCTGATTCAACTTCACCACCATTCACATCCGAGAACCAACCTAGCATCCCTACATCTAGGAGATCCTCTAGAGCCCACAACACTCCTTCTCATTTGAAAGAATTTATTTTTTCTCTTCCCTCTCTTAAAAACAAAGTCCCAGAACCTTCTCCTTCCCTCAGTGCTCTTTTTACCAATAGTAGACAAATCCCTCTTACCTCTTTGGATCTTGATAGTCAGCAAGTTATGCAGAACATATCTCATGATAGGGACCTGATTCATATGAGGAAGTAAGTATGAATCCTGCATGGCAAGCAACCATGACACACGAGTTTGAGGCTCTATATGCTAACCATACTTGGGACTTAGTCCATTTACCTGCAGGGAAGAAAGCAATAGGTTGCATATGGTCTTACAAAGTCAAACACAAAGCAGATGGAAATGTGGAGAGGTTCAGGGAAAGGTTGGTAGTCAAGGGGTACACCCAACAAGCAGGAATTGATTACACTGAGACTTTCTCACCAGTGGTCAAGATGACCACTGTCAGGACCTTGATCAGCGTGGCTGTTAAGCAAGGATGGAAACTTTACCAGTTGGATGTCAATAATGCATTTCTACATGGGGACCTACATGAAGAGGTTTACATGGATGCCCCTCAAGGCTTACAAATAGATACTCCAGGACTAGTTTGCAGACTCAGAAAATCACTATATTGTCTTAAACAAGCAAGTAGACAGTGGTATGATAAACTTACTGAAGCTTTGCACTCAAAAGGATTCTCACACTCAATTGAAGATTACTCACTTTTCTACAAAAAATCTGCCACTTCATCAGTTTTTGTGACAATATATGTAGATGATATAGTCCTTACAGGGAAAAATGTAATAGAAATTCATGACTTGAAGGCTTTCCTACATGATGTGTTCAAAATTAAAGATCTCGGACAGTTGCACTACTTTCTTCATTTTGAGTTGTTCTACAAGGAGGATGGTGTGGTAAATCTCACAAAGGAAATTCACTACTGACTTGTTGAAGGAGTTTGATTGCATGTCATATGCTGCAGTGACAGCCCCATTGGAGTGCAACCTCAAGCTGCAAGCAGCTAAAGGTCCCTTGTTGAGTGATCCTACATACTATAGGAAATTAGTGGGAAAACTCAATTTTCTCACCAATACTAGAATGGATATAGCATATAGTGTCCAACACTTAAGTCAGTTCATGCAAGCCCCCAGAGAACCTCATCTTAAGGCTGCAATACATGTCCTTAGGTACTTGAAGACTGATCCTACCTTGGGGATTTTCATGTCAAAGAATCATGATTTCAATCTTAGAGCCTACTGTGATTCAGATTGGGCCTCTTGATCAGATTCTAGAAAATCAGTTAGTGGATATATTGTGATGCTTGGGAATAGTCCAATTAGTTGGAAATCAAAGAAACAAGCTACAGTTTCCCTCTCTTGTGTTGAAGCTGAGTATAGATCCATCAGAGTGGTAGTTGGAGAGCTGATTTGGCTCAGAAGAATACTTACAGAATTCAATGTTTCTTGCACTGCACCCACTCCTGTTTATTGTGATAGCCAAGCAGCAGTCCATATAGCCAGAAATCCTGTTTTTCATGAGCGTACAAAGCACATAGAGGTAGATTGTCATTTTGTGAGGAACAACCTACAAGATGGGATCATCACCCTTCATCATGTCTCAACTACTGAACAGTTGGCTGATGTATTCACTAAGTCACTAACGGGGATCAAACACACTGCCATTCTTGAAAAGTTGGCTGTGAACTCTTCCCCTCCAACTTGAGGGGTGTGTGTGTGTGTGTGTTGAGATTAATTAGTTTGTAGATGAGTTAGTTAGCTTTTGTATTAGCTGTTAACAATTGTATTTAACAGATTAGGAGTAGTTAGTTAGTTAGAAAGGGTATTTTTGTCTTTTTCGTAAGTGCAATTAGTTAGTCGGTGCAAGGTGTATATCTTCACCAAAACTTGTATTTTTTCTCTCAGTTTTCATAACACAGAAAAGGAGATATTTTCCCAATTTGCTTCTTCTCCAAGTTTTGATGGAAGCTTGAATCAGTTCATCAATGGATTTTCATCTCCAATTTTAGCTTTTGCCTTCAATTCTAACATGGTATCAGAGCCACACCCATTTCAATTCTTTGTTCACCGATGTTGGGCCCCCATATTATATTGTTCACGCTCCAGTTAACTAGGTTTGGGCGTGCGGGGGAGTGTTAAATGTCCCACATCGGCTATGGAATGGGTAATTGGTCTCCTTATAAGGCTTGGGCAATCCTCCTCCCTTTGAACTAGCTTTTGGGGTGTGAGTTAGGCCCAAGACCTTTCTTTACATAAGAAAAATATTAATTAGAGTATAATTTGATTAAATTATTCTTATTTATTACTCATCAATATTTAATATTTCTTTCTTTTGCACTATATTAATATCTCTCCATATTCATAACTAAAGTAAAGACAAACAAAAAATTAATTATATTTTGATTTTTTTAAAATAATAATTATTTTATATTATTTATTTTTAATAAGGACGATAAGTAAAGTGGTCGAAGAGAGTGATTTAATACTTCATCGGTTGGGTTTCTTGTCTATATTCTTCTGTACATATTCATTTCTTTCTATTTGTGTTGATGTAACGCTTGTCCAGATGAAAACAATCTTCATATTTGTTTGAATTTGGTATCGATGATTTACTCGAAAAACTCATGTAATAAATGAAGTAAATAAAAACTACACATATTGAAAAAGGATCGCAGAGGAATTCAATTTCAGTCAATTCTATGAAAACAATACCCCATCCGTTTCTAAATACTCATCATTCTTATTAAAAATAGATGATTCATATGCTCGTCATTTTAGAAATTAAAGACACAATTAGTTATTTATTTTCACCTTTATTTATAATCATAAATGTTAAGGGCAGGGCAGCCCGGTGCACTAAAGCTCCCGCTATGCGTGGGGTCCGGGGAAGGGCCGGATCACAAGGGTCTATTGTACTCAGCCTCACCTTACATTTATAATCATAAATGTGGAGAGATATTAATGTTGTGTAAAAAAAAATATTGAATTGTGAATTGATAGGAATAATCAACAAAATAATTTACTTAAATTACCCTTGCTTAATATTTTTCTTAACTAATGTGAAAAAAACATGATTAGTATTTAGAAACAGATGAAGTACATCATTATACATGAAAATTTACTTACACTCTTACATATACTAAATCAAACTAACATGTTTTTCTTGTGAATATATTTCCGTTAAGAATTATGTATATTTATTTAATTTTGAATTAAATAAGTTAATGATGATCTTCATCTTTATTTGAATTTGGGATCAATTATACTTGAATAACCCACATAAATAAAGTTAAAAAGAAAAATATGAGATGTATAGAATATTGTAAATATTTTTTTACCAATCACAAGAAAAGAAAATCCTTTCAACGGGAAATTAGTAAAAATTGATAACTAATGTAAGTATAATTAATAGTAGCATTATTAATACAATATATTCTTCACTATTTTTATACGCCCTACCCTACGACCCATAATGTTTACAAACACATTTTTATCTTAATTTATAATTTGTAAAAGTTAATTTATTTGATTCAAATATAAGAATGACGAGTAAATCTATGTTTAACTAAAGGTCTTAAATTTGAGTTTTGAGTATCAAATTATATTTGATAAAAAAATATTTTATCTTTATTGTGAGATTTTTAAATGCTAATTCGAATCAATTGGATCTTAAAATAAATATCGAACACCACTTGAATCAAAAAATGAAAATTATTTTTGGTAAAAAGTATTTTATCTCTATTGTGAGATGTTCTAATACAAATTCAAAATCAATTGAACCTCAAAATAAATATCGGACACCGGTTGGGACAAAAAAAAAATGTATAAATATTCTTATCCATACCTCATAACGACACCACCAAGTGACCATTTTTCTCTATTCATTTAACCCCTTTTGTTACTCTTCTCTCTCTTCCAACCAAAGCCAAGAATTTCCCACTACAGTTTACCCATTAAAATAACTATTCTCTACAAATTCTCCGTTGCTTTACCCTTCCCAATTTCCCTTCTATCTTATAAAAAAAAACTGTCTTGACCCAATTTTTGTAAAAGGGTTTTTTATCCTTTTTCTTCTAAGATTAAAATCATGAAGGTTCATCCAGTACCAAGAAAACGCAACATCACGTTACGATACGACATCGCATCGGCTCTCTCTCAGGCCAATAATACCTTAGCCGGCCGTCAGAAGAAGCTCCGGCGACTTCCTCATATATTCGCGAAAGTTCTAGAACTTCCGTTCAATTCCGACGCCGATGTTTCTATCGAAGAGACATCCGATTCATTGCGTTTTGTTATCCCGACCGATGACGCTGGAGATAATATTAGGGCTCATACAGTTGAGATCTATCCGGGTGTTACTAAAATTGTAATCCGAGGGGATAACGTTTTGGATTCGTCTCTAGGTGAATTTGAGCTCGACTTGTGGCGCTTCCGCCTTCCGCCGTCAACTCTGCCGGAGTTGGCTACCGCCGATTTTGCTGACGGCGAGCTGGTGGTCACGGTGCCCAAAGACCCAGATGAGGAGGAGGAGGACGACGATGATGATGGTGATATTGGTGAGGCTGGACGCCTTATTCTTGTACAATAAACTCTCCCCCACTCCCCAGCTTTCTAGCTTAAGTTCCTTTTTTTTTTCCTTTTTCAGTTTATGTCCCAATTGTGGCTTGTCTTGCTAAAGGGATATATCTTAACTATCTATGTTTAAATAAAATAGTCCCCCTTGGATGTGAATTTTGATCATTGTGCTCTATTTATTTCCTTACTTTTTCGCTTTTACTTAGCAAAAGTTCAGTAATGAAGAGGATTCATAGTAATAAACTTCAGCTAGTTTGGGATCTAGAGGGGGTAATCTATGGATGGATTCGACGAAATTTAGTAGAATCATTGCTTTCACTAACCGCTAATGTGGGTTAGTGGATTTTTCTAATAGGCCGATTGGAAAAGAAAAGATCAAGCTTTTCGTTCAAGAATTAATGGCTATGAGTAGTTAAAGTCGTCTTGTACTTCTGTTATTGCAATTTGTGACAATCACATCTCCGTAGCTAGAGTTGCTCACTTGGTTGTGTTTTATAAGCATATAAGTTTGTGATGGCCAAAGGCCGATTCTTTTTTTTTTCTTTTCTTTATGTGAGGTTCATTTCTGTGATCTTACCGATATAAAGATGCATTCTTTTCATTGTATCTAGAAATTTGGTTTATCTGATTATGTTTGCTTGCCACTATTTCAAAATCGCTTTACCATTTAAAGAGTATGCAATGGTGGTGCCATTGAGTTGATTTTCTGTATAAGTTTATTTCCTTTCACGAAGATTTGTGGTGATGACCAATGGAAGAACATAGCTGGTGAAACTCTGTGGCTCCTGGTGTCTAAGATTGAATTGATCATAAGTCATACTGCCTTATGCTGTTCGAAGTAAAGAACTACTGATGTTGGTGATTCTACCTTCAACTGTTGCAAATAATACACAGAACTGCAGAACGATTATCATCATTATTCAGCTGCTAATGGGATAACAATTTCTCAAGTATGTGCAGTCTCATGCTATGTATAGTGGTCCTAATTCTTATCCTAATGTCATTATATGTTTCTCATACTCCAATTTCCAACAGATTAAACCATGTTGATTTGTAGGTTTATTCAGATCTAGTTCCACTTCTATGCTTGCCCGATAATGTCCCATCGAAGCTTTCTTGGTTTTATCCTTTGAATAATTGAACTTGCTCTGATTGTCTTATGTGTCATTGCACTGTGCAAAAGTCATTCACAACATAGGTCTTCATTTGTAGTCTTACTGCTTGGTGGGTGCTTCTCTTCTGAACATCAGCACCTAAGTGTAGAATTCTGTTGCTGACTTGCTGTTACTATTACTGACAGATTCTATATTCAATCTCTTTGCATATAGAATACAATTAATTAGATTATTGAAAGGCTTAAGAGCTAAGCGAATCTGAAAAGAATCCGAAGAAGATGTCAATCATAGAGAAATATCCATAGTTGGATTTTGTAGACGTTTGAGTTTACTATTATTTAGTCCCAGTTGCATTTGGTTGAAATGCAGAACCAAATTTTTAGTATCGTCATGTTATGGTGATAGGGGTATTAGAAGCAGATTCTACCATTTTACTCTGTTTCCAGCTTACCTAAATAACCTAGAGCAAACAGATGGTGTAAATAATCTGCATGTGGCTTCTATATTCCCATGGCTATGTGATCTGTGAACTTTTAGCTTACTGGCCTAAGGGTTGTAGAGGTGTCCAATGTTCAATCATCTTATACCCAAGGGAGGGCTTTCTTTGTAGTTTGCTTTGCATCTGGGAATCTGTCTTTTTGCTTAGAGGTTAAAGAGTTTCTGGCGCTGCCAATCGGTTGTCATGGTAATGAGTTTTTGACCAAATTCATCCTTATTGTTTTTACCTCAACTTTCAGTACATCCTTATAATACTCCACTTAACTAGGAACATCTTTTAAGTTTCTAAAAAATGATCAAAAACATCTTCTGTTAAGTTTTTCATCCTTTTCTAACAGAATGATCTTTTTAATATCTCATATTATCCTAAAAAAAGGAGAGAAACAAAAGAAGAATCTTCCAGAAACAAAGAGTTAACGTAACGAACACTGTGTAACCTTCTTCTCCAACAAACAGTCTCCATATATGTAAAACAATATATTCCCATGTGAGAATCTGAATATCAAACAATTTGGAGCAATGGATATCTGAATAGTTCACCTAACTGAGAGAACAATTGACTTACAAGGTCCTTTCTTTTTTCTGGTGTTGCTTGGGGTTGTCCCCTGTACTTCCATTTTTTACGGCTTCATTCTACAAGTTTATACATATGATCAGGGAACATGAATTCTTAATATCACTCCTATCTTTCATGCTGTGAGAATACATCTATCATTTAGCCAAAACTATGTATAGGTGCATTTTTGTGAAAGAGTATCAAGGTTGTCTTGTCTTGAGTCTTTATGCTAGGTATTGAATTATATAATAACTAATGAGACTACCCAATAGCTCAATGTCCAACGAGCTAAGAGCAACAAAGCTGGAGAGCTATTTGGAGAAGAAGGGATGTCGGCAATGTTGTCTGGCCAAGTAAAGATCTTTTTGTTCTTTGAAGAGCTTGTGGAATTTTTTTGAAAAAGAAATAAAAAGCAGAGAGATGAAGCGAAGCTGAGAAAGACAGATTCCGTTAGAGAAGGATGAAAAAGTAAACAGAAGGGGTTTTTTGGTCATATTTTGGAAACTTGAAGAATGTTCTTAGTTAGGTGGAATATTATAAGGATATAATGGAAGTTGAGGTAAGACAATATGGATGAATCTGGTCAAAAACTCTCGTGGTAATCCTCTTATTTGAGATTTATTACGACCGAATCCCTAAAATAGACCTTACAAAGCCATGCATTTAGTGGTCATTTTCGCTTCCAACCATGAGGTGTAGTTGTTTTCATTCCCAACCATGTAGCATATGCTATTTAATTACAGTTCTTTGACCAAAGCCTATGCGAAAGCTTGATATGGATCCTTGAGTAGTTTTTGCATATCTTTAACTTTTGTTTGTTCAACAAACGTCTATTATTGCAGTGTGGGACTGACTATGTCGAGTTGCATTATCATCCAGGCTAGTCCCAGAAGATGTGGTAAGTTTCTTTTCTTCTGGTTGCTGGTAGATTGTTGTCTTAAAGAACAATTGGCAAAACCAACTTCTTTGGCAATTTATTTCCGTCCTAATATCAGATGTTGTACAAATACCTGTTTTGTTGCTTCAAGTGTTGTCACGATCCTGGTAAGTTTCTTCTCGAATGATTTTGATGAATCAGAGGTTAGTACAGTGGCTTTTTGCTGGCTATTTCTACAGTTTTAGTAGATTGTACTAGTATAACTCTGGTGATGAGATAAGTGGGGTCTTGCAAATGTTAGCTTCACTCTCCGTTGTGTCAGCAGCACAAACAAATATGTGCCATTTCACTTGCTGGCAATGACACATCCTAGTCTAGTCTGATGTGAAAGTTGAGGCTCCACAATCCACATAACACCATGATATCAAGAAACGGATGGATCTGAAAGCTTTAACTTTTTATCTTGAGAAAGACGAATTTTCGTCACTGTATTTTTGCAGCCAAATAACCTCTCCTGAAATTACACTAAAGTTGAACTATTTGCCAACTCTTCCTTTGAAAGTGGGACAGGAATAGATTCTACTTTGGGTGGCTTTTCAATATTCTACTATAAGTATTGTCACTCTCTATGGCCACATTTTGATGGTAAAGGAGTCTCCATTTTGACAAAGAAAAAGAGAAGTTTTTTTTTCTTTTTTATAACAATAGCCTGTTGTAGTCAAGGAACTCTAGGAATTGCATGCTTGGTGTTCTATTCTTGATTGGTCATTTCAATTGCAATGGAATATAGGACTATGAAGCTGCCACAGCTGAAGAAATACCTTGAGAATACGCATGACTCTGCAGTGAAACAAAGTGAATGACTAGTTTATTTATGACAATGGTACATAGTAGATAAGTTAGCCGTTGAGAAATTTACCAATATTTATGTTGTTACTTGAGAAGTTAGTTGTGAATTGTGATATATTGATCGAAATTTCTTGCTTCGAAATGGAAACTTGGCATTAGCTTTGTTTTCATTCATAAAAGTTAGAAATCTTAGTCATTACTCATTAGAAAGTGTGGTGAACGAGTTTTTGGAATACTTATTCGAAATGATGAAATATTGCCACCCACTAATTTAGAGAGGTGACAGTTCTGAAGTAAGATTGTAGAGCTATCAGTCTACTTTGATTAGTATGTGCATAACAGCACAAGTCCTATATATATTTGTCATTTAATCATGGTTAGATGCTGTGTATTCTTAATTTAATAATTGCTTACATCAAACTCTTTAGTATTTATTTAATTTGAAGCAATCTTTTATTCGCTCAGTAATTTTTATTTTTATTTACGTAAGTTAATTTTCTACTGATGTATTGGACGGAGGTAATAAGAAAAGGGAATTTTACCTAGAGATACAAAATTAGGGGTGAAATTACTTGATTTAGCAGAATAATCTGATTTTTTAAAACTAACAATAGTTTTTATTTTATAAAATATATACCATTCGGTAGAAACATAAAATTGCCACACAAATTGAAAACATATAATTATGTTGTCGTATGTATTTTATGTCATTTTCTGCATGCATATTATTTGTGGTGCGTATGTTACCGTATGTCTACTGAGTACTGATACATTGAACATACACTTGAGACACATAAAATTCATACAATTTATTGTTTTTCCTTTTTGAGTTTCAATAAAATCAACTTTAAACCTCATCAAACTACCTCAAAATTAATATATGAACTCCAAAGAACAATTATTTATGACCAGAGGCGGACCCACGTTGATGAATGGGGGTGCACGTGCACCCGGTAACTTGGGGGGGAAATCATGTATTGCAGGTATATATATCTACAGACTGATTATATACTAATTGGTGCACCGTTAAACTCAGAAGCCTATTTGGTGCACTGGTCAGGCCGGTGCCCTGTAGTTCCTTGCCGCGAGCTTTGAGCCCTGACTTCGAATCCTTGTAGCCACATTCTTCTTGTTTTTATTCCAAAAACAAAAAATGTAGACAAACACTCGCACCAAGTTTTGAACTAGGAACCACAAGTGTAAAGTGAGTTACAAGACCAGTAAACCATACATTGTGTTGGTTTAGCTCGTTTAGTTTTATTTATATATTCATTGGGTTTTATGTGTGTTTAACAATATTTACTGATAGAAGCAATGTTGGTGCCACTGACACCGCTTTGACTAACATGCATCCCCCTTTAGTGGTGCACTCGTCATCTTCAAATTCTGAGTTCGTCTCTGTTTAGGACAACATCCGCCCAAGCAAACAACAATTTCCCAAAACCTTATTTTCTAATTCAAAATTTTGAAGCTCTTTAATGATTCTCAATGGAGTTTCTAATGGAGTTTACAGTTTTGGATATGTTCATTGAGAGAGATAAAATGAAGAAGATTAAAGCTCAAAATAAAAAAAATTGAAGCATAATTTAACTATTCATGTCTTTTTAAAACACGTGACTGCTGCCGATTCGGAGCGGGTGGAACAACTTTACTTTTCTTTTATTATTTTACTATAATTTGTAAAATACCATTAGAAGTTACTCCCTCTATTCATTTTTACTTTGTTCACTATTGATTGAGCCCTTGAAAAATAATAAATAGAATGATAATTTTACTATATTTCTTTTAAATATAATAAAAGTAATGCTTTGAGAAAATGACTATAGTTAATAGCAGAGGTAAAATAGATGCGAACTGATAAATTATCTATTTATTTTTTAAACTGGACAAGTAAAGGTGAACAATTATTTTTAATAGAATTGATAAACAAAGGATGGACAAACAGAGTAGTATAATTAAGTGTAAATACCCTAAATAATTATAATTAAAACTTTAAAATAAGTTATGTTATACAATCTTCTGAGGAAAAGGAAGCGAACGAAGTAGAAGAGAAGATGTTGGAATTTTTAGAAGTTGGTATATATCCGTTCAAATGACGATATAACTCCGGACACTTGTGGGCAGGAGGCCAGAGATGACGCAAAGCTTGATGGCTATCACTACGTGTCAATGTTCTATCATGTATATTAAAGTTGCTGCTTATTATCGATTCCAACACAAAATACAAAACAAGAAAACACATAGTTGGAAGAGACAGGGCATCCGGATCATTCAGAGGAATTAGGTGAACCCATCAAATATGGAGACGTTTTTGAGGGTGTCAGGTGAAGTAGGTAGAAAGCCCATAGCTCCAAAAGATGCAGCCGAGAGCATGACAATCGGCAATGTTATAAAAGGGGGACTCGATGGAGTTACCATATCAAACAAGGAAGTCAACCTTTTTTTTTATTTAACACGATATTTAAGAAAAAAAAAAAATTTGAAATTTTTAGTTCAAAATAATTCTTGAATATTTGTGTGATTGTAAATTATTTTATTAAAGGTAAAAGTGGAATTTCAAAGTTAATTTTTAAATAGAAAAGTAACATTATTTTTGGAACGAACTAAAAAAAAGTGTGCCATATAAAATGGGACTGAGAGAGTATTATATTAGTAATGCTATATTAGTTGTGTTAAAATTAGTTATTTGAGATTATTTCTTATTCACTGTTTGATTTGGTGTATTAAGGACCATTCTATCTTTAAGTATGCCTTTTCATGCAATAATAACTCTTGTATTTTTAATAGCATAATTTATTATGTATTAATTATACATTCTATAACACTGATGAATATGGTGTATTATTAATACATCTATTAGTTATAAATGGACTTAAACAAATGATTAAATAATAATTCTATCAGACGACCCCCTAACAGTATAAAAACATACATCCTCCGTCCATGGTTACTTGGTGAAAATGATATCTTATGACTACTTACAAATTATAAATTGAATAGAAGAAAATAATGTAAAAATAAAGATCTTTTATAAGAAGCCATAAAATTAATAATAAATTTGTAAAAGAGCTACAAAATCAAATCTCTTGTTTCTTGTCTATGTTTGACTTTATACACCCTTTAAGAATTAATAAATAAAATAGTAATTTTACTATACAAGTCATTTAAATATTAAAAAATGAATATTACTTGATAATAAGGGTATAAAAATTGATAAACGGATAAATTATTTCTTAGTTTTTTAAATTGAACAAGTAAAAGAGAACATTTATTTTCAGTATGCTATTCAAGTATTTGCAAGTAAATCTCTTAATAATTATCAATTATATAAATCTGATAAAAAATATAACTAAGTTGTTATTGATCGATAGTCTTAAAAAATCTCTAGACTGGTCCGTGTCTACAATTTTTTTTTCTTTTTAACCTTTAGGTACGAGTATAGTTATTTTTGGTTGACTTGCTAGTGTAAGAATTACATTCACACTGTTGATAGTAGTTATACCCTTCTCTGTTTTAATTTCAGAAAGAATGAACACTTTTTTATTGTTTCAAGTTTAGGATTAGACTCGTCTTATCAATCAAGCATGTAAAGTATATATATTTTTTCTCTAAAACAATACTCCGGATGATGTCGAGACAAATCTATAAGACCTGTCTCTGTTGTGTCATAGAAAAATTATGGCATTTGAAAGTTTAGATTATTAGAGAAAAAAATTGTAGGTTATTAATGACTAAGGCATGAAATAGGTTGTGGGACAATATGTGCAACCACCAGGTACAAAAGTGAAATCTCCATGGGACGATGTCCCCGCTGAGGCTATGACAATAGGGGAAGTCCTGCTGGAACAGCAGGGGACAAAATTGTGGATGAGAGCGACGCCGCACCCATCGAGGCTGCAGAGATCAGAGCAACTGAGCCTGGTCAAATTATTGCTGGAGGGATAGCAGCCACTGCTCAATCGGCAGCCGCACATAATGCCCGTGTTAAGCGAGACGAAGAAAAAAATCAAGCTTCGACACATTCTGGAGGTAAAAGTTGATCTTATAGAAATCTCACACGATTAGTGTCATTGCCTGAAAAATATACTAAATTTTTTTATGTTTGATCCGTCAGATAGAAAAATATCTTTTTTGGAACAACAAGTTTCTTATAAAACATGAAAAGTTTTTTTTGGGTAGAAATAAAAAAAAAAAGTTCCGTAATTAGTATTTTAAGTTAATTGTCTTCTCCACACCTAACACTTCAACCACTCCAATCCCCAAAGTGTATTTCATATATGTTACTCCCTCCCTCCAACAATACTTGTTCACTATTGATTTTGTACACTTCTTAAGAAACTATAAATATAAGAGTGATTTTATCATATCATCATTTGAATATAATAAATATAATATCTTGATAAATGTAATAGGGAGATGATCAATATAATTAATGATAAGGGTAAACTAGGAACTAAATGTAAAATTATCTCTTGATTTTATAAATTGGACAAGTATCGTTGGACATCTATTTTTAGTATAGTGGATAAGTAAAAATAGATGGAGGGAGTAATACAATAATGTTGTCGGCTTACTCACCGAATATTAAAAAATAAATAGGAAAATTACTTATTTTTCTTTCGTGCCAAGACATACCCTGTTTGCAATGTGTAAGCTAATTAAGACCATATTTTTTCGTGTTAATAATTGAAAGGATGCAAAAGCTAAGCTTCCAGATGACAAGGCGGTGACTAAAGTGGAGGCAGAGGGCATCCTAAATGCAGAATTGAGGAATAAGGAAGGTCTTTCACCATATCCAGGTGGTGTTGCAGACTCCATTGTTACTGCTGCGAGGCTTAATCACCAGAAAAAGAACTTAAAAAGTTAAAAGCATGGTATTTTCTTAATTAAGGATATATCTATATGTACGTTGTTTGTGTAGATATATAATAATAAGTCCATGGGACGGGATTGTAAACTTTGTAAAGAACTATATCACCCCTGCTACTTTCTTTGTAATGCTTATATAACTGAACAAGTATTATGAAATAATAATAAAATATCAACGTAACAAGAAATATAACCAAAGAAGTTGGGGGAGAGGAATTATTCCTCTTTAGACTGATGTATAAATGAACTGAATTGACTTTCTATTTACAGAAGAAGTTATTATGAGGCTTTTCAGGAAACAACAAGGCTTTTCAGAAGTTGTTTGCAAGGCTTGAGCAACTTGCAACTAATAAACATAGTACAACTAGATAATTAGCCATGTAATTAAGTTGGAGTCTTTGTTTAGTACTACAACTCATGTAATATATGTCTAGGACTACAACTCATGTAGATGAGAGACTTTGTATAGAATTCTTCCATATCAAGTCCAAGGTGTATAAAAACACCTTCTCTGTAACGTAACATTCATTGAAAATATAATAATAAAATATAACTTTGTTCATCGATCTTATAATTTTTACATGGTATTAAAGCTTTGGCTTAATTGAAATACATCCTGAAGTTCTTCTTTACTATCATGACGGCCGCAAAATACCAGTCTCACTCTTTCTGCTTCATCCCTTCACTTTCTCTATTTCAAAGCCAATTAACAAGAAAATTAGGGTGTTATCTCTGATTGAATTTGATCTTTTCTTGCCTTCGCTTTTAGGAGCGATTCTATCATTAATTCATGGCGAAAATATTGTATAATAAGAAAATGCTTACTTTTCAGAATGATCTTTCTCGATTTGGAACGAAAAGGCCTGGTTGAAGGCAAATTCGCGGTAATTAACAAACTTATAGCTATTTGTCCAATCAAACTAAAACCCACCAATTATCTAGTTTGGAGAATACAAGTTCATGACCAGCTTATGCAAATTTTGAAAATCTTGAATATGCTTACAGAAGAAGCACCAGACAATACAATAGAAGACAGAGTTAGTTGGCTCTCGAGAACAATGTCTGAAGAGTCGATGTTTCTTATCATAGGTTATTCGGCTAAACAGATGTGGACTTGCCTTGAGGATACATACCTCAAATAAGAAAAGATAAAGAATTACAGTATAAGCAACAACTTCAAACCATTAAATTGGGTCTAAATCAAAAGATGAATATATTAAGGAATTGAAAGGAATTAATTTGTGATAGTTTCGTAACTATACACAAACCATTGAATAAAAATACAAAGATCATCAACTTTGCTAGAGGCAATGGAGAAAAGTACAAAACTTTTCGCACTGTGATGCTAGGAAGCCACCTTACCCTACATTCACACAATTTGTGAACCCTCTTTGAGGGTTCGAAATTAAAGAAGACAATGATGAGCAAGCTATCCAAACTCATCTTGATACAAACATAATTATTTTTTTTTTGCACAACAGACTCAAGGACTGGGGCAGCTACTCCAACCGAGGTCTAGGACAACAAACCGAGGTCTAGGACAACAAAAAGGACGTGGATTTGATCGATCATAATACCATAAGAAGCATGATCATGGAATGAACGATGTGGTTTATCAACCAAAGGAAGCATCAAAGTCTAATTCATGCTAAATTTGTGGACGAAATAATCACACAGCTCTAACTTTTCCTATAGGGGGGATTATTCTTATCAAGCACAACAAGGAATTCTAGAAGCCCCGACAACTGTCTTTCAGTGATCAAGGTGATAACAAGTTATACATGGATTCAGGGGCTACTATCATATGGTGCAATTGTAGAAATTCTCAAAAATCCATCTCTTTTAGTGGAAGTGATTCTGTAATGATAAGTAACGGTGATAAACTCTACATTACACACATAGAAGATAAGAACACTGGAAAGAACATTCACTTAAGAAATGTTTTTGTTGTCCCTGATTTCAAAAAGAATCTTATTTCTGTGAGCAAAGTCATTAAAAATAATAAATTTATTTGAAATATTGATGAAGGTTTTATTGTTAAGGACACGAAAACAAGCAATCTACATTCAGACACAGTTTGGCATCAACAATTAGGAATCCACATTCGAGAATACTTAGTTATTTACACAAGAAATGTAAATTAGAATGAGAAATATAGGGATTTCTCCGGTTGATTAGATGGTATTAATGGAAAGGTAGAGAGAAAAAAGAAATGGAAAAGGAAAAAAAATAACAGAGGAAACATATTTATACCAGGGAAAGGAGGGAAACGCCTAATATAATTTTAATATTTGAATATTAAAAACTGTATTAATTTTTTTATAATTACACAAAATGCAGATAAATTTACTAATTAATTCGATAAAGATTATTCAATACCATAATTTACTTGATAAATAAACTATTTGCATCAAATAAAAGTACACTGACGGAAGGGGTGCAAATATTAGTGTAGTTAAAAGTGTAAATATTTTAGTTGAAATTAACTCCTCAAATCTCAAAATAAATCAATTTTTCTTTAAGTTCTCATAAAAAGGGCAGCTCGGTGCACTAAAGCTCCCGCTATGCGCGGGGTTCGGGGAAGGGCCGGACCACAAGGGTCTATTGTACGCAGCCTCACTTTACATTTCTGCAAAGGGCTGTTTCCACGGCTTGAACCCGTGACCTCCTGATCACATGGCAGCAACTTTACCAGTTTCTTTAAATTCTGGTATTGATTTAAAATAGACGGTTTCAGTTTTTTTTTTTCCTTAAAAGAAACAATGGTTTGGGCGGGTGACACCGCAACCTACAAACCACCACCTGTAAAATCAGTACTGAAGTGTTCCCCCAAGTCCCTCAACACGTGTATACATTCCAGCCTTAAAAACAATTTTGGTAGTACCACTTGATCACCTTAATTGGCACTACAACATGTTGTTGAGATAGTTGTAGAAACTCAAAAAAAATCAAATTCTAGATTTAAGTTTTACAAAAGAGAAGAAATATCCGTTGTTAAAAGAGGAATATCATGAGCATGAGTAGTGAAGAAAAACCCGTCACATACGGGGACGTGTTTTCTGTGTCAAGCGAACTTGGTTCAAAATCAATAGCACCACAAGATGCAGCAATAATGCAATCAGCAGAGAGTATAGCGCTGAGTCATGTACCGAAAGGCGGCCCTGCATCACTCATGCAGTCAGCAGCAGCACAGAATGAGCGTATTGGTGTTGTAGCTGCTGATGACATAACAGATGAGGGCGTTACTGTCTCTCAAGTAGAAGTTGGGGGTACTCGCATTGTTTCTCAATCCGTTGGTCGAGAGGTTAACTTCTTATTAATTTCATCATACCTAACATATATCAAAAATAGTCTTAGATCTCCTAGTCTAATTTTAAACATGTAATGATATCTTCTTTTTAATTATCCCTATAAAATGAATGTTGTTAAGAATAAAATTGAAGTTTATGGACTAATTAAACTAAGAGTTAATACCTTAAAATCTTCTAGACTAATCATATTTTATTACTAGCTTGATACTTCAGTGTTAGTTGTTACCCTCTTGAGTCTTATAGAACTATAACATTTTCTATCTAAAAAATTGTGATAACAAGTGATAGGGAGAGTGATTTCCCTTGTAAGGGTCTTTGAGGTATTAAGTCTGAAATTAAAGTAGGGTGTACTTTAATTTTTACGGTTTTACTGAATTTAACATTTTTTTATATAGGGATATTAGAGTCTCCCTTTATTTTTACTTGTTCACCATTTTAAAATATATTTTCACTAATTTTTTAAAAATCTCTTTTAATATATCAAAAAAAAATTAGCATATCACGAAAAAACAATTATTTTTTCTCTATTTCTTCAACATTAGTTACTTGCTTATTCTAAACTATACTTCAATTAATATGGATATTACATTAAAATATTCATATTTATCCTTGTTTCTTATGTAAAAGTGAACGGTGGAGTAGTATATAAGGTAAATTAAAATTAGCAAATTTTGATCAAGTGCAAGAAAGCGCAATGGGTTAATACCTTCAAGTTTAATTGATATGTACAAAATAATGCACCTTGGTGTACGTACGTAGTTGATAAGTATGAAAGTAAGAATTTATTGGATATGTAGATAGTTGCACAATACATTTATCCATCAGAAGCAGCAGGTGATGCAGAGAGATCAGCACGATATCCAACAACAGGAGTTCAAGAGGAGGCAGTTACGGTAGGTGAAGCACTAGAGGCAGTGGCACTTAAGCCTGCAGGGGACAAACCAATTGAACAGAGCGACGCTGCGGCGATACAGGCTGCAGAAGCAAGAGCCACTGGACGAAGCGAAGTAGTCCCGGGAGGTGTAGGAGCAGAAGCTCAACGCGCTGCTTCGATAAATGCTCGAACGGATGATAAGATCACCCTCGGTGATGTTCTGATAGTAAGTTTTTTTTTCATATGAGACATCATTCTAAGAGTTAGAAATAATTAAGAAGATGAGTCTACTCCCAGAGTTAAATTTGACATGCGCGCTCTATTTTGGGAGTAAATTTGACATGCGCGCTCTATTTTTAGGTTCTTACTATTGAATTAATTACATGTTTAAAAATTATAAATTCAATGTTTTTCTTAATAAAATTTTAGTAATTTTTCACGTATACATCTCTTATATTCTATGTCGAAAATGTTAGGGATTAGTTCATGGATTATATGTTTATATATCCTTCACTTTAGATTTAACATAGATACAGGGGGAAAAAAATACTCAATTATAACACAAGATGACAGCGAGAATCCTCTAATTAACTCGATTATACTCCCTCCGAATCATTTTACTTGTCATCCTTACTAAAAATAGATGGTCCAATATAATTATCGTCATAAATATGGAGAGATATTAATGTAGTGCAAAAGAGCAAAATATTAAATACTGAAAAATAATAAATAAGTATAGTTCAGTTAAATTATACTCTAGTTAATGTTTTTTTAAGGGACGTGTAAATAAAAAATGTGACAAGTGAAGTGATCCGAACAAAGTATATGAAGGTACATAAAATAATCATTGCACTATATTTTAAAAAAAAACACAGTGCACACATTTAGATAATTTCAAAATTTTATAGCATCCCTATACATGGTATGGTGTATAGGGAGGGGAGTTTGGGTGCACGTGAATCCACACCCTTTCCTTGGATATGCATACATTATGCATAGTCGCTCCATGTGGCATGCTTAGTTAACATTTTGTATATGGAATTATATATTATCCTTATCTTTCAAGTTACTATTTTTATGGAATTATATGTTAACCTTATTTTCCAGGTTGCTAGTGTCACTACTCATGACGATCAGATATATTTTGTATTCAAATAAGGGTTAATTCTTGTTTATTGGTTCTCTAGGATGCAACGAGCAAGCTTATAGATGATAAGGCAGTGAAGAAGGAAGATGCAGAAGGGGTGGTGGGTGCTGAAATAAGGAATAAGCCAGACTTGGCTACACATACAGGAGGTGTAGCGGCCTCTATAACCACCGCATCTAATCTCAACAAATTCTAATTAATCGAAATTCCAAGTGGGTGTTTTGCTTTGGTTATGGTTTTTGTTCCAAGTAATATATAAGTTGAGTGTGTGTGTATATATATATCTTGCCTTGTGGATCAAGTCATTATAAGAGCTACTGCCAGGAAGATGCAGCAATGTATCATGAATGTTGATGTGCATAAACAGCAGAATTTTGTGTTTATAGGGTTCTTTGGTTGATTACAGCTTAATTCTTCTTTATCTTTTTTCTTATTAACAACTTATATAATTACGATATTTTAATTCGTTCGGTTGTCTCTCGCTTGTTCGTGGATTTAGCATCATTTTGAAAGGTTGCCTTTTTTTTTGGGCAACTTTCACAAATAGCCTAACTATAGGCGAAAATAGGTTAACATAGCAACACTTTCAATAATTACAATCTGTAGCGTTGTTGTATTCATTTTCGCTGGCTACCTGTTGTATCAACTGTATGCAATTTACTGTATTTGATATAAAATACAAATACAATAGCTAATTATTGACTGTATTCTTCTTGTATTTTGTACTTTCACATCTCTGTCTCTCCTTCAAATATGTCAAACTTATCATTTGTATTTGGTATTTTCATATCTCTGTCTCTTCTTCAAATATATCAAATTTATCTGTTGTATTTGTATATAAACAAGTATATGCATCGTTTGTATTTTTTTAGTCTATCATATACAAATACAAATGTATCATTTATATCATTTGTATTTGGATTGTTGAAGTTGTATCAACGAATACAATTCATATCAACAAATACAAGTGTACAATTTATATCAATAAATACAAGTGGATGAATAAATACAATTCGTATTAACAAATACAAGTGTATCAACAAATATAATTGTATACAAATGATTGAGGTGTTAGGCGACTATATTAATAGTATTCATACACATATTAGATTTTATTGACAAATACAGTTCAGGTGTATATAAGGATATAAACAATAAAAAATACAAGGAGTTATATTTATTCACTCTAATTTAACTTGTATCACTTGTATTCATTCGCTCTAATTTTCTGAAAAATCTCACCAGTCAAGAGCCAGGCCTTATCTTTCTGAAGCATGGGAAGTTCTTGAAAATAAGAAGAAGAAAATGAATCCATTGATGACTTGGAAAATACCCTCCAGGAGCAATGAAATTGACGTCAAACATAATCTTAAATTGTGGGCTCATACTGTTGCTTCCACAGTAAAAGCCTAAAGTTCAAATCTTTGTGAATTTTTCTCCTTTTTTTTCTCCCTCTACAAAATGTATAAGAAGAGTAAAGTCAGCCTTTTGATTCATTTTTTGCTGCTTCTTGACTCACATTGTTGAGTTTCAAGTTGCAGGCTTATGTATATTAAACTAGGAACAGGGCAAACTCCTTTTTCTTCAGAAAGTAAGAGAAGAAAACTGTATTTTGGTAGTGGGTTTTTGGAATCCCAAATGAGATATTCGATTGAAGTTCTAATTTGGATTCAATTGAATGTAAATATTTGTCAAGAATCTATCGAAATAAACAGAGTTACTCCAGAATTGAACGGTTTGTTTGAAGCTCCAATTTCTTCCTCTTGTTATCACCCATGTCCATTGTATGCATGTTAGAGGCAGCAGGTTTTCCCAAAGTATTGCTATCTGGTCATGATTTGTAATTAATATAAAGTTAGACTATGTTGACTAATTAAGACCTTAAGTATGTTTATGTGTGTAGTTTTCCTCTTTTTTTTTTAATTTAAAGGTGGCCATGGGCCATTCATAAAAAACCAAAATATTGTACCAGCAAAGCACGCTCCAAACCGGAGCAGTCCCAATGGAAAATAACAAAGAAAGCCAAAAAAAAAAGAAAATTAGGCAAAAGGGGAAAACGCTTAAGCAGACCAATTAGGCAACATTTGATTTCAGGGGAAAACCCTAAAACATTTTTATCGTCTTCATCTTCACCATCGGATCTCGGGGGAGCTATCCTCGAAGCTGGGGGTGGTCGTCTCTGTTCCTAGGTGCTAATGAGGAGGTTTAGAGATGGAGAAGAATATATGATGCTAAGAGGTAAGAGACGACTTCTTGATGTTCTATCCGCCATGTCATCGGAGTTTCAACAAGGAACTCCGACCGTCAAGACGGCGACATAGATGAGGTCGTTCAATCTGAGCTCTTAATTTCTTATTTTCCTTCTTTCTAAGCTTCACCATTTGTTCTAGGGGCTGCCGACCTTAACACTATCGTCCCACTGAAAGCTTCTGATTTTGCTGACCGACGGTGTACTTGATCGTGAAAGGTTGCCTTATCCAAAAATTTCTGAATCTATATGTTTATTTTCAACTCCCAACAAAATATTACGGCCATGTAAAAAATAATTATGGCTGTCTAATACAGGGGATAGAGATATGGTAAACTTTGCCAAAATATGAGATTCAATTATCATCATCGATAAAGGAGAATCTTTCTAAATTATTGTGTGCCGGTGCGTACAAACATATTTTATCCGAGTCCAAACTGTAAGTCGAAAGTCAACAAATCTCAGATAAAATATTGTTAGTTTAGAACAATGATTTAATTGTATTCATTGTGATAGGATCAACTTTTAATTTGATCATGCTAGCTAGTCGAAAACTTCAGTCCTTTTTGTGTTTTTTTTTAACGATTTTCTCTCTCGAGTCTTTAAGTTGTATTCCAATAATGTTCAATCTTAAAAAGGTAATTGAAAATAGCAACATTGGCACATATAGCTATTGGTACCAAATTAGTCAAGGATTAATCATCGCATAATAACTTAGAAAAAAAGATTTCTGTAAATTCATGATGCTTCTAAAATTTAGAATTAAATAGAATATATCTGAGCCAATAAGTTCATCGGCATCTCTATCAAACCCAATGACAATGAGTAGCATATTTAAGCCAATAGATATATGTGGCATAAATGGATATACAGGATGATATACACCCTATACATGTGGAGACACATGAATATATAGGGGATATATTTATGAATTTGTTTTCAACCTTGAGTTTTCACTTTGAAAATCATTTTAGATCCGCCTCAAGTTATCTCCAAGCGGCTTTAATATTGATATTCAAATTCCTTAAGATTGATGTTTTCAACAAAGATTGATATCATCCAACTGAAGAAAAAAAATTTACAAGAATTAAAAGTTTGAACTAAGCTTCAAATAGTCTTTAATGATATTTTCATGTCCTTTTTCAAAAGTTCTTATTCCCAAATACGTGCTTCTTCACTGCATATTTGGTTGTTGAATTGCAAGCTTGTGTGGAAAAAAGAATCCCTTCATTGTCTAGTGAGTTCATTTCGAAAGTTGTGATGGGAAATTTTATAACTTAAAATGTCAAACATAATCAATAAGAGAAAGTTACGTTATTTTTTGCATTAGTGGATCGTTGTACTTATATATTACTATTTTTTTATTGAAAATAATTGAGAAACCATACATCATCGTATAGACTTAATTGAAATAAAATAGTCATATTTTGTAATGTTGATATTGAATAATCATTCAGATTTTTTTAGCAATTAAGTTGGTACTGTATAACCCAATAAATGTATATTAAAATAGGGATTGAAATTTCATAACTTTTTTCTTTTTTTCCAAAATTTCTTTCTCTTTAATCAAATCCTTGAAAGTTAGAAGGAAGATTGAAAAGAGCTCACTGTAGACTAAACAGTATTAACTAACTCTGTTATTAGTCTGTTAGTTAGTTAATTACTTAATGGCTAATAGGATACTTAGTTAAGTCACATATATGATTAGTTGACTCAACTATAGTTATCTGATTACTCACTTCACTATATAAATACATAATCCACTCATTGTAAAGGTTACATCATTAATGAGAATTAACAACTTCCATCTTCTTTCTTCTACTGTTCTTCATTTTCTTCATCCTTTATTCAATTAGAGTTCTTGTACTCATTGTATGATCAAATAATATCATGGTATCAGAGCAAATAGCTTAATCAATTGAGCTACAAATCGATCAAAATCTTGATTCCGCATAGGTGATTCTCCAAAATTCTGAAGATATGTACGAGTGGAGTTCTGCGATTCTTGTAAAAATGGGAACCAGTAAAGAATAAGCTGCTAGACAGACGATGAATGGGCTGAATCAACCAACGACTTCAACCAATCAGATGCAAAATTCTGGTATGGATCACAATCATCCCCTCTATTTGCAAACTAATGATGTGAGTGGAGTGTCTATAATCTCTTTTCAGTTGGCTGGAAGTGAAAATTTGACTTATTGATTTCAATCTATGCGATTAGCCTTTCTTGGTAGAATTAAATTAGGAATTGTGGATGGAATCCATAAGAAAGAAGTCTTTTCTGAGAATTTGGGTTATCAATGGAAAAGGGTGAATGCCATTGTGTTGTCTTGGCTCATGAACTCAGTCGCTAAGGGACTTCTTGGAGGGATTGTATTTGCTACAAGTGCACAAAGTGTGTGGGAAGACTTGAAAGAAAGATTTGATCATATTGATGGATCAAGAACCTTTAGTCTACACAAGGAAATAGCCACTCTGAGTCAAGGTACTACATCTGTATCAGTCTAGTACTCAAGGATGAAAGATTTGTGGGAAGAATTTGAAGCACTAGTGCCCTCACTTGCATGTAACTGTGAAAAGTCCAAAGAGTATATTCTGTTTCTGCAAAGACAAAAGTTGTTCCAATTTTTGATGGGGTTAAATGACTCATATCTCCAAGCTAGGAGTCAGATTCTACTCATGAACCCTTTGCTATTTGTGAATCAGGCTTTTGCCATGATAGTGGGAGATAAGAGTCAAAAGGCAGTGGTTCATATAGGTCAAGGGACTAATCCTACAACAACTATGAGTAACTTTGAGTCTGTGGCAATGTACACTAAGGGAGGAGGAACTCAGAAGTTCAAGAAAAACTACAATCTACAATGTGACTTTTGCAAGCTTAAAGGACACACCAAAGATCAGTGTTGGAAGATCGTAGGGTATCCTACTGACTACAAGTTCAAAAAGAAAACTAGTGGGACTAGCAGTGCATACAATGTGATGTCTGAGAATGGTGCTAATTCTGGTTCAGGGTATCAAGCTATGCAGCCACAGTTTTCTCAGTTTCACTATGGTCATAACACTAATGTTGGGTCTGGGAACATAAGTTCAAGAATTGATCACTCTGGGACAAATAACAGTAATCAACATATCAACAATGGCTTAAACAATCAATCAGGAGAAGGTACATCTATTCAGTTTGGCAACTCCTTCACAAAAGAGCAATATGATCAGATTCTTAGCATGTTGAACAACATAACTGTGTCCAACACCTCCATGCCTTCAGCAAACACAACAAGTATCTTGAATAATACTTTATTATGTGTTAAAAATAGTGATGAGGGTGTGTGTGACAAGGATAATATAGCCTTGGTGTCTAAAACTGAGTTGGGTGCTATGCATAGAACAGGTAGTATAGTTTCACTAGCTACTAATAACCAGCCAGATTGGATCATAGACACAGGAGCAACTGATCATATGACCTCTGACATCAATTTGCTAACCACTGTTACAATGAATAATCCAAGAAGAGTGACTCTACCTAATGGTGATGTCTCCTATGTTACTCACACTGGGACTAGCTCTATATCTGATAAAAATACTGTTAAAAATGTGTTATACATTCCTCAGTTCAAATATAACCTTTTATCAATCTCAAAACTAACAAAAGAATTAAACTGCTCATCCACTTTTTTCCTGATTTTTGTATATTTCAGGAGCTCTTCAATGAGAGGGTGAAGGAGATTGGTAAAGAGAATAATGGACTTTACTGGCTGCTTAGAAAGGCTCTAGAAAGGAACAAGACTGTATGTTTAGTTGCTACTAAAGAAACTATAGATATCAAGAAAAGACTAGGTCATAAATCTTCTGCAGTGTTAAAAAGAATTTTCCCTATTAGTTTACAAGATATCAATACTGAACTTGACAAATGTATTGTATGTCCTTGTGCAAAGCAAGTTAGAAATGTGTTTCCTACCAGTACTACTACAACTGTAACTACTTTTGAATTGATTCATATTGACCTCTGGGGTCCTTATAAGATTACTACTTGTGATGAAAATAGATTCTTTTTAACAATAGTAGATGATTATTATAGAATGACATGAATTTTCTTGCTAAAACAGAAATTTGATGCATGTGTTTCTCTTCAATATTTTTTGAACTTTGTTAAGTGTCAATTTGATAAAAATGTAAGAACTGTGAGGTCTGATAATGGGACAGAATTTGTTAACTCTGTATGTGATGCACTATTTTAAGACTCTTGGCATTGTTCACCAAAGAACACGCACATATACTCCTCAACAAAGTGGTATAGCTGAGAGAAAATATAGGCATATTCTAGAAATAACTAGAGCTATCAGGTTTGAAGGCAAGATTCTTATCAAATATTGGGGTCATTGTGTTTTAGCTTCTGTTTATCTTATCAATAGACTACCTACATCTGTTCTAGGTAACAAAACTCCTTTTGAAGTAATGTATGGCAAGAAATCTTCTATTGCTCATCTAAGGGTCCTAGGGTGTCTATGTTATGCTAAACTAGTGCAAAAACATAATAAATTGTCTTCTAGAGCAAGAGTTGTTGTCCACATGGGGTACTCAGAGGTGCGAAAAGGGTACATCCTATTGGATCTAACTAACAATGTGGTTTTTGTAAGCAGAGATGTAACTTTCAGGAAAACTACATTTCCTTTCTGTCAACATGCTACTTCAAAACCCTTGTTTGTTGACACCTATGAGGAGTCAGATATACCTTTCCACTCTGAAAATAATCTCAGTGTAAGGTAGTTGCCCTCACTCAATAATGCACCAGCAATGGTGGAAGAGGATGGCATGGATAACTTCTTTCCTACTCATCAGATAGATGAAACAGTTGATTCTGCAAATGACAACATTGTGGAGGAAGTACAAAATCATGTTCCTCAAGCTGAACACGCACCTGCTCCTATTGTACCAGTTTCATTTGAGGTCAGAAGATCAACCAAAGTCACCAATCCTCCAGTTTGGTTGAAAGATTTTGTGTCTTTAAATGTGCACAAAGAGGTACCATACTCTATAAATCAATAAATTTCATATGATGCTCTTGCTCCTCACTATCCTACGTGACCCCCTACTGCAATCAGACAGTGGAAAAAGAATGATAACTTAGGAGCGACGACACCTAGAGTTGTGAAGGTGAGTTAGAGTGTAAAGCCTTAACATGTTCCAAAAAAGGAAAGCATATATAGCAGGTACATCTTCATTAGTTGAACCTAAAACTTATTTTCAAGCTGTTAAAGACCCAAGATGGGTTGAAGCAATGCAACAAGAGATCAAGGCTCTTGAAAGTAATCATACTTGGGATATAGTGTATCTACCAAAAGGTAAGTCTGTTATAGGTTGCAAGTGGATATATAAGGTCAAATACAAAGCAAATAGTGATGTAGAAAGGTTTAAAGCCAGGTTAGTGGCAAAAGGATACAACCAGCAGGAAAGTATAGATTATCAAGAAACTTTTTCACCTGTGGTGAAAATGGTGACTGTTAGAACTATACTGTCTATAGCTGCATCTAAGGGCTGGTTTATACATCAAATGGATGTCTATAATGCTTTTCTACAAGGAGATCTTCATGATGAAATCTATATGCAACTTCCTCAAGGATTTTCTAGTCAGGGGGAGACACAACCATGCTGCAGACTAGTCAAATCCTTGTATGGGCTAAAACAAGCTCCAAGGCAGTGGAATGCCAAGCTAACTGAAGCATTACTGTTGTTTAAGTTCATACAAAGTCAGCATGATCACTCCTTTTTCATTAAGAGAAGTTCTGAAGGGATAACAGTGGTTCTAGTGTATGTTGATTACTGGAAGTAGCTTAGTTTTGATTGAAGAAATAAAAAAGCATCTGTCACAAGCATTCAAGATGAAGGATCTGGGAGAATTAAAGTTTTTTCTGGGAATAGAGTTTGCAAGGTCTAATAAAGAGATTATTATGCATCAAAGGAAGTATTCACTAAAACTCATATCAGAGTTGGGCTTATCAACAGCTAAACCTATAGCCACACCAATTGACACAAATGTCAAACTGACAAGCAAACAATATGATAAAGGTACTAAAGGAGCTGAAGAAACTAAGAAGATCCATTGATACAACTACTTATCAGAGGCTTATAGGAAAGTTATTATATCTAACAATGACTAGACCTGATATCTCTTATGGGGTTCAGAGTCTAAGTCAATTTCTACAAAATCCTAAAAAGTCTCACATGGATGCTGCTATCAGAATTGTCAAGTACATCAAGAATCAGTCTGGCCAAGGAATTATTCTATCTAATGAAGCCATAAATTCTATATCTGCATGGTGTGATGCTGATTGGGCAGCATGTCCATTAACCAGAAGATCAGTAACTGGTTTTCTCATAAAGCTTGGGAACTCGTTAATCTCCTGGAAGTCAAAAAAATAAACAACTGTATCTAGAAGCTCTGCAGAAGCAGAGTACAGAAGCATTGGCACTACTGTGGCTGAACTAATCTGGATTCAAGGTCTTCTCAAAGAAGTAGGAGTTGATGTTCAACTGCCTATAATCCTTCAAAGTGACAGCAAAGCAGCTATACAAATAGCTTCTAATCCAGTCTATCATGAAAGGACAAAATATATTGAGATTGATCTTCACTTTATCAGAGAAAAACTTCAACAAAAGCTAATTTTCATTAAGTATACTCCGACTCAAGATCAGCCAGCTGACCTTCTTACCAAAGGACTTAAAAGGATTCAACATCAATACCTACTCTTCAAGTTAGGTGTTTTAAACTTATTTCAACATCTAACTTGAGGGGGAGTGTTAGAAGGAAGATTGAAAAGAGCTCACTGTAGACTAAACAGTATTAACTAACTCTGTTATTAGTCTGTTAGTTAGTTAATTACTTAATGGCTAATAGAATACTTAGTTAAGTCATATATATGGTTAGTTGACTCAACTATAGTTAACTGATTACTCACTTCACTATATAAATACATAATCCACTCATTGTAAAGGTTACATCATTAATGAGAATTAACAACTTTCATCTTCTTTTTTCTACTGTTCTTCATTTTCTTCATCCTTTATTCAATTAGAGTTCTTGTACTTATTGTATGATCAAGTAATATCAATCTCAAAAATATATCTCCAGATTTCTCACTCGTATATTTATAACAATAAGTTATATGAGGTAAAAGATTTTGAGAATTTTTATAGTGAATCAAGACACTCATTCATTCTCTAATTTCTTAAGTGGTTTTATCTGATTTATTAGAGGAGATGAAAATCAAGCATGTTTCTTATGCTCATCAAGTTAATGACTTGAGTTTTGAAAACTTAGGATCGATTGGGTTGAATCCCCACATGTAAAAAATCTGACATATGATATTAGAAGTAAACAAAGGGTTGATATTGCAAATATCAAAGCAAAGGGTAAAACAATGTAAGCAAATCTGTTATGTGTTTGAAATCGAGCTTAAGGGATTCAAAAGAAAAGAAGGTGAGGAAGATGATTGCGTACAATGCAATGTGGGTGTAGTACATGTAAAGTACCTTGAAATGATATCCTAAAATAATTTCAGAGTTGTCTTAGAAAAGTTCCTTTGTTTTTTATCAAATCTGTTTAGGACGAAATTTGAGCAATTTTGAAAGATTTGATTAAAATTCGATAGAGAAAAAGAATATAATATGCATAGTGAAGGACTAAATAAACCTTCGAATATACATATTGTAGAGAATTGATGTCAATGAAGTCATTTTTATTATATATACAAATGATAAGAAATGTATACATTACAACATACACATAAAATAAGTTAATTCTAGATACACATACATATTATAAAAATATATGGGACACTATAATTTTTTATATCTAACAATCTATTAGTTTAACTAAACATGTATTAACTTGTGTATATCAAATACATCAAAATTATACAATATATATCACGCAATATATACATCGTAGCTGTCACTTCTCCTTGTTCACGAAACACTTATCTGACTCTCCTTCTTGAAGTAGCTTCTGGCTGCCATTGTCTCTTCCTCCTCTTATTTCTCTAGAGTCCGGAATTTAAGTAGGGATAAAAATTTAACAAGTGACCGATGTATGTGCTGCTTTCAAAAAGTAACCAAAAAATAAGTGCGCTATATGATTATTCAATGACAAAATAATGTTAACGTCGGTTAGCACTATTTGGGATATAGCGCACTACGTTATATATAAATTAGTGCGCTATACCTGTGTCTCTCTCCCTATATATAATTTTTTTTTGCATTTGATATCATCATTGAGACTGTATTTATTCTTACTTTTTTGATTAATTGGTTACATTTAGTCAGTTACATTGAGATCATCACACGTATTTCTTTACTAAGCCAGTTGGCTTGCATGAATGCGTTAGTCATCAGCCTTCATGCAGATCCCAAGTTCGAGTCTCTACTTGGACATTTTGCTCCTTTTTTCTTTTATTTTTCAAATCTTAATCAAAAAAAATTATCTATAAAATCTTATTTCAATTTAAATTCCTAAATATTAGAAGTATTCATTTACTTAATATAGAAAAATATTTAAATAAGTAAAATGATAAAAAAAGAAAAAAGTAAGCAAATGTCCAAAATATATTTTTAATATAGTTTGGACATTTGCCAAAATTTTAATGGCCAAAATATATAAAATCGTTTTCAAATTTTGGCTATTAAATATTTTTCTATACAAAGTAAGTGGATACTCCTAACATTTAGGAATTTAAATTTGAATAAGATTATATATATATATATAAATGTAAATAAGATTTTATATATATAAATTTTGATTAAGAATTTATGTATAATAAAATTTGAATGAAATTCAAATCTATTAAGATTTGAAAAATAAAAGAAAAAAGGAGCAAAATGTCTTAGCATATTCGTACTCGGGACCTGCATGAGGGTTGATGCCTCACACGTTCACGCAAGCCAACTGGGCAACTGACATTTTTTTCGATAAATTACAATGAAGTATTATAAAAAAGTTTTATTTAGACCCTCTTTTTACTAAATAAAAAGAAGAAAAAATTTGGGTAACGAATTTTAACGGGGACAATAGACCCTTGTGGTCTGGTCCTCCTCCGAATCCCGAAAGCTTAGACCGAACTTACCTTTTTTCTTTTTTTATTTGATTGTAAACTCGATTATTAATGTATATTAAATTGTGATCATCATAGGAATTCATAAACTTTATATTTTGGATCCGCCTCTATATTTAATCAGAGATTTCAAAGTCGAGTTCAAGGTATAGAAAGAGTCTTGGTAGAGAACGTTTTTCCTTTAATTGAGATTTATTTAATGCGAATTTAAATTAGTTAAAGTCCCAATATACCTATCGAACACCGGATTGAAACCAAACAAAAACTAGAAGTAGTAGTAAAAGACAAAGACAGAAACAAAGGGAGAACACTGGGACCTACTTATCTAACAACCTTCACACATTCAAATCCAACGTCAGCTTCTACTTTTTAGCTATACCCAATAAAGTACACTCAAATGGCTCACTAATATTAGTAGTAGTAGCCATTGGAGAAGATGAAGTTTTTGGGTATAGCGCGCTATATGTTACGTTCGTTTTTGAATAGTTCAAAAACTACTTCATAACTTTCATGGAGAAAAACTCATTCATTTGTTCATTGATTTTATCAAACTCATTTATTTGAATTTATTTTTATTTTTTGAAAAAAATATTTAAAAGAGAGTCGTCACTTAATTTTAGGAAAAATTAAGAAATCATTTTTAAAAAGATATTTTTAGAAAACCTTTTATTAAAAACCAGAGAAAGGGTAAGGGTTCAAGTTAAATTCGAAAAAAAGTGTTAGGCACTTTCAAAAATCCACAAAGTGTGATTCCCGATGGATTTAAAATATTTGGCTAATTTTGAATCAAAATTCTTTAAGTTAATTGAAAAAAAGATATAAGGTTATTTGAAAATCTTATTTAAAACAAATAAAATTTATTTGTTACTTAAACATTCATATTTATTCGGGAAAATGTCTCAAAATACACATAAACTATGGTCGGAATTGTTGTTACACACTTTAACTTTGCGGAGGTCCTATGACCCCCCTGGACTATTTTATAGCGTAATATTTAGGGTATTATCAGCTTAGCTTGACCACTAAATCACTCAAACTAAAGTAGGTGCTTTCACACGCTATCAAAAAGAAGAGTCAGTTCTCATTAATGTTAATTTATCTTCCATTAACCCTAGAATTTTCTTAAAACTCTCTAACTTTATCTTCATGATTATTGATCAAATAACACAAATCATTCCAATTTCATGTGATTTTTACTTTCAATCTACTATTTTGAAGTTGCTGCTTATACGTGTGTTCACTTGCATGTCCATCTATGTTAATAATACCCACAATATTACACTATAAAATAGTTCAGGAGGGTCATAGGACCCCCACAAAGTTAGAGTGTGTAACAACAATTTCATCCATAGTTTAGGTGTATTTTGAGATATTTTCCCTATTTATTCCAAGGATTAAATAAATTAAACGTCAAAGTTTTAAAATAATTTTAATTTTAACGATATTATCCGAATTAAGATTTTGAATTAAATAATTAACTCAACTTCTTAAACATGGATTTGAGCTACTTAATAACTATGAAGGGACATGAAATATTTCCCAAGTCATTCTATCGAGCTTAGTTTGCCTAAATTAAACTTAGATAAAATGATTACGAGATAAAGCAATTGATAACCAATTTTGATAAAACCTTTTAAGCAAATTCCAAAGAGATTCATCCAAGTTAACTAAAAGAACTTAATTACATAAGTAAAAAATATACACAAATAAATTATTAAACTAAGAGAAAGAAATGGGTTTAGGCAACTTAGGCCCAAACCCCCTAAAGATCCAGATTAAAATCACCCACTTCTCCATTGTAGATCAGCCTGTATACTGCTTGTATATTCCTGTATATCAGCTTCCATTTCAATGTATATCAGCTTCCCTTCCCCTTTCTTCCTTTCTTGAACATGTATGCTGGCTTCCAAGGTTCATATGTTGCTGTGTATCACTGGTATACTAGCTCTGTTGATCACTAGTCCATGTTTGAACTTGGGATTGACTCGAAGATTGGGACTTTGCCCAACAGAGATGCAAGGATAAGAGTCCATCAACTCAAAAAGTATCATATACAAAGAAAAAGGGATAAAGATTAGCATATACTAAATAATGGATTCAAGCAAGGTTAAACAAAGCTAATTAAGTAACTTATACCCAATCATTCACAATCGAATTGTCCTCCATATAATTTCAAGTTGGTAAAACAAAGAAGATATCATTGTCTTTGAAGCTAAAGAATAAGTTGTTGTAATGCTAAGTTAATTCATTCAAAATCTCCCCTTTTAGCAACCAATCATCTCTGGAATAGTATTCTTACACCTCTTCACTTAGATGCTGACATTTACTCACAAACAGACCACAAACATATAAAAGATGGCCAGAAGCACATAAGAATCATGAAGAAGACATCCATCAGTTACTTATCCATTTTTAGGAACCCCAAACATAGATTCTTTTGAAGTAAGATAGCGACATATAGACAAATTCCTCACGGATTAATTAGAGTCTACCAGCAAACATTTTGTTGTAAAGGTTTTACCAAAGATGAGAACAAGAATTGGACAAACATCCTTATTTCTTCTTATCAAACAAGGCCTCAGATCCACTTACTGCCTTTGTTATAGCTAAGGAAAATGAAATGCATAGCTGTTAAGAATGACTAATCCTTTACCATGAACAAGAATGGATAAAATCCATCTACACATAGCTACACCCTAACAAGCTATTACATGGTTCTAATCCATAGCTTTGTATGATCTTCATACCCTTTAGAACATAGCCTGAAATTGTGTCATCCATCATTTAGATGACTGTTTCAGCCACTGATTTTCTCAAAGTAGGAATGAATACTTTGGGAAAGTTGGGGCGTCGTTTGGTAGAGATTGAGGCGGTCGTTTGGAGCTGGGTTGAGAGATTCGTTGTTGCTGTCGTCTGTTTGAACAGACGCGGAGAGAGAAGAGGAGTAATGGGGTGTTTGGTTGCTGTGAGAAAGAAGAGAAAGGAGAGTAATAGGGGATTAAGGTTTTGGGTCGAGTATGGGTTAAAATGAAGGTGGGCTAGGGGAAATGAAAGAGTTGGGCCAGCCGGGTTGGATGAGGGGGTCGGCGCAATTCGGCTGAAACAAGAGGTGAGAGGAGGGTATTTTGATTTAAAAGATGGCAACTTTGCTTTGCAAATGTGGCCATATTTGGTTGAAATAATAATCAAATTTGATTAAATTTTAGCCATCCGTTAAGATTGTAGCCAAATTAGACTCAATTGAATTAGTTCAAAGAAATAGGCCGTAATTGGAATAAGGACAAACTAAACATAATTAATTTAATCGAGCCTTATTTATTTTAAAACAACTAAAATAACTAATTTGTCATCACACTCGATCACGTGTTATAAAACTTCAATTTTACAATTTAATTTTCGGTTAAATCATTTTGATCAAAATAGACAGTTTTAATTATTTTGAGATAATTTTAAAAAAATTCTTTGAATATCCACTAAAATTCTCAAGATAATATACATCTATATATATATTATGAATATACGTAGACGTATATTTATTCATGAAGATTATAGGATATTCTCAGAATTAATTTTGATTTTTTTTTTATTACAAAATTAATTATTTTTAATTATTTAAAAATAAAATAAAATGATAATTAATCAAATAGTGGAGGTAAAAATTGGGTGTCAACACTATACCCCCAATAGTGCTAACCGACGTTAACATTATTCCGTCATTGAATAATTATATAGCGCACTAAATAAGTGTGCTATTGCTATTTTGGTTACTTTTTGAAAGCAGCACATACATCGGTCACTTGTGGGATTTTGATCCTTATTTAGGTTCCGGAGTCATTTCTCTATGAGTTTTTTAGCCGCAAAAACTATTAAAAAAAAATAGATTGACAACAAGAATTTGTTGATTCTTTTGCGAAATAATATTAAGAAGAACTTTCAGAAAATAGCTAACCTTTAATGATTTGGGTCGTGTATCTACGTCCAATCTACGGTAGAAGAGAAGGTTCCATCGGAACAATTATTTATTTCAGTTCAGGGTTCCTCGTCTCTTTTTTTTACCTTAATTACTGAGATGTAGCTATAGTTTTATATTTACAATATGTAACTATACTTTCAGTTGCTACCCATTTGTATTTTTTGTATTTTTCGCGTCTAAGATTAAAAAAATACAAATACTAAATAACTAATGAGAGTAAATCACGCGTCTGTTCCAATTTTAAAAAGGAAAATCAATAGAAATCGCTCTTGAATAATTGAGAGAATCTTCAATAACGAGAAAGTAGTCTGAAAGCTCATCATTGAAACGTCAATGGCAAAAAAATTAAAATTTCAAGCGAAGAACTGACCCAATTTTTATATAGGATCAGAATTGAGCAGCTTTTATTGCTCTATAATCATACTAACTGAATTACGCAATTCTTTTTTATCAGATTGTGTATGTATCAACAAAATAAATTTGCTAAATTTGAATGGTATTAATATCTTCTGCGTAGATCTTAAATTTTTTATTATCGCAATTTTACTTTTTCAATTTGTGTATGATTGAATTTCTGGGTTATCAATCTGTGATATCGCAGTTCTTCTTCATCACGTTGTGTATGTATCAATCAAACGAAATTGTTAAATTTGAATTGTATAAATATCTTCTACGTAGATTTTAATTGAATAATTTGTATTTCTTATTATCGCAATTTCTCTCTGTCAATTTGTGATACAAACAGTAAAATTATATTTTGCATTTTATGCATTTGTATTTATCCATTGCAGAATCTTAAAAATATAAAATTTTCAATTTGTAATTGTATTTGACAAACTAAATCAATTACTGTTATTTAATAGAGGCAATCAAAAATTTAAATAAAGCATCTGGGGGATATAAATGCAACTAGTGTAATTGTATTTTTCATCTTATGTGTTTGTATTTACCCATTACAGAATCTGAAAGAAACAAACTCTTCAGTCTGTATTTGTATTTGTATTTGACAAATTCAATCAAATTTAATTTTTCAAGTTATGCATTTATATCTACTCATTGTTCAACCTTCAAAATACAAACTCTTCATTTTGCATCTTATGTATTTGTATTTTGCATCTTATGTATTTGTATTTATCCATTGTAGAATCTAAAAAATACAAACTCTTCAGTCTGTATTTATATTTGACAAATCCAATCAAATTCTATTTTTCAAGTTATGTATTTGTATTTACTCATTGCTCAACCTTAAAATTACAAACTTTTTATTTTGCATCTTATGTATTTATATTTTACATTTTATATATTTGTATTTATCCAATGCAAAATCTGAAAAATACAACTCTTCAGTCTGTATTTGTATTTGATAAATTCAATCAAATTCTATTTTCAAGTTATGCATTTGTATTTACTCATTGCTCAACCTTCAAAATACAAACTCTTTATTTTGTCAGCTTCATGTGGACCATATACATATCAAATTGGATCAACGAATATGATTTGTATCACAACGAATATAATTATAATGATACCATTGGTATCAATAAATATAATTGTATCAAATTGTATCAACAAATACGATTTATAGAACAAAGAATACAATTATAACTCTGATACAAATCTCTCGCCTGATTTGCATCAGAAATATCCCATTTGAAAATTCTAACAGAGAAGAAATTGGAAAAATCAAAATTAAAAATTCTAACCGACATGAAATCCTAGAAAATAATTTATTGAATAAATACAAAAAATATAAACACAACCATAAGAGAATAAATCAAAAAATACCCAGAAAAATTACCTAACTTTGAGGGATAAATCATTTTGGGTAGTGAATCAAGTAGAAATCGTGGTGTTAAAATAAAATAAAAAGCAGTTGATTTGGGTAGAGATTCGGAGAACTCAAAATCGAAAATCTAACATATATGAAATTGAAGAAAACAGAATTTGGGTAGAGATTTGGAGAACTCAAATTGAAAACCTAACAAATATATGAAATTAGAGAAGAGAGGTTATTGAACTTGAAATTTGCTCTAGAACAAATACAAAAATATAAAACTGTTATGAAATAATATACTAAGAACAAAGAAGAATAGAGAGGGAGAAGAGAGATCTTCTTATTACTCTTGAGGGATCAGGATGAATTACAATGAAGGAAAACCCCTTTATTTATAGGAGAAAACTGACTTGGTTTCAAAGTTAGGGTTCCTAACTTTTCTCCAAAGAAACATAAATATGGACATTCACTATATAACAAATACATTTATAACACTCCCCCTTGAATGTCTATTTGATAGATAATATGCCTCGTTAAAACCTTGCTAGATAAAACCCAGTGAAAAAAAATCTAGTGAAGGAAAAAGAGTACACATATCTGATAATACGCATTTAGGCTGCCTCATTAAAAATCTTACAAGGAAAACCCAGTGGGACAAAACCTTGTGAGGGAAAAAGAGTACAACGCGTATTAACTCCCCCTGATGAGAACATCAATTCAAAGACTTGAATCTTCACATCCCAATCTTGTGCACCATCTTCTCAAAAGTTGTAATTGATTTAGACTTGGTGAATAAATATTCCATACGCAAATAAATCTGTTAAACGTTGATATCACCATTCTTTTAGAGATGTGTGAAGAAAATCTTTGGTGAAATGTGATTCATTGTGTCTCCTTTTATGAATTCTCCTTTCAACTATGTTATGCATGCTTCTCAGCTTGTTTCATGAACAATTGTTATCTCAGCATGATTTGATGAAGTATCTACAATAGATTGCTTTGTAGATTACCAAGATATGGAAGTACTTCCATATATGAACACATATAATTTATTTGAGATCAAACTTTATGTATGCCCTGCATTTCATAACCAATAAAATCTTGACAATATTTGTTAGGATAAACACATTCATATCAGGACTTGCAATTGATCTTATTTCAATATCTCCATGTAGAAGTGAAACTATATCATGCTCATAGTTATAGCAAGATATGTAAATGCAATAATTATACAAAATATGGTACTTCAGGACCAATCAAATTTTGCATATTTCTCATTTCAACTTCTTTCGGCAGATAATCTATTGCTTTTGAAAACTCTCCAAGAGTTTCACTTCAAGTCATCAACTTTGATTGACTTAATCCATATGAGGATTATAAACAAGTTTTTCAAAAACTTGTATATGCTTCAAGCATTTTGAATCCTTTAAGGATTTTCACCTCAATCTTGTCAAGTGACACAACGACATCTTCTACTGTCTAGAATGCAAGTCAAATAAACTTACATTTACCAAGATGCATCCTTCCATGTCACTTGATAAATATTTCTACGCTAGCATGCTTTAACAGACGTAGAATTCAGATCCTCATAATCTTTTACAATATTGCGCTATATTGTATCAAAAATATCATCGATGATATATCATTTCTATCGATTCGCAATATGACATAACTTATGAGATCTCATTACTTCATTATTTTCAGGTACCTCAACCTCTCATGAGGTTTCATGAAGTGTTATGGCATAGGCTCATCAAGAGCACATTGCCTCTTTATTATGATCATTTGTTCCTCTCTCCTTTTCAAGGATTATTGCAATTTGAATCGATTGATCATCATGCTTCATGCATGTCATAGACTTTGTCCTTCACAGACATCCAATAGGAGTATTTGCATCTAAATATGAAATTAATTTTGGGTCAACATCATTTGACTTGAATTATCTTTTGAATGAGGATCATACTGATGATAATTCATAACATATTTCATAAATGCTTATTCTCTCCCCCTTATGTTAGAAAAGCTAACATACATCCTCTATCTTCTTTGAGGAATCCGTCTTTGTGCATCATGGTATATTTATTAATCAAATACCGCACATTAAAATTAATTAGATGGAAAATATTTGGTTCCTGACATTGAACCAACTGAGAGAAAAATTAATCATGATTTATTGTCTGAATGCATACAAGTGCTATTGTATACTGTGTAATATATCATATTTCAGACCAACACATAAAACTTTGTTCTCATAAGCAATGGTTCAACTATTTGTCTGAAGGCATTCAGCGCCAAACCAGCATTATCAAGATCAATCGTCTTGATTACACAATCTGAAAATTATGCTCTTAACTCAATTTACATTAAGCAAGCAACTTTACGAATGTCAAACTGAAGGTTGACAATAAACGCACATGTGACCATCTTATAGATGCATCTTTTTAAGACATCACATGGCAAGTGAACGGGCCCATATTCACCTTTTATACTTTTCAGATTTTTGGGAATTCAGTTTCAACATTAATTGATTTAATCAACTTATCATGAGAACAAACAACATTCACAATTCTTGAAGAATCTTCTAGTTCTTCAATATATGTTGAATACTCAATATGCACATCTTCGGGATGCAAATTCATTCATGGCAACAATAAAATTATTTGTACTAGTAAACTCCAAGTTTACCTTGACATGTGCAATTTTCTTTAGTAAACTTCAGATTTACTATTGCATGAATTTCAGATTTACTACTTCTGGAGTAAATTTCAGAATAACTCTTCTCCATTATTCTACCTCTTCCGGAGGTGGATTGTGATGCAGTCACAATCAAGTGCATGTCTGCATCTATATGCATTACTAAATATTATCACATTCACTTCAGGGAATGAATCTATATTTGTAACAATCAAAATTCTCATTCCCCAGAAATGGAATGTAATCGTGCCTTAGCATATCAAATTATGATAGCATATAACTTCTTTCAAGATATTGCTACTTCAGAAAGCAAATCGAGGCATACATATAATGATAGAAATTTTTTCTCTAATATATCTTATACCGAACTTCAAAGTACCGTGAGATTTAATCGCTTAACAATATGTTTGAAGGTATCAAATATCCTTACACTTAAAATCATGATTCAAAATTTGACTTAGTTACTTACCTTCTGCCACCGATCACCTTCAAGCAGTCGGTGCTTTAGCACTAATATACCTTATGAAAGCTACACACTCCATGACGTCCTCTTTTATGCAATTTAACTGCCAGAGGTAAAGTTAGACATGAGAGATCTATAAACAATAGTTAATTCTAGATAGATAAAGCAATTTGTAAGAAAGAATTATTAGATCAAAAAATAACGGTTCGATAATGTCCAAAAGCAGCCAGGATCTTAATGAATAGTGCCCAACAATCAAGATTCCTTTTAATCTGTATCTTAAAGGCAGCGAAGATCTATTGGCATTAGCTGATTTCGGGTTTAGTTTCTGGGCACGTTTTTCTCACTTTTCTTAAATAAATGCTCGGCAGAGTGGTGCTGTGATAACGTGTTATGAAATAATATACTAAGAACAAAGAAGATTAAAGAGGGAAAAGAGAGATCTTCATTATTACTCTTGAGGGATTAGGAATTTCAGGATGAATTACAATGAAGGAAAACCTCTTTATTTATAGGGAAAAACTGATTTGGTCCAAAAGTTAGGGTTCCTAACTTTTCTTCAAAGAAACATAAATATAGGTTAGAGATACATTTATAACAAAAACACAATTATACGAATATAAACCAAAAACTACCTAGAAAGATTACTTGATTTGGAGGAATAAATCATTTTGGGTTTTGAAATCAAGTAGAAATCATGATTTCAAAATAGAAGAAAATCAATTGATTTTGGTAGAGATTTGAAAAACTCAAAATTGAAAACCCTAACAGATATGAAATTGAAGAAGACGGTGTAATGAACTTTGAATTTGCTCTAGAAGAAATACAAAAAATACAAAACAAAATTATAAGAATATAAAACAAAAATTATCCAGAAAGCTTACCTGATTTTGAGGAATTCACGATTTTGGGTGATGAATCACGTAGAAATCATGATTTCAATATGGAAGAAAATTAGTTGATTTGGGTAAATCAGAGAAAAAATAGGTTAGAGATAGAGTGGAGTTATATTTCCCTAAAATAGTGCCTGCTATTAAGGAAACTACTTTTTACTCCAAATTTGCTATGTAAATTCAAAGGTTAGCTACTTATCATAATTTTTTAAGACTATAGTTATGTATAGTAAATACATAGCATATATTTGTCATTATCTGTAATTTTTCCCATTAACGAACCTATGTTGTGTGATACGCAGGTTCAAGATTAGGTTTGCACCGGGTATTAGTCTTAAATGCCTAATAGAGCGTGTTTTTAGGAGAAAAATATTCTACTCATTGTGATACTAGTAGAAAAAATATTATGCTCAGCATAATTTTAGGGATTGGATAGGAACTTGACTACAAAATATCACCATTTTTAGGCATAAATTATTAAACTAAATATTGTATCAAAAATATCCCAATTCTATATAGGAGTTATATATACGTGTCAATCCCCCAGAATAATTATCTATAACAAGCCCAGTTTGGTAAGCTAGAGAAGGTTAAACATCTTATAATTATGTGATGAAGTTATCACGTGTGAGAATTTGTTAAGCTATTAATACAAAGAGCTTAAATCATTATCTTAAACAGACTGTTATTAAGGTCCAAGGAAAGCGTGTGGTCCAAAATAACTAGTGCACCTTAAAGTCTTTAACACGTACTAATAAGTATCACCGCGAGTACTATCTACTATCGGACTCATCATGTTCGATCTATTTTGGGCTCCCAAATTCAATATCCACATTTTGAGGTGTGTTTGCTGGAAGGAAAATATTTTTCAAATTCATTATATTTGGCTAGTTTAAAAAATTGAAGTTTTTTTAGGAAAATAATTTTCGTAAAAATAAGAAAGATGACTTCCCCAATAGAAGTATGAGAAAATAAAATTAAAAAATATCATTTTGTTTCTTCCCCGCTCGCCTGGCGACACCCCACCCTCTCATAGCCCCCATCCCCATTTGTCACACTCCTACTTCCACCCCCACCTCCCATAGTGTTTTTGCAGATATATATAAATATTTTTAGTTAATATTTTCTACTTAAACAGTAAGCACACACACAAAAAAAAAAAAAAATTGAGGAAATGATTTTCCATCCTACCAAAGACAAGCGTAATCTTTTCTACAGCTAATTAATCTTCAAAAAATTTCTGTCTGTCAACTAATAATGCGATGTACTTGTTCCGTGCAATGCCATATATACAACTAACAACATCATGCAACTTGTGAGGAAATCCTCTCATCACTATTAATTATTTTCCAGCGTATATTCCATTCTTTAATACCACAATAATTACCAGCATTATGTTATCCTTCTTACACTAAATTTATAGTATTATTTATTTAAGGGAATAACTAATAATGCAGCTAGTCGAGTCAGTTAACACTACTCAACAGCAAGATGATGCGGATTCTTAATTCTTAATTATATTGTCTACGACCAGTATCTTCAGATTTTGAAGATGGTCGTATATAGTCTTAACAATAATATATTGTGGTGGGATGATTGATATCTGTTAATTACATCAATGGTTAACAACACGAACCATGAAATGATAGCAAGATCAGTAAGTAACAAGAAGAGAAGAAGAAGAAGAACATAGTTGAGAAGGAGAAGGAGAAGAATAAAGAGAAGACATTAGCCAAGTATATTATTCATTCAAAATGTATGTAGTACATGATATAGGTGAGTATATACTAATCCTAAGTGTGAGTTTGTTAATGACTCAGCTAACAACCTAACTAACTAACCGACTGTTATAACTAACTGTTTTTACTGTGCTAACTAACTAGTTACTGTAGCTTACTGTTCCATTAGTCTACTGTGTAGATCATTAAGAGTTTAGCTCAGTAATTAGTCCTTTAGCTTCACTCCTCAACAAGATCCTTCCACCTTGAATTAAAAGTTTCGGGTTCGAGTGGTTGGAAATGAAAAAAAAATTCTTTTGAGTGTCGCCTAAGAAATGAACCCTGCAATGCGCAAAGTTGAATTTCATCCGACCCCAATATATGAATACCAAATACGGGTAGAAAAGTAAGGAAAAAAATAATTAATATATGGAACTTGAAGCTTCAATTGTCTTACTGTTATTTATTCTTTAAAATTTAAATGAATGCTTATATGGAAGTTATCTTTTTTATTTCATTGTATCTTATTTCTCACCTTTAACATGGTTATTCAAGGGATCATTTGGTACATGAGAAAAGGATAATAATTTTAGGATAAAATTAATTTTGTTCAAAATAGTGGTCATTTTAAAAATTCAAGACCAAAGTTGATAATTGTTTTCGACTATCCCTTAACAGCAAAGAAGTAGTCTTTTTTAATATTGCTCAATTCCTAAAAAAATATATCTAATAAAATTATTAAAGTAACTTAGTAAATTATAGCGTGTAATTATTGTTTTTCTTAATGAATATGTAAAGAACCAAAGCACTAATAAAAATGGGACAGAGGGAATACTATTTTAGTTAGCTAGTATTCTTTTCGTTCATAATAAGTGATCTTTTTTGCTTGGGCGCATCCTTTAAGAAATTACGCATTCCTAAAATACAAAAAGTATTTTTATTAATTTACCCTTAATAAATATTTTAAATAAACATAATTTTTTAATTATGTAAAATTTAAAAAATATTATTAATATCTTCTTGAATACATCAAACCACTTATTTAAAAATAAAATTAAAAAATTAAAAAATTATTTATTTAAGAATGAAGGAGGAGGAGGAGGAGGAGTAGTATCACTCACTTCTCTCTCCTGGATGTCATAAGTTGTTTCCAAAGACCATCTTCTTTTGTTGAATGATAAAAAAAATTCCACATGAAGGAAGCTACCAACACGTAAGTTAGGGTTGGCAACTTGATGGCTACATGTGAAAAAGCAAGATTTGATATTTCCCTCCTAAAGTTTGGCTACAAGATTTGCCTTTTTAACCTTCTTATTTGATCTTGCTTACTTTATTAGTTAATAAAGGGTATTTTATTACCCATATACAAAATCGATTGTGGCAAAGTGGTAAGTACTCATTCATTTTTAATTAGAGGTTTCGAATTTGAGTTTCCTTAAATATGGAGTTACCTTTGTTAGGGAGCGTATTATCCCCAATGTGAAACTTTCCGGTGTGAATTCAAATTTAGTCAGGCTCCAATGCATATACCAGACACCAAGTGAAAAGCTTAAAAAAATATTTTATTTACTTACCGCCTCTTTTGCTCGCTCTTCAATCTCCATGAATTAAAATCAAGGATAAAGAAGGAAGATATATTAATTACATTCAATATACCACTCTCTCTGCCGCACAATATTTATTTTTGTTTTTGATTTACATGTTTCCTAAAAAAATATTATTTAGAAAGGTGTTTAACTATTTTATCCTCTTTTTTTGGCAATAAACTGTATAATTTATTACCACAATCAACTCAGCTTTCAGAAGTACAAACTCATGCCACAAAGCAAAATAAAAGATCAAAGAGCTGCAAAGAGTACCCACTCTCCCCACCACCTTCTAGAAAGGGTGCAGGGTAGGATGAGTCTCCAAACTAGTTACAAACTTGCTCAATAAAGTATGTAATTTTCTTTTTGAACCAACTCCAACGTCTCTAAACGATCGGGTTCGTCGTTACGGGTAGACCAATCGTGCCAAGTTTTAGAGTTAGAAAACTCCGGGTTTGGGAGTTTGAAATTCTGGGCTAGGCTAGCCTCGATCGATTTTGGCGTGAGGTAGAGTCTAGAGAAATCCTGGTAAAAATGAATTTAGGTGTCTTGGAGTGAGCTAGTTTTCCACGTAGCCAAGACATAAAAAGAGTCCGGGGGACTTTTCAGAATCGCATTTGGGTAAGTAGAACTCCCAGAATTGCGTTTGACGTGAAGGAGTTATTTCGGGACGTCGGGGGAAACAAGTGTGTTGTGAAATGGCCAAAATTGGCAGAGTTTCGGACTTTCTGTCTATGACGAGCGTTGTCACGCGCGATAGCGACCACTGCTATAGCGGTAGAAATTACCGCTATAGCGGCGGTCAATCCACTTAAGACCGCTATAGCCGCAGCCTACCGCTATAGCGGGCCGACGGGTTTTTAATGCAGAAACAGCTCCCAAAATATTCAGTTTTCACAAGTTTGTTTTGGAGAAGGGCTGGGCGATTTCCAGGCGATTTTCTCCTTTCTCCGTCAATATTCTTCCCTAAGGTAAGGTTTTCGTTCCCCAATCTTTGTACTACATTTTCTATGCGGTAGAATTGCTAGGAGGAAACTTGGGGAAAGGTTAGAATAACCTAGGGATGGTGGAATTCAAGAAAGGAAGGGGATTCCAAGCATGTGTGTTCTTGGGTATGGATAAAAGTACATTAAAATGATCATAGGTTGTTTAATTTCCTGTTTTTATCCGTAAAAATAATAGAACTAGGGGAATTAACGGTGGAAAAGCCCGAGAAAAGGGTGGGATGATCATGGATGGCCTGGGGTTTGGGGATTTGATATAATCCGGGTAATGTGCAGACCTTGTGTGTTAATTGTATGCATTATGTGTTGTTTTTAGACCAAGAACGAGAGAGAAATCCGGAACACGGAAAAGCTCGGGTCGAATAGAGTTTGGAACATTTCGAGGTAGGTGATGGCTTATGATTTTCTGTGAATGTGTATATTCATGTACTCATGTGTAAGTGATTGTATGCATTACATTGCTTAGGGAAATTGTGTGAAATGTCTAGGTTCATGTTTACAGTCTGTGATTGAACGATTTTACTTGTTGGTTTTACAAGTTGTGTGTGTTCATATATTGACTGTGGTTGTTGAAATTTGATTGGCTCAGGTACCACGCCTGGTACGGATATAATAAAATGGTTGGCACGGGTACCACGCCTGGTACGGGTTTACTTTATTGCATCTTGCATTATTTCATTGACTGTTGTATTGCATTAGTTGTTATTAGTTCCTTGAGTGGACCGGGTTATTTAATGGATGTAATACTTGGTATCGGTTCTGTGAGTGGACCGGGTTGTCTAGTTAAAGGTGCTATTGTTGATGGTCCTTGAGTGGTCGGGAACTGTTGTATAACTGCTGTGTTGGTCTTGGTTTAGGCTGGGTTGAACAATTACCTTTGGTGTTGTCTAGAGGGGATTCCAGGGTGGGTCCGGGCTAGACGAAAAGGATAGTTATGGTTACATGTTTGTAGATTTGAACTGTAAAAATGGATTCATGCGGTAACAAGCTAGGTAGAGACCTGTAGTCTAGATGTGCCTGTGATTATTGTTGCATGTTGGCCATACTCCTTACTTGATGTTGTTGTACTAATTATATACTGTTTACTTGAAAACTGCCTGATGATCCTACCAGTACACAGTGGTGGTGTACTGATACTGCACTTATCTTTCTTTTTGTGAGTACAGGAAATCTACCATCGACTGAGACGCGACCTCGCATCTAGCACCGAAGATTTCTGACTTTCAAGGGTGAGATGCTTGATTCGAGCTACCTTGGGTTATCCTTAGAGTTTCAGTCCAATTGTTTCGGACTTAAAACTATTTCAGTTTATCTTTTGGGGTTGCATCCCCGTATTCTAGATTTGGTATTGATGTTTGGTACAATGACTTTCAGTTCCTAGGAGAAATTTTCCGCAGGATTAATAATTATGTTTAGTTTTTGACTTGATTTATTGTTAGTTTACTTTTCGCTTGCTGGTTTTAGGCTGTTAGTCTAGGCAAGAGTGGGACTCTAGTGGTTCGCTTATCCGGGGGTTGGGTGGGTACCACTCACGATGGGTTGGGTCGTGACAAAGATGGTGTCAGAACCTAGGTTCGCTGATCTCATTGTACCAAACAGGTCTAGTAGAGTCTTACGGAATGGTGCAGAGACGTTCGTACTTTTCTTCGAGAGGCTATGGGGATTTAGGAAAAACCATCTTTTCCTTCTTTCTTTCGTGCTATAACTCGATTCCAATTGGTATTCGTTGGTATCTAACCTCGTTCACTCTTCTATCCTCAGATGGTTACTATAAGGAATAACGGAGCAAGGCCAGCGGTCCCAGCAGCAGGCCCAGCAGTTCGCGGTAAAGGTAGGGGAAGGGGAAGGGGACGAGCTGGAGCCGCACCCGCCAGGGGTGGAGCTCGAGCTATTTCTGTTGCACGTGAGGTAACCCCTCCCTCACCTCAGGATCATGTGGCTGAGGATGTATAAGAAGTGGTTGTAGATGATGGAGGAGCTCAGGAGGAGGCGGCACCGGTTGGGGGTGCAGGCCTTCCTACGATGACACCGGAAGATTTTAGGTAGGTGTGGGATATTCTGAGTGGGTTGGTTGGCGCTGGAGCCATACCCGCAGCTTATGCAAATTAGACCTTGGATACTCAACTAGCGGTTATTACTACACCAAGGATGGATGCAGCTTCGGGCACAAATGATCTCCTCAGGCCAATGCTAGGCCCAGTGATAACAGGTAATGAGCATGAGATGCTGACTAAGTTCCTTAAGCTGAAACCTCCGATGTTTCAGGGTATAGACAAGGAGGATGCCTATGAGTTCATCCTGGATTGCCATGAGAGGTTGCACAAGTTGGGTATTGTACGTCAGCATAGGGTGGAGTTCGTCACTTTTCAGCTACAGGGTGATGCCAAGCAGTGGTGGAGGTCTCATGTTGAGTGTCGGTCTTCTATCCTACCTCCACTGACTTGGGAGTAGTTCCATGCATTGTTTCTAGAGAAGTACATTCCCCGTACTTTGATAGACCAGAAAAAGGATGAGTTTTTGAACTTGGAGTAGGGTAGCATGTCGGTCTCAGCTTATGAGGCTAATTTACATGCGTTGTCTCGTTTTGCTACACAGATGTTGGGTTCCGAGGAGGAACGCGTCCGGTTGTTTGTCAAGGGTCTGAATAGTGATCTGGACGTACGATCAGTGTATATGACTTCTTCAAGGAAGGGTTTTAATGATGTGGTGTACTATGTGAAGAAGATTGAGAGAGTTAGGCAAGCGGGGCAGGCTAAGGCTTTAGCTAAGAAGCCCCGGAATGAGGGAAATTATGGTGGTTCGTACTCCAGGGTCAAGCATAAGCAGGCTTATCCGGTCCGTCCTATTCAGTCAGCTCTACCAGCTACTATAGGTGGTCGTCAGGGAGCTCAGTCTTCAACTCCTAGAGGCCAGGGAGCATCATATACATCAGCTAGCAGACCTACTCTTGATCGTGGTTTCTTCAATTGTGGTGAGTTGGGCCACTTTAAGAGGGAGTGTCCACATAGGCAGGCAGGTAATCAAGGTCAGCAGCAGACTAGAGCAGTGGTTCTGGCAGGCAGAGGTGGTAATACTAGGGGTCGTCCACAGGGTGGGCGAGGAAATTTTCAGGAAGGCTGGAGAGACCGAGGGAACGGCGGCGCAGGAAGGAGTGCGGCGCAGCCAGCCCGGTAAGTTGCACGGATTGATGATCGGGAACATTGCTATGCTTTTCCAGGAAGGACTGTGGCAGAAGCCTCAGATGTGGTGATCACAGGTACTATTCTTGTCTGTGATAAAATGGCTTCGGTATTATTTGACCCAGGTTCTACATATTCTTATGTGTCTGTGAGTTTTGCTTTGGGACTGGGTTTGACCTGTGATATCCTTGATTCCCCTATCTATGTTTCTACCCCAGTGGGAGAGACGGTGGTTGTGACTTATGTATATCATGACTTTTCTGTTATTTTTGTGGGGTTACATACTTGGGTAGAATTGGTAATTCTGGACATGGCTGATTTTGATATTATCTTGGGTATGACCTGGTTGTCTCCTTATCATACTGTGTTGAACTGTAACACCAAGACTGTAGCTCTAGAGATTCCGGGTAAGGATAGACTAGAGTGGGAAGGTGTGTACAGGCCTAAGCCAGTTAAGATATTATCGTTTGTCTGGGCTAGAAAGCTAGTGGGGAGGGGGTGTCTAGCCTTCTTGGCTCATCTCTGGGATGATAGTGTAGTCTCCTCCTATTGAGTCAATTCCAGTGGTTTTTGAATTCTTAGAGGTGTTTCCAGCAGACTTGCCTGGTATGCCTTCGGACAGAGACATAGATTTTTGTATTGATTTGGAGCCAGGCACCCGTCCCATTTCCATTCCTCCATATAGAATAGCTCCGGCAGAGTTTTAAAAACTACTTTGACGTGGAGGAGTTGTTTTGGGTCATCGGGGGAAGCAAGTGTGTTGTAAAAGGACCAAATTTTAGAGATTTACGGACATTCTGTCCATGATGAGCGCAACGGCTCCGCCGTAGCGACCTCCACTATAGGGGTGGAAAATACCGCTATAGCGGTGGTCAAGGCAATCAACACCACTTAAGACCGCTATAGCGGAAGTCGTCCGCTATAGTGGGACCACTATAGCGGGACCGCAATAGCAGAGTGGGGACCGCTATAGCGGGCCGATGGGTTTTTAATACAGAAACTTCCCCAAAACAATTTAGTTTTCTACAATTCGTTTAGGAGAAGAGCTAGGGTGATTTCAGGTATTTTTCCTACGTTCTTCATCGTTTTTCTTCCCTAAGGTAAGGTTTATACTCCCCAAACTTCGCACTACTTTTCCTATGCGGTAGAATTACTAGGAGGGAACTTGGGGAAAGGTTGGAATAACCTAGAAATGGTAGAATCTGGGGAAGAAAGGGGATTCTAAGCATGAAAGTTCTTGGAAATTGTTAAAAGTGAAATATAATGATCATATGTTGTTAAATTCTCTATTTTTATCCGTGAAAATGATAGAACTAGGGAAATTAACGGTGGAAAATCTCGAGAAAAGGGTGGAATGAGCATGTGTGGCCTGGGGTTTTGGGATTTGGTGTAATCCGGGGAATGTGCAGGCCTTGTTTATTAATTTCATGTACTTGTATGTTATTTTAGACCAAGAACGCGAAAGGAATCCGGAACATGGGAAAGCTCGGGTTGAGTAGAGCTTGTATCATTTCGAGGTAGGTCATAGCTTACGAATTCCTATGAATATTGTATATTTTGTACTCTTATCTAAGTGTTTGTATGAATTGCATGACTTAGAGGAATTGTGTAGAATGTCTAAGGGTCCTGTTTTACAGTCTGTGAATTGAACGGTGTGTTGCTTGTTGGTTTACAAGTTGTTTGTTCATTATTTTGATTGTGGATTATTGACATTCGGTTGGCTCGGGTACCACGCCTGGTATGAGTTTATTTTACTGCATCATGGCATTGATATTGTTGCATTGCATTGACTGTTATTGGTTTCATGAGCAGACTGGGCTGTTCTTACTGAATTGTGATATTCACTAGTGGTCCTTGAGTGACCAGGAATCCTGCTATATTTGTTGAGTTAGTCTTGGATTAGGCCGGGTTGTCTGTTTAACACTTAGGTGTTATTTAGAAGGGATCCCAGGGTGGGTCCGGGATAGGTAATAAGGATGAGCTATCGAATTCCGTGATTGTGGCTTAGAGTTATAATAAGTGGACTTCATGTGAAATGAGCTAGGTAGAGACTTAGGGGTCTTTTGGTTGAAAACAAGTTATCCTGGGATTAATTATCTCGGGATTAGCTATCCCGGGATAAGTTAATCCACCATGTATATGGGATAACTTATCCCATCACTATGGTATAAATGGTGGGATAAGTTATCCCAAACTTGGTAACCAAACAAGACATCAAAAAATTATCCCATGACTATTTGTTTTTATCCTTCACACCAAACGACCCCTTATAGTCTAGGGGAGCCTATTGACTTGTTGCATGTTTTCCATACTTGTACTTGATTTGTTGTACTGAATTATACACTGTTTATTTGGAACTGGCTAATGATCCTACTAGTACACTGTGGTGGTGTACTGATACTGCACTTGCTTTTTCTTCTTGCTAGTACAGGCAATCTTTCAGCGGCTGAGACGCGACCTCATCTGTAGTACCAGCGTTCTAGACTTCAAGGGTGAGCCGCTTGATCGAGCTGCCTTGAATCTATCATTAGTGTTGTAGCCCATTTGTATCGGGATTAGACTATTGCCTTATATTTTTGGGGTTGCATCCCCGTACTCTAGACATTGGTAGAAGTGTTTGGTACTGCGACTTTCAGATTCTAGGGAGTAATTTCTGCAGGTTTATATTAGTGAAGTTGATTTATTGTTATTGAACTGCTAGTTTATTTTATGCACTGGTTTTGAGCTGTTAGAACGATTAAGTTCAGGGAAGTGATGGTTCACTCACCCGGGGGTTGGGTGAGTGCCACTCACGGTGGTCTGGGTTGTGACAAAGATGGCATCAGAGCCCTAAGTTCATTGATCTCATCGTACCAAACAGGTCTAGTAGAGTCTTGCGGAACGGTGCAAAGACGTCTGTACTTTTTTTGAGAGGCTATGGGGCTTTAGGAAAACTAGACGTCCATACTTTTTTTCGAGAGGCTATGGGGCTTTTGGAAAACTCTCTCTTCCTTCTTTCCTTCGTGCTGTAACTTGATTCCAATTGGTATCTGGTGATACAAATTGGTATCTAACCTCATTCACTCTTTTGTCTGTAGATGGTTAACGCAAGAAACAACAGAGCTAGAGCGGCAGGCCTGGCTGTCCGTGGTAGAGGCAGGGGAAAGGGCAGAGGACGAGGTAGAGCCGCACCCGCTAGGGGTGGAGCTCAAACGACTGATGGAGAGCGTAAAGCAACCCCTCCCCCACCTCAGGAACATGTTACTGAAGATGTAGAAGTTGTGGATGAAAATAGTGAGGCGCAGGAGGAGACATCACCGGTTGGGGGTGCAGGTCTCCCTACTATAACACCAGGAGCCTTTCAGCAGGCTTGGAATATTTTGAGTGGGTTAGTTGGTACTGGAGCCATACCTGCGACTTTTGCAAACCAGGCATTGGACCCTCAGCCAGTAGCTACTACAGCGCCTAGTATGGATGCAGCTTCATGCACGAATAACTTTTTCAGGCAAATGCTAGGCCCAGTGATAAAAGGGAATGAGCATGAGATGCTGACCAAGTTTCTCAAGCTGAAACCTCCTACTTTTCAAGGTACCGACAAGGAGGATACCTATGAGTTCATCTTGGATTGCTATGAGAGGTTGCACAAGTTGGGTATTGTACGTTAGCATGGGGTTGAGTTTGTCACATTTCAGCTGCAGGGTGATGCCAAGCAGTGGTGGAGGTATCATGTGGAGTGCCGATCTTCTATTCTACCCCCACTGACTTGGGAACAGTTCCACGCTTTGTTTTTAGAGAAGTACGTACCCCGTACTTTGAGGGATCGGAAGAAAGATGAGTTCTTGAACTTGGAGCAGGGTAGCATGTCAGTCTCAGCTTACGAGGCTAAATTCCATGCCTTGTCTCATTTTGCCACACAACTATTAGGTTTCGAGGAGGAACGGGTCAAGTTGTTTGTGAAAGGTTTGAATACTGAGCTACAGGTACTGTCAGTGCATATGACTTCTTCAGGAAAGGGCTTTAATGATGTGGTGGATTATGTGAAGCAACTTGAGGGAGTCAGATAGATGAGGCAGGCTAAGGCATTAGCCAAGAAGCCCCGGAGTAAGGGAAATTATGGTGGCTCATATTCCAGGGGTCATCATCAGCAGGTATACTTAGCCCGTCCTATTCAGTCAGCTCTGTCAGCTGCTACATGTGGTCGTCAAGAAGCTCATAATTAGTCTTCAGCTCCTAGAGGCCAGGGAGCGTCTTATACGTCAGCTAACAGGCCTACACTTGACCATGGATGCTTCTATTATGGTGATCTGGGCCACTTTAAGAGGGAGTGCCTACTTAGGCAGACAGGTAATCAGGGTCAACATCATCCTAGAGCAGTGGTCCCGACAGGTAGAGGTGGTAATGTTAGAGGTTGTCCAGAGGGTGGGCGAGGAAACTTTTAGGGAGGTCAGGATGACAAAGGGAACGGCGGCGCAGGCAAGGGTGCATCGTAGCCGGTCCAGGAAGTTGCTCAGATTGATGATCGAGCTTATTGCTATACTTTTCCAGAGAGGACTGAGGCGGAAGCCTCAGATGCGGTGATCACAGATACCATTCTTGTCTGCGATAAAATGGCTTCAGTATTATTTGACCCAGGTTCTACATATTCTTATATATCTGTGAGTTTTGCGTTGGGTCTGGAATTGACTTGTGATATCCTTGATTCCCCTATTCATGTTTTTACCCCGGTTGGAGAGTCTGTGATTGTGACTCATGTTTATCATGATTGTTCTGTTGTGTTTGTGGGGTTGCATACTTGGGTAGACTTAGTAATTCTGGATATGGCTGATTTTGATATTATCTTGGGCATGACTTGGTTGTCCCCTTATCATGTTGTGTTGAACTGTAACACTAAGACTGTGGCTCTAGAGATTCGGGGTAAGGATAGACTAGAGTGAAAGGTGTGTACAGGCCTAAGCCAGTTAAGATAATATCATTTGTTCAGGCTAGGAAGCTAGTGGAGAGGGAGTGTCTAGCCTTCTTGGATCATCTCCGGGATGATAGTGTGGAGTCCCCGTCTATTGAGTCAGTTCCCGTGGTTTCTGAGTTTCTAGAGGTGTTTCCAGTGGATTTGCCCGGTATGCCTCCGGACAGGGATATAGATTTCTGTATTGATTTGGAGCCAGGCACTCGTCCTATTTCCATTCCTTCATATCGTATGGCTCCGACAGAGTTGAGAGAACTTGTAAAGAAGAAGGATGGTAGTATGTGGATGTGCATATATTATAGGCAGTTGAACAAGGTGACCATCCAGAATAAGTACCCCCTACCCCGTATAGATAATTTGTTTGACCAGCTTCAGGGTGCATCGATGTTTTCAAAAATAGACTTGAGGTCGGGGTACCATCAGTTAAAGATTAGGCCTGAAGACATTCCTAAGACTGCCTTTCAGACTTGGTATGGGCATTACAAATTCCTAGTAATGTCGTTTGGTTTGACCAATGCACCGGCATCATTCATGAGTTTGATGAATGGGGTATTTAAGTCATATTTGGATTCCTTCATGATTGTGTTTATTGATGATATTTTGATCTACTCCAAGAGTAGAGAGGAGCATACTAATCATCTTCGTATTTTGTTGGACATCTTGAAATGCCAGAAGCTCTATGCGAAGTTTTCCAAGTGTGAATTTTGGTTGACTTCAGTGGCGTTCTTGGGGCATGTAGTGTCAGAGAAGGGGGTGACGGTAGATCCCCAGAACATAGAGGCAGTCAAGAGTTGGGCCCGGCCTAGCTCTGTGACTGAGGTGAGGAGTTTTGTTGGGCTTATAGGTTATTATCGGAGGTTTGTCAAGGATTTTACCTACATTGCTAGTCACTTGACAAGGCTGACACAGAAAGAGGTACCATTTGTGTGGTCCGACAAGTGCGAGGAGAGCTTCCAAAAGCTCAAGACACTTTTGACCACGACTCTTGTATTGTCCTTGCCGGTTGAAGGTAAAGACTTTATTATTTACTGTGATGCTTCACATTCTGGTTTGGGTGTTGTGTTGATGCAGGATAGGAATGTGATAGCCTATGCATCTAGGCAGTTGAAGGTGCATGAGAGGAACTATCCTACTCATGACTTAGAATTGGAAGCAGTGGTCTTTGCACTCAAGATTTGGAGACACTATCTCTATGATGTCAAGTGTGAGGTGTTCACAGATCATCGCAGTCTGCAGCATGTATTCACGCAAAAGGATTTGAATTTGAGGTAGAGAAGGTGGATGGAGCTATTAAAGGACTATGATGTGACCATTCAGTGCCATCTGGGTAAGGCTAATGTGGTGGCAGATGCATTAAGCCAGAAAACAATTAGCATGGGTAGTTTGGCTTGTGTGAGGGTGTCCAAACGACCACTAGAAAGGAAAATTCGGGCATTGGAGGTCAAGTTCATGCACTTGGGTGTTTCAGATCAAAGTGGGTTGTTGGGCATCATTGAGGTCAAAGCCACCTTCATAGAGGAAATAAAGGCCAAACAGTTTTAGGATCCGAAACTAAGTAAGCTTCGAGGTAAGGTAATATCCGGGGAATCCAGGGATGTCACGTTAGACTCTGGTGGAATACTAAATTTCAGAGGGAGGATTTATGTTCCTCGGTCTTATGACATAATTCAGAAAATTTTGGTGGAAGCCCATGGTTTGCGGTACTCAATTCATCCGGGTGTGACCAAAATATACATAAACTTAAGATAGCATTACTGGTAGCCCAGAATGAAAAGGGACATAGTAGACTTTGTGTCCAAGTGTCAGAATTGCCAACAGGTAAAGTATAAGCACCAGATGCCTGCATGACTACTTCAGAGGATGCCCATCCCAGAGTAAAAGTGGGAAAGGATAGCCATGGACTTCATGGTGGGTCTTCCCAAGACATTGGGGAAGTATGACTCAATTTGGGTCATTGTTGATAGGTTGACCAAGTCCGCTCATTTTATTTCGGTCAGGGTAGATTACAATTCACAATAATTGGCTAAGATCTACGTGAAGGAGATTGTGAGATTGCATGGGGTACCATTGTCCATCATTTCAGACAGGGGTATGCAGTTCACCACTAAATTTTGGGGCAAGCTACATGAAGAGTTGGGTACACAACTCACTTTTAGCATAGCCTTCCATCCTCAGACTGATGGCCAGTTGAAAAGGATGATCCTGGTATTGGAGGACATGTTGAGAGCATGTGTGATGGACTTCGGGGGTCTTTGGGACCAGTTTCTACCATTGTGTGAGTTCTCGTACAATAATAGCTACCACTCCAATATTGACATGGCACCGTTCGAGGCATTGTATGGGAGGAACTGCAGATTATCGGTTGGGTAGTTTGAGGAAGGCGATGTACAGCCCCTGTGCGTGGACTTAGTAAAGGAAGCGCAAGAAAAGGTAAGGGGCATTCAGGCCAAATTGTTGGCTGCCCAAAGCAGGCAGAAGGAGTATGCATATCATAAGGTCCGAGACAGAGAATTTCAGGTTGGTGAACAGGCATTGTTGAAAGTGTCACTAATGAAGGGATTTATGTGGTTTGGTAAGAAGGGCAAGCTTAGCCCTCGATTCATCGGTCTGTTTGAGGTTCTTGAGATTGTAGGGCCAGTGGCTTACAAGTTAGCACTACTGCCCAGTTTGTCTGGCGTCCATCCGGTATTCCATGTATCCATGCTTAAGCGATACCATGGGGATGGACATTACATCATCAAATGGGACGAGGTTCTTTTCGACAAGGATCTTCGTTATGAAGAGGAACCAGTCTTGATTCTTGCTCGGGATATCCGGAGGTTGAGGACAAAGGTGATTGACATGGTAAAAGTTCAGTGGAAGCATCATCCGGTTGAGGAAGCCACTCCGGAAACTGATAAGGACATGCGATATAAGTACCCTCAGTTGTTTGAGGATTCAGGTACTACACTTTCTTTCCTTTATTTCCATAAATTCGAGTTTGATCATTTGGGGATAAACGATGGGTAAATTGGTATCTGTTGTAACAATGGGGTCTGTCATTATGGGTAGTCCAATCCTGCCAAGTTTTAGAGTTAGAAAACTTCGGGTTTGGGGGTTTGAAATTCTGGGCTAGGCTAGTCTCGGTCGGTTTTGGAGCGACGTGGAGTCTAGGGAAATATGGATAAGTATTGGGCTAGGTGCCTTGTTTTGAGCTAGTTTTCCACATAACCAAAACATAAAGAAGTCTGGGGGACTTTTCTGAATCGAAATTGGGTAAGTAGAACTCCCGGAAACGTGTTTGACGTGGAGGGGTTATTTTGGATCATCGGGGAAAGCAAGTGTGTTGTAAAAGGACCAAAGTTTGAAGATTTCCAGACATTCTGTCTGTGACGAGCGCAATGGCTCCACCGTAGCGACCTCCGCTATAGCGGTGGAAAATATCGCTATAGCGGTGGTCAAGGCGGTCAACGCCGCTTAAGACCGCTATAGCGGAGTGGGGACCGCTATAGCGGGCCCATGGGTTTTTAATGCAGAAACTTCCCCAAAACAATTCAGTTTTCTACAATTCATTTGGGAGAAGAGCTAGGGATATTTCAGGCATTTTTCCTTCGTTCTTCATCGTTTTTCTTCCCTAAGTTAAGGTTTCTACTCCCCAAACTTTGCACTACTTTTCCTATGCGGTAGAATTGTTAGGAGGGAACTTAGGGGAAGGTTGGAATAACCTAGGAATGGTGGGATCCGAGGAAGAAAGGGGATTCTAAACATGAAAGTTCTTGGGGATTGTTAAAAGGGAAATATAATGATCATATGTTGTTAAATTCTCCATTTTTATCCGTGAAAATGATAGAACTAGGGAAATTAATGGTGGAAAAACCCGGGAAAAGGGTGGAATGATCATGTGTGGCATGGGGTTCTGGGATTTGGTGTAATCCGAGTAATGTGCAGGCCTTGTTTGTTAACTTCATGTACTTGTATGTTATTTTAGACCAAGAACGAGAAAGGAATCCAGAACACGAGAAAACTCAGGTTGAGTAGAGCTTGGATCATTTCGAGGTAGGTGATGGCTTACGAATTCCTGTGAATGTTGTATATTTTGTACTCTTATCTAAGTGTTTGTATGAATTGCATGACTTAGAGGAATTATGTTGAATGTCTAAGGGTCCTGTTTTACAGTCTGTGAATTGAACGGTGTGTTGCTTGTTGGTTTACAAGTTGTTTGTTCATTATTTTGACTGTGGATTATTGACATTCGATTGGATCGGGTACCACGCCTGGTACAGGTATACTAATGGTTAGCTCGGGTACCACGCCTGGTACGGGTATAAAAAATGGTTAGCATGGGTACCACGCCTGGTACGAAATACTAACGGTTAGCTCGGGTACCACGCCTAGTACGGGTTTATTTTACTGCATCATGGCATTGATATTGTTGCATTGCATTGACTATTATTGGTTCCATGAGTGGACCGGGCTATTCTTATTGAATTGTGATATTCACTGGTGGTCCTTGAGTGATCGAGAATCCAGTTATATTTGTTGAGTTGGTTTTGAATTAGGCCGAGTTGTCTGTTTAACACTTAGGTGTTGTTTAGAAGGGATCCCAGGGTGGGTCCGGGCTAGGTGATACGCCCAAATTACAACTCCAATTAAGAAGCGTAAGCGGTCGTCGTCAAATATAAAACCCAACCAAGGTTGGGGTCGATCCCACAGGGAATAAAGTGTAAATTAAGTCGTTAGTAATTTAGTTGACTAATAATCGATAGTTTTCGGTAATTTGGGGCGGGGGGGGTTAAATGTCAAGTTCGCACAATTTAACTAACAAGCAGCAAATTTTCAAGAGTTTACAATCAATGTGAGAATGAACTAGGGAAGTGTTCACCATGGCATCGTAACAATTTCGACTCAAAGCTTAACCGAGTTCTTTCTATATGTATATCACGATGTGATTGAATTAATGGTATCATCTAAACATTTTTCAACCAAATAGACAAATTTCCTTTTCAATTCTCTCGAACTTGAAAAGGTGAAATTTCTTATTTCAATCCTAAACATCAAGTAGATTAATCTAGTTACAGCATTAATCATAAGACGAGAGTTGGTAGTCTCGAATCCTCGTAGTTAATCAAATTTCCTAGTTTTAATCTCTTTGTTCAAGCAAATCAAACCTAGGTATGTTCTAATGTTTGCAACCATTAGAAAATGTAAATAACGAATGATTAACCACGTGACAACATATAAATTGAACCCAATGCTACCCGGAATCTACGTTGTTACTCTTGCCATGGATCCCACAACCCTAGTTGTAGGGAGTTTAGCCACTCATGCTAGCAAAACGAAGTAAATAAATAATAGTATTCATATGAGAAGAACAAATTCTTACAATAGAAAATTAGTACTTTACTTTGAACTTCGTAGAATCCCAGCACCAATGGTGAAAATCCCAAGAACAATGGAAGAAGAGGAAGAAAAATGAGTTTGTGTCGTGTTTTCTCCTCTCAAAACTCGTTCAAAGCGTCTCACAAAGTATTAGTTAATGAATAATTAAAATAACCTTAACACTGGGTATTTATAGCAATCCAGGAAATAAAGTCCAAAAATAGAATTTTTGGAGTCCCGCTTTGCGTTGACGGGTCGCCTGACGGACCGTCACCCATGAGACTGGCCGTCACTCCAAGCCGTCGCCACTATCCAGTGCATGATCTCCATTAGCTCTAACTTGACGGCTTGGCTGACGGTCAGTCACAGGTGTGACGGCCCATCACGCCAACCGTCACCCATAACCAGTGCATGATCTCCATTATCTCTAATTTGACGGCTTGGCTGACGGTCAGTCACGGGTGTGACGGGCCGTCACGCCAACCGTCGCCACTATCCAGTGCCTCCTTTAGCTGCTGCCAGGTTTGGTGGCTCCCCTGACGGTCAGTCACCTGTGTGACGAGCCGTCAGGCCCTCCGTCAAGCCTAACCAGTGTTACTTAGCTTTGAGTATTTTTTATTTTATTTCTATCCTTGTCTCCATTTCCTGCAAATACAACATAAAAACATTAAAAACCATAAAAGGTTGCTCAAAAACTTACGAGTATTCTTAGTTAAAGGCGTCAAATATGTTGTAGAATACCGGCACATCAACACCCTCAACTTAAAATATTCGCTTGTCCTCAAGCAACATGAAAACATAAATAAAATTGACGACTCAACTACGACGCTATAGAACATATTTCTAGCAACCATGGCTAATCAATGATTCAAGGAATTCAAACCAAGCTCCCCCGGTACTACAAAAGTGTTCTGAAAAGCTAACTCGTCAGGATCCAAGGGTGTCATGCCGATGTGACTGAACATTCTACAAATACATGAATCGCTATCCAAACAATCAAAAAGTAATATTGAAATCCCGATGCCCTCACCACAAGGAAGTCCCACACACAGAGTTTTGGAACTAAGTAAGACGCTCACGCTCACAAATGATTTCAAACAATGCACATGTGATGCCATAGGCTTGCCCTTGCTATTCTATTTCAGTTTTTCAGAAAGCCGCTCATGATCACTACAGGACTTGTTTTGGCTTGTAATGAGGCTTCGGGTGCAGGTAGGATACATTTTGGGGTTAGTGACTAATCCCTCCTTGGAATCACCGACCTACTATTTACACTTAATTTTACTTCGTCCATCCTTATTCACCTTTTTATTCCCTTCTTTCTAGTTACCGGTGCGGCCTCTTTATTTTGACAATTCTTTTTCATCTTTTTTTTTTCTCGTTATTTTCCTTCGTTTTCTTAGGCACGCACCCGAAATTTTCATTCTATCCACAACCAATCTTATCCATTCTATTTTTCTTATCATTTACCTCTATAGTAGCCACCCTCAACTTAGGCTGATTTTCTGAGTTGAGGTGCACGATGTCCAAAGAAGGACCAGGGCCAAAATAGGATTCAAAGCTAAAAAGAAACGGTGACAGGTTGTTGAAGGAATAGGGTCAATTATGGCTCAAACAGGGATCAAAGGGATTATTTGCATTTGGACGGTCTTATAGGCTAAGTGGACTGCACACAAAAAGGGCCTGTGATCCTTTCCTAAGCAACTAGCTTCCAACTTTAACAAAATAGACTGGGAAAGTTCTAGATGCATGCACAGAGTAAGAATTTCAACAAAAATCTCACACACACTTCGCATCAGGAAACCATACACTACCAATCATTGAAACAACAATTCAAGCTAAATAAGATCGTTCTTCGCACATGCATACAAAGACACTCAAGGATCCATAACAGTAAATTTTCCATACACAAGTACAAAAAACAACTTTTTCGGAGGGGGCTCCTTTTTATTTTAACCATTCACAGCCATGCTTTCTACAACATCACCCAATAATGAAAGTAAAAACAACTTAAACATGCCGGTTCTACTAGATAGAACACCGAAGGAAAAGAAACACAACAACAAAAACCTTCGGTGGTAATACCCCTACCCCTAACAAAAGAATCTAGCATTATCCTCAATGCTCAACGAAACAGATATACAGAACAAAGGCATAGGGGTACCTGGGAAACCTAGGTTTCAGTATGAGGATCAGTGACACCGATTTCGGACGGCGTACGCAGCTCATCAACATTTGGAGTCTCTCCAAACTCTGGTACTGCACTGGATGATGCCCCACCTGCTTGGGCACGCACTCTTTCCTATCGCAGCTGCTCGTCTACTACCGACCGCTGCTTTGCAACCTCTAACTCATCCTCCTCGGCTGATTTCTTTCTGTGCTTTCTCTTCTTTGACTTCTTTACCCCACTTTCACCTGCTTGGGGTTCATTAATTCTCAGTGGCCGACCCATCAAATCCACTATCGTGGTTTCTTCTTACAAGTCCACGAACTCCGAAGTCTCATCATAAAGCGTTTTTTCTTGCTTGAAGGTGGTGATATCATCCTTTACCTTCTTCAGTTCCACATCAAATCTTGCCAGGTTCGGGATGCTCATTTCATTTAGCCTTGCCTCCATCCGGGTTTCCATCATATCGACCCTTGCACGCAGCCCCTCAAATGGCTTCAGAGCCTTCCGTATTGCTTCATCAATGGTGGGTTTGAACAAGTCCGTCCAAGCGACAATTTGTTTATCCATCTGTTTCTGCTTTTGCACCATTTTAACAAAATTTCGGGGATTCATGTGATATTCCGATGGTAGAGGAGGCCTTGCTGCAGTGCCAGAGCTTTCGTCAGTAGCTCTCATTGTTTGTGAAGTCTTCGGATCAAATACCGCAAGTGGCATCTCTGTGCCTGATAGAGTGTCGGTCGCCTCGGAGGTGGTTGTGGTTGGTTCCTCAAAGATCTGAGGCTTATGAATCCTTATGTCAAACTTAGTGTCATCCTTTGATTTGTCAATATTTTGCGTGGATGACGCTGTCACTTGCTCATCAATACCGTCCAATATTGTATCTCTGCACGCCTGTATAACTCAATAACCAGACATGGGAACGGCAAAGAAGAAGTAGTTTTCATGGCTCTGGTCCGCATCTCGTCTGCAATTATCATTCCGAAGTTGATGACGTACCCGGCTATCAAACTTGCCACAAGGATGGCTCTTCCCTCATCCAAATTAGCGTCTCCACCTGTTGGAAATAGCATGTACCGCACAACAGCCCACCAAAACTTTGCTACGAAGCTTAGTAATTGCTTCGATATTCGTCCCCTCTGAGTTAGCCAAGATGGTGAGCCATCAGTCAATGTTTGTGCTAACCATGGTCTCTGCGAGTATGTGTTGGCAATCTTGTCATGGCAATCTTGTCATAAAACTCTGGCATATCAGGTGGAGGAATGTATTCAGGGCCGAAGAGGACTCTATTAATCGTCTCTCGGGAGATATTTATTTGTTTACCCCGAACCGGAACCCTGTCCTACCTTGGTGCTGATTTAACCCCTTTTTCTTTCTCACATCTGCTCTCCAACAGTGCCAAATAGTTGGCGTAGAATTCCCGGACTAGTTCTGGATAATAGAATCCCGGAGGTGAGCTCATCCACTCAAACTGGTACCTCTGAAACTGTGTCTGAAGAACTGGGTATTTTGGGAGATCCGTGGTAATAATTTGCACTTCTTCAGCTATCGATCTTTTGTGGCTCCTCGACATTGTTTTGGTAAGACCGTCAAGATAGTGCTTCCAAGCACCCTCAAATGCCCACCGGATTGATTCCCTATCCATGGGTGCCCTTCCTGCATTTTTGGTGGTTTCAGTACCACTTACATCCTCCGGACTGGGGATAGAGCTACCACTTTCTTCAGATCCACTATCACTCCCTGACCTACTGTTAGATGACCCACTCTCCTCTTCAGACTGGGAGACTTGGGTGTTTCTTCATTTGGATAGCCTAGTCTGGTAAGCCGGGGCTTCAACTACTGCTTCTTCGCTACTCGATTCATCTATTAGGGTCCGAGTGGTAGCGGTTCTTTCTTTCCTCTTTTGTTCTAAACCGCGAGGTGGTGGTTGTTTGGGGGCCATGTACCTGCACGGGAACAAGTTCGAACACATGAGAACAGGAAAACACTAAACTATCACCACTGTCTCGGAGTGACGGTTTGGATGACGGTCAGTCACATGGGTGACGGACCGTCACACCGGCCATCACTCTAAGACAGTGAACTGTTTATTATTGACGGCTTAACTGACGGTTTGTCACATGTGTGACGGGCCGTCATGCCAACCGTCAGGTTGAGACAGCGTGTTTTACTCTCTTTGAGGCATTTAGGGGTTTTCCCATTCTTTGTGGGATTTGGTTTCACAAAGTCACCACCTATCATGTATTTAATCTCATGGGTTACTCAAGACTTCACCCATGTCAAATTTACGATTTCAAACAACAACACCACTCATACCCAACAATATTTACATTATCACAATTTCACAAATATACAAACCCAATAATTTCCTCCGGTATTTCGACATAATGCTACTCAATAATTCCAACTAGGAAGAGTTTAGAATCATACCTTCATTTTGTTAGTGAGAAGAAAACTTCAATTCCTTTTTGATTTACATGAACCGATGGACAACCCTATTCTTCGATGGGAAATTGTTGGTTCTTGCGTTTTGGATGACTGGTGAAAAAGGGACGATGGGGATGTGGGATTTGCTTGGGGAAGAGAGGATTTTGATTTTAATGGAGGGTTGGAGCTTGAGAGTAGAATATGAGTGGGAAGATGATGAAGATGATTTCAATATATTTAGGCTGGTTTAGGTGAGTAGCGGGTCAGGTTGGTTTTGGGTCGGGGCACCAAAAATTTAATACTTACCTGATGTGGTGGCCCAAGTGACGATCCGTCAACAACCCAGCGGCCCGTTACTTGGTGCGTCTTACATAAATAGTGATCCCTTGTGAGTGCCTTGGTGACGGCCTGGAATGACGGTCCACCAAAGTTGTGACGGTCCATCACTCTTACCATCACCACCAAACAGTGGGGATAAATATTTGTCCAACTGTGACGGTTTGTGTGACGGTCCGTCATTCAGTTGACGACCCACCAACAGAACCGTCACCCATAGACAGAACATACTGTTACTTCCACCTTTTTGTACCTGCACACTCAACGCACAAATTAACCAATTCTAAAAAATCAAATTTTCCTAAGATCATAATACAACAACAATTTATGGGTTGCCTCTCATACAACGCCTGATTTAACATCGCGGCACGACGCGGGTGTCTTAATTACTCAGACTTCATCAAGATACACCAGAGACAGAACATATACCTCCTCCGGGAGGCCCAGATATTGCTTTACCCTCTGCCCATTGGCTTTGAACAACTCACCATCCGTATTTTCGAGTTCAACCACACCGGATGGAAACACTTGGTGTACTTTGAATGGTCCGGACCATTTGGATTTGAGTTTTCCGAGAAATAATTTAAACCTAGAGTTGAACAACAATACCAAGTCCCCAACTTTGAACTCCTTTTTCTCAATTTTTCTGTCATGGTATAGCTTCATTCGTTCCTTGTAGAGAGCGGATCTCTCATATGCTCGCAATTAAAACTCGTCCATCTCATTCAATTGTTCCAACCTTAGTTCCGCTGCATCTCTCCAACTGAGATTTAACTTTTTGAGCGCCCAAAGGGATTTGTGCTCAAGTTCCACGGGCAAGTGACAAGCTTTACCAAAAACAAATTGGTAAGGAGACATACCTATTGGCGTTTCAAACGCTGTTCGGTACGCCCAGAGTGCGTCATCCAGCTTTCTTGCCCAATCTCGCTGGTTCACATTCACAAACTTTGCCAATATCTCTTTAATTTCAAGTTCGACACTTCGACTTGCCCACTTGTTTGGGGGTGATAAGGTGTGGCTACTTTGTGTTGCTTCACCCCATATTTTGCTAGAGCAGCCCGGAAGACCTTATTGCAAATATGTGACCCTCCATCACTTATTATTGTGCGAGGGGTACCAAACCGAGCAAAGATGTTTCTTTTTAGAAAAGCCACCACACTTCTCCCTTTGTTATCGGCCAAAGCAACCGCCTCTACCCACTTTGAAACATAATCCACCACTACCAAGATGTAACGGTTCCCATAAGAACTGTCAAAAGGGCCCATGAAATCTATCCCCCATACGTCGAACAACTCAACCTCTAAAATAGTGGACATGGGCAAATCTTATCGGCGAGAGATTGCTCCTCTTCGTTGGCATTGATCACAGAACTTGGCAAATTCATATGAATCTTTCTGGATTGTCGGCCAATAATAACCACACTGTAAGATTTTTCGAGCGGTTCGATTACCCGCATGATGCCCTCCAACTGGGTATGAATAAAAAGCTTGCAAGATGCTTGTCATTTCCACTTCCGGTACACATCTCCTTACTATGTTGTCAGCACACAACCGGAATAAATACGGCTCATCCCAGAAAAACTTACTTGCATCATGGAGAAATTTCTTCCTCTGGTGGAAGTTCAAATCTTCCGGGATCATGTCACTCACCACATAATTTGCGAAATCAGCGTACCAAGGCACTATATCAAGTGACGCGGCCATCACCTGCTCATCCGGGAATGCATCATCAATCTCTGGTTCATCTACTACTTTCTCTTCCCTCTCAAACCTGGACAGATGATCCGCCACCTGGTTTTCACAACCTTTCCGATCTTTGACTTCAAAGTCAAATTCCTGCAAAAATAGCACCCATCGGATTAGTCGAGGTTTTGCATCCTTCTTGGTCATTAAATACCTCAAGGATGCATGATCTATGTGCACCACCACTTTTGTACCAAGTAAGTACGCTCTGAATTTCTCAAAAGCGTATACAATAGCCAGCAGCTCTTGTTCTGTCACTGTGTAGTTCTTTTGCGCCCCATTCAATGCTTTACTAGCATAATAAATAGGGTGAAAAAGTTTGTCTCGCTTCTGTCCTAGAACAGCTCCAAGTGCAATACCACTTGCATCGCACATTACTTCGAACGGTTTGGACCAATCCGGGGCAATTATAATAGGAGCATCCACTAACTTTTCTTTCAGGCACTCAAACGCCCTCAAACACTCAGCATCAAATACAAACTTAGTCTCTTTTTCAAGCAACCTGCACAAAAGGTTAGCATCTTAGAGAAATCTTTAATGAATCTTCGTAGAAACTGGCATGACCAAGAAAGCTCCTCACACCCTTTACTGAGATGGGTGGAGGTAGTTTCTCGATGACTTCTATCTTGGCTCTATCCACCTCTAGACCTCTCATAGATATCTGGTGCCCTAATACAATGCCTTCCTTCACCATGAAATGGCATTTCTCCCAATTCAGCACGAGGTTTGACTCTTCACACCTTTGTAATACTTGACCCAAATTAGTCAAGCAATCATCAAATGCATCACCCACCACCGAGAAGTCATCCATGAAGACTTCCAATGTGTTCTCCACCATATCAAAAAAGATAGACATCATGCATCTTTGGAATGTTGCAGGAGCATTCCAAAGACCAAAGGGCATGCGTCTAAAAGCAAACGTACCGTAGGGACATGTGAAAGTGGTTTTCTCCTGATATTCCGGGGCGATAGATATTTGGTTGTACCCCAAATATCCATCCAAAAAGCAGTACCAGCCCCTGCCAGCTAATCTATCCAACATCTGATCCATAAAGGGCATGGGGAAATGATCACGGAGAGTCCAGGAGTTTAGCTTCCGATAATCCATACAGACTCGCCACCCCGTGACAGGTCTTAATGGAATCAGCTCATTTTTTTCATTAGCTACCACAGACATTCCTCCCTTCTTAGGAACCCATTTGCTATCAGAAATTGGGTAAACCACTCCAGCATCGAGCCATTTGATGATTTCTTTCTTCACCACCTTTTGCATTGGCGGATTCAGTCTCCGCTAGTGGTCGGTGGTGGGAGTGCAATCTTCTTCTAACTGTATCTTATGAGTACAAATACCTGGTGGAATGCCAATAATATCCGCAATGGTCCAGCCGATTGCTCTCTTATGTCTCCTCATTGTGGATAGTAAAGCTTCAACTTGTGATTCCACAAGGTCTGTCGCAATGATTACAGGTAAGGTATCTTTGTCACCTAAAAATGCGTACTTCAGATGGCCTGGCAACTCTTTCAACTCTAATACCGGCGCTTCCTCAATAGAAAGCTTTGCAGGAGGTGTCGGTATGTTCTTCAAGTCCAGATCTAATTTCTTTGGGGCGTAACAATATGACCCCATTCCAACCACAGCATTTACAATTTCTTCATAATCTTTGATGTCATCATCATCGAAGTTCATCATGACCGCTGCCAACGTCTCTACAGCAAGTCTCTCTTCAACAGATACAATCACATCAGATTCGGCAACAACATCAATAACCGAGATGACATTCATGTCCCTCGGTTGCCTCATTGACTTGCACACATTAAACTTCACTACTTCATCGTTCAACCTAAAAGTCAACTTATTTCTCTCCATATCTACTAATACTCTTCCGGTTGCCAAGAAGGGTCGTCCCAAAATAATAGGGACTTCAAAGTCCACTTCGCAGTCCAAAATCACGAAGTCTGCCGGAAAGATGAACTTCCCCACCTTCACAAGCACATCGTACAAAATACCCACCGATCATTTAACCGATCTATCAGCCATCAATAGTCTCATAGTCGTCGGTTTGGGAGCTCCTAAGTCCAACTGCCGGTAGATGGCTAACGGCATCAAGTTTATGCTAGTCCTCAAGTCACAAAGAGCTTTTGCAAAGTTAAACTCCCTTATGGTGCAAGGAATAGTGAACGCACCCGGGTCTTCTTTCTTTTGGACTAGCGACCTTGATGAAATGGCGCTACAATGGTGGAGGTTGTCTTCTGGTTCAAAACTTACCGATCTCTTCTTTGTGATCAAGTCCTTCATGAACTTGGCATAACTGGGCATTTGTTCAAGCGCATCCACCAGAGGGATATTCACAGAGATCTTCTTGAGCATGGTGATAAACTTGTGGAATTTCCCGTCTTCCACCTTCTTTTTGATCCTCTGAGGGAAAGGAGGAGGAGGCTTTGGCATTTGTTTTGGAAGTTTTTCAACTTCCTTGCTCTTCTCCGTGAGCAATTTAGAATCATCATCTACCAAAATGAGTTTTTTAACCTGAACACCCACACCCTCATCACTTACCTTTTTATCAACAATGAGCTCATCTTCGTCAATAACATCATCTTTCTGCTTTTGAATTATTGGATGTGCTTCCGGTAATGTCTTACCGCTTCTGGTGGTGATCGCCATACAATTTCTGTCATTTCTCGGGTTTTGAATGGTGTCACTCGGCAATGTACCAGTTTTCCTTTGATTTAGAGACGCCGAGACTTGACTCATTTGTTGCTCTAGCTGCTTGATTGAGGTGGAATGAGAATCCACCAACTGGCTCATTGATGATAATTCAGATTTCATTTCCTTGACAACGGAATCAGTAGATTCCACCTTCAACAACATCTTCGCCATCATATTCTCTAATTTGGACGTCCCTGTCTCATTGCTAGCTCTTTATCGATTACCAGGTGGTACGTACAACCTACCTCTATCAGTTAAATTTTTCCAGTTCCCCTGATCACGATCTCTTTAGCCAGCTTTTTCATATTAGTTGTCCTTCTGATAGTTCCGACCTTGGTTTCCTTGGCCATTGGCCTGGAAACCCCCCAAATAATTAGCCTCCTCATCAGATTCAAACTCTACTGCTCTACCTTGGGAACCCACAGCTTTCACTTTCTCCATATCTCCTGACAGCAAATGTTTTGTCAATAAATCCATTTGCGTTTTCAGATGGGCCATATTTTGATCCCTCTCTTCCTCCTTCCTGAGCTTCTCTGCTGACATAACCATTGCATAAATGCTAGCTGCTACCTCTGTATCCCGTGTATGCCAAGCCCGATTGGTTTTGGTGAGCCGGTCCAAAATAGTTGTGGCCTCGATAAAAGTGAGACCCATAAATGCTCCACCTGCTGCGTTATCTAGTGTCGGCTTGGTAGCCAAATTCAGTGCCCTATAGAATGTTTGCATTAGAAAATTTTTGGTCAACTGATGGTTTGGGCATTGTGTCAGCTTCTTCTTGAACCGCAACCAAGTCTCATGTAAAGCCTCATGAGGTTGTTGTCTGAAATTGCTAATTTCATCCCTCAATTGTATCATCCTGGAGGGAGGAAAGAACCTTTCTAGGAAAGCTCCTTTCAACTCTCCCTAGGTTGTGATAGAGTCGGGGGTTAGCTCTGTCAACCATAACGCTGCCTCATCAGACAGAGACAGCGGAAACAACCTGAGCCTGATCGCTGTCTGACTTACTCCAGGCAATTCGAATGACTTGCAGTCGGTTTGGATCATCACCAGCAACACCACGAAACAACCCTCTCAAGTTCAACAGCTGAGTCATTGTGCTAGTAATGTTGAACTTGGCCCCGGGAGCTAGCGGAGGAAGAACAATGGCGCCCGTAGCGCCAACTCCATCCAGGTCAATATCATCATCATCATCCAGAGCATACTGCCTTGGCTGTTGTCGACCTCTACCTCGTTGTTATGGTCTCTGATCTGCTGGAGCATTATTGTTAATAATATCAGTCGGTCTTCCCTCACCCACTAAAACCTCATCATTCAACTCAACATCGTCCTCAATACCATCAGCATTCAAATATTGTTGGGCTTGCTGAGCTGCAGCGAGTCTCGCTGCCTCTTGTTGTTGTGCATTCATGGTTTGCCTTAACGTTCTAGCAAGCTCGGGATCGTACGGTAATATTGGTTCACGCGAGCGCCGGGTACTTGGCATGCACAACTATGTACTCTGTAAAAATATAACAAAAACAACAAACAAAAGTAAAGCAGAAAATATGACTAAGAGTCAAATAAACACACCGGACTTAATAAACAACCGTAATCCCCGGCAACAGCGCCAAAATTTAATACGCCCAAATTACAACTCCAATTAAGAAGCGTAAGCGCTTGTCGTCAAATATAGAACCGAACCAAGATTGGGGTCGATCCCACAGGGAATAAAGTGTAAATTAAGTCGTTAGTAATTTAGTTGACTAGTAATCGATAGTTTTCGGTAATTTGGGGGAGGGTTTAAATGTCAAGTTCGCACAAGTTAACTAACAAGCAGCAAATTTTCAGGAGTTTACAATCAATGTGAGAATGAACTAGGGAAGTGTTCACCATGGCATCGTAACAATTTTGACTCAAAGCTTAACCGAGTTCTTTCTATATGTATATCACGATGTGATTGAATTAATGGTATCATCTAAATGTTTCTCAACCAAATAGATGAATTTCCTTTTCAATTCTCTCGAACTTGAAAAGGTGTAATTTCTTATTTTAATCCTAAACATCAAGTAGATTAATCTAGTTACAGCATTAATCATAAGACGAGAGTTGGTAGTCTCGAATCCTCGTAGTTAATCAAATTTTCTGGTTTTAATCTCTTTGTTCAAGCAAATCAAACCTAGGTATGTTCTAATGTTTGCAACCATTAGAAAACATAAATAACGAATGATTAACCACGTGACAACATATAAATTGAACCCAATGCTACTCGGAATCTACGTTGTTACTCTTGCCATAGATCCCACAACCCTAGTTGTAGGGAGTTTAGCCACTCAAGCTAGCAAAACAAAGTAAATAAATAATAGTATTCATATGAGAAGAATGAATTCTTACAATAGAAAATTAGTACTTTACTTTGAACTTCGTAGAATCCCAGCACCAATGGTGAAAATCCCAAGAACAATGGAAGAAGAGGAAGAAAAACGAGTTTGTGTCGTGTTTTCTCCTCTCAAAACTCGTTCAAAGCGTCTCACAAAGTATTAGTTAATGAATAATTAAAATAACCCTAACACTGGGTATTTATAGCAATCCAGGAAATAAAGTCCAAAAATAAAATTTTTGGAGTCCCGCTTCGCGTTGACGGGTCGCCTGACGGACCGTCACCCATGAGACTGGCCGTCACTCCAAGCCATCGCCACTATCCAGTGCATGATCTCCATTAGCTCTAACTTGACAGCTTGGCTGACGGTCAGTCACAGGTGTGACGGCCCATCACGTTAACCGTTAGCCATAACCAATGCATGATCTCCATTAGCTCTAATTTGACAGCTTGGCTGACGGTCAATCACGGGTGTGATGGGCCGTCACGCCAACCGTCACCACTATCCAGTGCCTCCTTTAGCTGCTGCCAGGTTTGGTGGCTCTCCTGACGGTCAGTCACCTGTGTGACGAGCCGTCAGGCCCTCCGTCAAGCCTAACCAGTGTTACTTAGCTTTGAATATTTTTCACTTCCTTTCTATCCTTGTCTCCATTTCCTGCAAATACAACATAAAAACATCAAAAACCACAAAAGGTTACTCAAAACCTTGCGAGTATTCTTAGTTAAAGGCGTCAAATGTGTCGTAGAATACCGGCACATCACTAGGTAATAAGGATGAACTATCGAATTATGTGATTGTGGCTTAGAGTTATAAGAAGTGGACTTCATGTGAAATGAGCTAGGTAGAGACTTGTAGTCTAGGGGAGCCTATTGACTTGTTGCATGTTTTTCGTACTTATACTTGATTTGTTGTACTGAATTATACATTATTTATTTGGAACTGGCTGATGATCCTACCAGTACACAGTGGTGATGTACTGATACTGCACTTGCTTTTTCTTCTTGTGAGTACAAGCAATCTTCTAGCGGCTGCGACACGACCTCATCTGTAGTACCAGCGTTCCAGACTTCAAGGGTGAGCCGCTTGATCGAGTTGCCTTGAATCTATCATTAGTGTTATAGCCCATTTGTTTTGGGCTTAGACTATTTCTTTATATTTTTGGGGTTGCATCCCCGTACTCTAAACATTGGTAGAAGTGTTTGGTACTGCGACTTTCAGATTCTAAGGGGTAATTTCCTTAGGTTTATATTAATGAAGTTGATTTACTGTTATTGAACTGCTAGTTTATTTTATGCACTGGTTTTGAGCTGTTAGAATGATTAAGTTTGGGTAAGTGATGGTTCGCTCACCCGAGGGTTGGGTGAGTGCCACTCACGGTGGTCTGGGTCGTGACATCTGAGTACTTCACACAGCTGATTAGTAGTAAGCCTGAATCCTAATGCAAAGATTCTTGTACTAGCTTTTCTCCTAGGTCCACCCTGCTCCCTTAACATTCTCTGAAAAATACTTGACAAATACATCAGCCACTTCATCTGGATCATTCTTAATAGTCCTCTGCTCATCTTGGATCTGTGTAACCGATTGAATAAGCTTTCTCTTCTTGATGATAGAGAAAAATATTTTGTGCATTCATCACCATACTTAATCCAGGTGACCTTACTTCTTTGCAATAAGAAGGTTCCAGCTAATCTTGAAGTGTTTCTGAATTTATTGTTCAATCTCTTCTCTTCTTCTTGTAGATTGATATTTCTCGGATCTTGTTGTAGAAGTGTCTGCGCCTTTAGCAGCTCTTCTCTATCCTCCTCAGCCTCAATGAGTATATTTCTAAAGTGTTTTATATGCATCTTTTTCTGCCCCTGCTTAAGAAACTTCAGTCGCTTTACCACTTTATACATGAGATAGCCTTCAACAGGAATTGTCCACCCTCCCTGAACTATATTGAGAAAGTCAGGATGACTATTTCACATATTATAGTATTTAAAACTTCTGTGCTTCTGAGTCCTAGCATATTGCACAGTGATCAAAATGGGTCAGTGATCACTGATGCCCTCAGGCAGGATCTGTGCTTCACATGTGGGCGTATTGTCCAGCCATTCGCCATTAGCCATAGCCCAATCAATTCTAAAGAATATTCTATCATCCTGGTTATCATTCCAGGTGTACTTACATCCAGTATTAACCACCTCCTATAACCCACAACCATCTAAGCAATCTTGAAATTCACAAACTTCTGCTAAAGAGACTGGTGCACCCTCAATTCTATCTTCAGCATGTAACACATTATTAAAGTCTCCTAGTACAATCCAAGGGATTAAACAACCTTTGAATTTACTTAGTAAGTACTCCCATAGTTCTGTCCTATCTTCCTTAAGATTAAAAGGATGCACAAATATTGCAATGAATTTAAGTTGCATAGGAATAAATATCATCATACAAGTAATGGCTTCAGCATTTTCATTGTCAACAACTAGCTCAAACCAATCAGGTCTTCAGACCAACAATATCTTTCCATTATAATGGGAAGCATGATTGCAGGTGAAACTTCACCCTCCAAACAAGTTGGTTGCAATTTGGCTCACCTTATTAACTTTTATTCTTGTTTCTAAGAACCCCATCAAACCTATGTCTAGTTTATTGTAGAGAAGTTTAACCTCCTTCTGCTTATTCAGGTTATTAAGGCCTCTAATATTCCAACTCATTTTAACCATCCCCTGAATGAGGTGGTGTGGCTGTCTTCCCAACTCCAGCAGGTTGCTTGCTTGTATTGAGCCCCTCTAAAACTGCATAGTTATTGCATGTTTGCACTGAATTTGTGGGTACACTAATATAGCCAACTGGCTTCTTTGGTTGTAACCAATCAGCATTCCTATCATTCCCATCTCCACCATGTTTCTGACCTCCAGCATTTTTGTTCTTTGTAGCATCCTCAATATCATTATCAGCAGTCTATTTATTAGTACTTAACACAACTGGAATTTACCGCACAGCAGTACCTGCACCTCCACCTTATTCTTTCTACACACATCTTCCTTGTGTCCATACTTCTTACATATTTCTCATAATGTAGGTTGTCAATCGTTACTTTATGCTCAATCATATTACCTCTTTCATTCTTAAAATAGATTGAATCAGGCAACACAGAATCAATTCTTACTTCTACTTATAATCTTGCAAAGTTCAGGCCTATCTTCTTCTCGGTATTTTTATCAACCATCAATGATTTAACCACCAAACTACCAATCTTTCTAAGCCCCTTTGCACTCCAGTATTTGAAGTCCAATCCTGGAAGCTTAATCCAAATAAGCATAGAAGATAACTCCTCTCCGGAGAATTTCATATCCAGACTCCATTCTTTGACAATGAATGGCTTATTATCAAAGTGGTAGTACCACCTTGAAGCACTTCATTCTTGGCCTCAGCCGAGTCAAACCTCACCAATATTATGCCATTCTTCATCATGGCTATTTTGCTTATTCCATGTTTCCCCATTGTCGTTGTATATACATATTCATCACTGAGAATGGTGCGTGAGCTCCCAAACCATAGCATACCACTGAGTGACTCCAATACAAAATTTCAGAACTGATGTCGTCCTCATCAATTACGCATATCATCTTTTCTCCTTTGCATTCCGGAGCAACATACTCCAATTTAAAATCAGCAGTTGCAATTTTAGAGATGTCAAAATTATCCCATACAGAGCCTATATTCCCTATTTTTTTAGCAACATTATGAGCAGAAGTACCTGATTGCGCTTTCAAGTGTTCTACTTCATCAGCCCATGTAATAGCGCTATCACTCTCCGGAGTGTCAATTAGTTCCCTCCAGTCTTCTTTCGTTTCCTTACCCAACAATAATTTGCTCTACACTGGGCCCAATTTCGGACTTGCTGATTTCATCTCCTCCCCTTGCTTTTGGTGATTTACTAGTTTCACCTGATTCCACAATTGTTATAGTCTGCAGAACTACATTCGTCTGATTTGGGACATTTGCACCCGCCAAAATTGGCACCCCTAAGTTCGTAGCTTCCACGTTACTCGTGGTACCCTTTGCCCCCCCCCCCCCCGCCCTTTTTTTCTTCTTCTCGACTGTCACTGGAGGATTGGCAATCTTCCCCGCAGCTTTCTGATCAGTTGACCCCGACGGATTCGTAGCTTTAGGCTTCTTACCCATGGCGTGCGCACGTTATGCTAACCTGCGCCCAGAGAGCCTAAAACATTTCTAGTTTGCTGTTGACCAAAATTTTTTATATTTTATCCTCATTTATATTTTAAAATATGAGTAATTTCTATTTATTGAATATTTTGAGATAAATATTTCTAATAAGGATAACAAGAATTTTGAGACATGGAGAGTATTTATATCTATATTGTTGTGTGTTAATCTGTTTTTCTTGGATCTATCGAAATTTTATATTCAAATACAATATTATCTTTAATTTTAAATGTTTTTGTTTATCAAAATCATCCACGTTACATCAACTATACTTTCATTGCATCCTTGTAATCTCTCACTTAAGCTAAAACACTGCTTAAAATTTTAAAACTTAACCAAAACCATCCCTCAATTAATTTTTTCTTTCATTTCTACGATATTTTCTTCTCTCATAAATTTGACCAAAAACATTCCTTAAGTAAGATTACTTTCTACTTCACCTTCAAAAGCGTAGATTTATTTTTCCAAAAATTTTATCGAATCACGTATTTTTCTCTTCGTAAGTCTGAGAAAAATAAATAAATATGATTTTTTTTATAAAAGAATCAAATCGCACCATTTTTGTAATAGGTAAATGCCTCTTTTTCTTTTGAAGTTGTCAGAATTACTCGTCCTTGGATTGAACGAGTTATCCGAAAGGAATCATTTATTCGTAGCAAAAGCGCAAAAAATTGAACCTTTCTTATCACAATCTCTTTTTATAGCAGAAGTATTTATCAGTTCTCCAAGAAAAATGTATTGGTCTCTTTCTAAGTTTCTATCATTTAGGTACAAGATTTCAATTTATAAACCTACAATCTTTCCTAAAAGATTAATCAAAAAATAAAAAATGGGGGTGGAAAAGGTAAAGGAAGAGAGTGATGGGGTTGTTATGAGACAATCATACGCAATTGATGTTTCATTTGCCTATCTGTGTTGGACCGACAATGACCACTCACATCCTCAACCAAAATAACTCCCTTCTCCTAATAACCAAAATATATTTTATTGCTCGAGTTAATATTTCAAAACACATTTGAAATATTTTGATGTTTTAAGTTTCATATCTTGTCTTGAGCTGGGGATTTATCAGAAATAGCTTTTCTACCTTATCTCTGAGGTAGTGGTCTGGATTGCGTATATTTTACCCTCTTCAAACCCCATTTTGTAAGAATATACTCGGTATGTTACTGTTGTTGTTGTTGTTGTTAAGTTTCATATCTTAACTACCAGGTATATTTGAGTTTTCTCTATGAACTATCATCAAATATTTATCAAAATACATTTAAATTATTAGTTGTTCACTTTTCCTATTCGAAAGTTCATGTATAAAACACGAACAAGTTTGTTTTGATAAATAGTTGATGATAGTTCAGAAAACTCACACACCTAATAATTCAGATATGAAACTTAAAAATCAAAATACTTGAAGCGTCATTTCCACCCTTCACTATTTATTTCTCCTTGCAATGAAACAAAAGCCTAATCATTTCATTTGTCCTTTTGATAAAACGAAAAGGTTTTTGTTTTTTTAATATAATTATTAAAAAATTATACTATTAAATAGTTTTTAAAATAATAAATTAAATAATAGGAGTAGTAGAAAATTGGTGGTGGCCTGCTTTGCCTGGTCTGAGCATATGAACACAGCTTAGCAAACATGTGCACCTTGCTTCCAACTTAAACAATGTGAAGGCCCAATTGCTATGTATTACTGCAGTATAAATTTTGGGGAACTTACCGATAACGTATAGTTCAGCTAAATTTATTTAATAATGTAATTAGAGTATACAAAATTTATACATTAATTATATATATTATATGTGTAATTCATATATATTATATTTAAATATCTGGTTGACTATTTTATAAATTAGATCATTCAAAGATATCGAATTGTAATTATCCTTAATTTTCTTAATGTTATAAAGTTGTCTATCTTCATTAATAACGATTTACAGGTGATAAAATTTATTATTACACTTGCCATTACAAAATCATATTACTATTATTATTATCATTTAACCAGATGGGGATTCTACGACGAGTTTTATTCAATGAAGTTTACATTAGTAGAGTGCTACGCTAGCGACTTTATTAAGAAGAATCTATAATTTTCTTTGACCCTATTTGGACCTAGCTATTAAAATTTAAAAAAATAATAGAATCCAAAATTAACTGCTGCAGTTACACCATGTGATGGATCTTTTGTTAGGTGCATCATATATGTTCGTTAGTTATTACTTCATCCATCACCAAATTAGTTTTCATTATCCTAAAATTAAAATATATAAATTTTGATTAGTAATTTAAAGTTTATTTTTTCATTAAATTAATATGAAAATTTTACAAGTTATAATATTTTTTATATAATTTAAATTATCTAAATATTAATTTAATTAATTTTCGAAAGGCAAAAAATGAAAATTAATTTGAGACGGAACACGTATTATAGTGAGAATAAAACAAACAATGTTTTCAGACTGTGTGATAGAAGTCCTAGTAAACACAAAACACAAGTAAACGTCATTTAATTATGGGCAAGTGATCCATACCCTAACTTTTACGACATCTTAAAATATATATTTGCTCCACTTCCCCACTCTCTCATCTCTTCTACTTTTATGCTTCACTTCACTCTACTCTTTACCCCTACCAATTTTTCTTCCTAATTAGCCTTCCCCATTTCCCTCACCTCTCTCAAAACAAACCAAACAATATGCCAAGAAATACACTTGGAACAAACCTTAATCTTTGTTTCACTAAACTCAAACGTCCATTGCCCCCACAATCTTCCAACCATAACAATGAACATCATAGTATGCATTTTTGCAATTCCATTAAAAACTTCAACTCCCTTTACGACTTATCATTAGACTACAACTCCACTAATATTCCTACGTCTTCGTCCACTAATTATTCGGATGAAGCCGATTATATTTACGAATTAGCCACTACTACCCCTGATTTAGCCACGGTTTACGCCTCGCAACGTTTCTTTTTCTCGTCCCCGGGCCAATCAAACTCTATAATCGACTCGTCATCATCGTCTATGTCTTCTTCCTTGGCGTCCACCTCATCCAATGTGGAACCGGATGCTCTCGTTGTCAACGGGAGCATCGCGATCCCGACGTATTCGCCCGACCCGTATTTGGATTTCCGAAGATCGATGCAAGAAATGGTGGAGGCGCGTGAGTTGAGTACTAGTGACATAAGTGGAAATTGGGATTCGTTACATCAACTTCTCATGTGTTATCTTACATTAAATCCAAAGAGCACACACAAGTACATAGTTGGTGCATTTTCTGACCTTATTGTCTGTCTCATGACATCAAAATCACAACATTTAGATCCATCTGCAGGCAGCACAAGTAAGTCATCATGTTCACAAAAGTGCATTCTTAGGAATCCAACTGAGTAATTTATAGTAGCAATATCCCGTCTATTTTATTTTTACCGATATTGTACATGGTAAAATAGTCTGAGATGTTATTTATTACTAGCAGTAAGTATGTTGCATAATTTTGGGCTGTTGGATATTTAACATGTACATTAATTATGGTGGAGAGACTTAATTTGGTCCCCGGCCACTAAAGAGCTGTTTGTCTTGAATAGTACCAATCGAAGCTTTTTATTATCCTTTTTCAGTATTTTGTCTTTGGTAATTGTTTTTCAAGCTTTTCCAGATCCTAATGCCGAAATCAGAACTTTTGCTACAAAAACACTTTCCGGGATATGCCTATGTTTTTTGTACTCTCTACCCGTCTTGATTTACATGACATCGTTGGAGTTGAGACAGTTTTTAAAAAAATAATTTATAGATTATTTGTGTTTTATAAATTATTTCATCAACGATAAAATGCAATTTTAGAGCTAAGTTATTTCGAATTACATTCATTTTATCGCACACTTAAAAAATAGTGTGGGTCACATAAAATTCAAGGGGTTGTTTGGTTGGTAGATAAGGTATTATAATCTCGAGATATTTGCAAAATTATTATTTTATTTCGAAATTATTTATATGATATAATTGTTATATTATATATATGTCAGACTTTAATTTTGGATAATAATTTCAAAATAAAATAACAAAGTAAATCATTTGCTCTTTTTCTAAAGCTTTCTCCCAGAAAAATTCAAGAAAAATAAGGTTAAAATTGAAAATAAACAATTCAAGAATAAAATAATAAAGTGAATCATCTGCTCTTTTCTAAAGCTTTTCTCCCAAATTCTTTTTAAGAAACAAAAAAGTTAAAATTGAAAATATATTTTCCCAATTAAAATTGAATATATATTTTATACTCCATTTATAATCAATAAAAAAAATGTTTATTAAATAAATTATTACGTACAAATTAATTTTTGCATTGTATTATTAAGTCATTATAATGTTGAAATAACTTTTCCCAAGCAAATACCCCTGAATTCTTGAACTGTCGTGGAAATAGCAGAGACCTAGGTTATACTGTACTAGCCGATAGTAGGCTGGAACCTATATCACTAGCTTCTTTATGGCAGATACAGGACACTCTCAAAAAGCCTTCTACTTTTCTTTTTGGGGCTTCGTGATGTTGCAGTACTAGTCCACACATGCAAAATTAAGAATTAATTACACCCCATATTAGTTGATCATTATATTAAAAATAATTATCTCATATTTGTTGATCATCTTACTAAATTAAAAAAATATTAATTAAATTTTTCTCATATTACACTTGCAATTTGTTCTTTTTTAAAATATTATAATACATATTTAAGAAAAGTAAGAATAAGAAATGAGAATGAAAATAAAGGATATACATAAAATACCATAATTGTCATTTAAATAAATTTAAAATAAGTGATAATGGGAGTTCCGGTTGTCTCTCCATTTTATTTTTCTCGTTATCAAAAAGGATTTTTTGCATGAGTTCGAACTTCGAAGTCTAAAAAATAATTTTTTAATATAAATTTCATATGAACAAATATATGAAACTAATATTAGATACATATAAACAATTAAATGAAAGTAATACTTGATATATATTAAAATATACATAAAATTAATATTAGATACATATAACTTGATATACTAGATGAAATTTGATGAATGTATTCGTGTATTATTGACATCCCACACACACACACATATATGGATACACTATAAATAAAATTAAAAATAAATACATTAAATTAATAAATTTATTATTTTAAAGAGTAATAAAATAAAATAAATCAAATTACATAATCAAGATATATATGTTTATGTCTTATATTAATGAAATTAATGAATTTATTATTTTAAAGAGTAATAAAATAAAATATATCAAACACAAATACATTCATTGATTTCCGCTTTACATTAAGAGATTTGATTAATTTAAACTTTCAGAATTAGTTATTCATATATATGAGATACATACAATCAACGTGAAACAAGGATGTATTCGAAGTTTTAAAAGTGATAAAAAAAAATAGGGTGAAAATCGTTTACCCCCCTCAGCTTTACTTTAAAAATCAAACTCCTCCCTTAACTTTGAAAAATAATCATTCTCACCTCCTTTTACTACTTGATTTTTCTAAATGTCTATTTCACCCTTACATTATCAACATTTATTTATTTACTTCCTTAAAATTTTAATTTTTTTATTTTTTAATCTGTGCAATAAATTATCTATAAAATAATATTTTTGTCGAAAAAGAAAAACGAAAAAATATTGATCAAGTATAAAAGCTAATGGTGTTCTATAATGAAATAAGTGGACAGAATAAAAATTAATTTTATTAATAATAATAAAAATTATAAAAAAATTAAAAATATAATGAAAACTATAATTTGATAACTTTATAAATATATTTTGATACAGATATACAAAAATAATTAATAAAAACAAATATTTTTTTATAACAAATTCTTAAAAGATTAGGCAGCCCGGTGTACTAAAATTTCTGCTATGCATGGGGTTTGGGAAAGGACCGAACCACAAGGGTCTATTATACGCAGTCTTACCCGACATTTTTGTAAAAGGTTATTTCCATAGCTTGAACCCATGATCTTCTGGTCACACAATTCTTAAAAGATTATTTATTTATATTATAAATAAATTTTAAATTATAATTTAGAAACTATTTCATGAATAACAATCAGATATACCTAATGCTGTAATATTAAAATAATTATAAAAGATATATCTAATTTTACAATAAATTTATAAAAAAATTATTCTGATTATAATATTAATGAACTTAAATAAAAATCTAGAAACTATCTAGATTAAAAAATAAATGTTATATATAATATAAAAGAAATTACATAGATGGATGATTACAAATGACAAGGATAAAATAGACATTGCATAAAATAAAGGGTGAGAATGATTATTTTTCAAAGTTGAGGGGAGAGTTTAATTTTTAAAGCAAAGTTGGGGAGTGTAAATGATTTTTCACCCTAAAAAAATATAATTAGGTAAATTAGTGTTTAAGGAAGTAATTAAATCCTAAAAATATGGATTTTATGTAATTTACCCTTACTTTTAAGTCGATACATTTCCTGAAATATCACTACATTGATTACTAATACAACTATTGAGGATTCACTCTCATTTACTGATTATTAAATTAATTCTTTGATTAACAACTTTGATGTATTTTTTAGATTTATATATGTTAAACTTTTATTTATAATTTTTAAATGTATATATTATTAATATATTAATCTTTCGATGATTTGACTGTATATGTTATTTATCTACTAAATATTATATTATTTATTTATCACACTCACCTCTTTTGTGATTTACGAAATTACGCTTACCTGTCCTTAATTTAATTTTCTTGTAACAATTCTTACACCTTTTTTGCTTAATATCAATTTCTTCCAATTAATTAGTTCCACCAAAATATCTTACTTAATAATTTCTCTAAATATAAAAAATTAAAAAACGCAACTCTACGCTAAGTGTCACGGTAGGTAAAAGCAACACAATATATGAAATTGTGAGTAATAAATAGGATGCATTATAGTGATGAAAATGTATCAATTTTGGAAAGATTACATAACACATCAAGAATGAAGGTCTAATTACGCTCTATGCCGATAGTATAATTCAATTACGCTCCTTGCTAATTAGTCCAAACTATTGGTATATACAATTATAGTCTCTCATTTTCCTATCTATCCCTCTCTCGCCACTCTCCTCCCTCTCTCTCATTCTCGTTGGACACTCTCCTTACTCTCTCCCCTCTATCTCTATCTCTCCCTCCCTCTCCCTGTTCCAAATCGGTCAAAATAATTTGTATTCAGTTGATAAGAATTGATATTTTTTATTCGTTGATACAACTGACAACAAACTGTATTCGTTGATACGAATTGTATTTTATATTCATTTTGTATTCGTTGATATGAATTGTATTTTGAAATTTTAATACAATTGAATACAAATTGTATTGTGTAATCATTGATACAATTGTATTCATTGATCCACATTGATACAACTGAATACAAATTGTATAACAGTGAAAACAGTGACGCAAAATACAAAAAAAAAGTTACGCGAAATACAATTGATGCGAAATACAATTGATGCGAAATACAATGGGACGAAATACATTTGGGGCGACATACAATTGGTTTACAATCAACTGCACAAAAAAAAATGTTAAAAGAAAATCGTTTATGCCTCAACTATTTGCTAGAAAGAGTCAGGCCCTGAGTCCCACAATTGGTGCAAAACGTTTAGGTGTAGAAGTTTTGTCCCTTTTGGTTTACTTCAAATTTCAGTGACTGTTTTAGGATTTTTGATTCAAGAAATTGTCCTTTTGGCTTCGAACTCCTTTTGCACCAAGTAGTTCTAAGTTCTATCAAGTCATGCCATTAAAAGTCAGTTAGAAATATTAAGTAGGTGTTTGGCCATAAAAATATAATATAAAAATATATTTTGGATGTTGAAATTGTATTTAAACATATTTTTAATTTGAAAAATATTCACTTGAAAAACTTGTAAAAAATATTTTTAAAACTTGAAATTCATTTTCAAAAAATTAATCTAATATTATTCAACATTGTTTTGAAAAAAAATAAATTATCCAAGTGGACCTAAGATTCAATAATTCTAAAAATAATTTTTTTTTATAGATAAATTTAAAAAGTGTAGTATTTGATAGTGAGCGAGAGAGAGTATCTCATATATATTTATTGTTATATTAAGGCTTAATACATCGGCAATCTCTTAAATTTATCTTTGATACTCGAACTATAATTTGTTCCAACTAAGCACTTGAAGATATGTAAAGTGTTTCTATTAGACATTTTTGCTTCAAATTTTTGAAGAAAAATTGTACATGCCCTCAGGCATCTATTAAGTAGTTAAGTTGATCACATAAAATATGTCATCTCATTTAATCATATACATCAGCTTCAATTGAAACATCTTTGAGGTTTTACGGCTTATTCATGAGATTAATGTGTATAATTAAAGGAGGTGGCATATTTTAAGTAATTAACTTATCTATGTAACTGACACGTGAGAACATGCACAAAAGTTTTTTCACAATTTATATCGAAAGTATCTAATATGAATACTTTATCATGTGTTTAGGTGCTCAATTGGAATAAGTCATAGCTCAAGTGTCTAATGAAATGTACTATTAAGTTTATGGTAAGATATATTAAGTCATATATCAAACCAACGAACTTTAGATATGCATCTCTTATATACGTACTTATCACTTAATTATATATATGTATGTATGTATAGGATAAAAATAGGCTTGACATGGACAAGTTAGATGCAGATGCATGAAAGACAATAACTTTACATTGGAGATAAACAGAGTGACTCATTTTGAAGAAGTAAACTCGGACTAAAGTTCAACCGAACCACGATTCGAACACTGATACGCTCAAGATACACCCTAAGATAATGTAACACGTTCGTATGCAAATATAATAATTCAAATAAGATTGGGATCGAATTTCACATGGAATAGAAAGAAAATAATACACATTGGACGAGTACTTAATTGATGATTTGATTTCTATCCCGTAAGAGCTGAAGATAATTTCTATAACTAAAACTAAAATTACAGTAATAAGTAAACGACATAACCTTATGAGATTAAAACACTTGGATTGTGTGCCCACAATGGGATGTTCAGTTGATCAATTTTCATGCAACTACATAAACTTTAAATCTTAGATATGCACTCAGTCCCTAAATCATCACTCAATCTTTTCAAGAGTTGAACGATTTATCTCAATATGATATTTTCACAACTATACGAGTTTTTTAAACAAGAAAGATCGATTATGCCATGTAAATTAAATTTATCCTTAAGCGAATATATTAAACAAGAGTTAGCACCTTGAGTTCATGCAATTCTTGTTTTATCAAATTCTAATCTATTTCAAGCAAAACTAAGATATTATGGCGTAGGCTAATATTTGCAATCACTAATCAATAATTAAGAACGAGAAGAAGATTCATATCTTACAACCCTAATATTATGTACTGCATAAAAATCTTATGAACTTTACATCTTCATTGGGTTACACAACCTCAGTAGAGGATTTAACTACTCGTGCTTGAGAGTAAACTACGAGAATAACAATAATAAAATCTTGAAACATTAAAGGTATTCTTGTTCTTCACATAAACTATGAAAGAATACTGGAACTTGAACTCAAACTAAAAATTTGAATACTAATGGATCTCTATTATCACAGTATGGCACCGTTATCAGACCCAGAGGTATCATACTCTATCACAATTTTTTTTAATCGGGTAAGGCCAAAGCTAGAGCTTAAGTCATCACTTCATTCAATTGATCAAAGGTTTTTTTTTTGCATCAAGAGACTATACAAATTCATCTTTCTTGAGCATTTTTGTGAGAGAGTCATTTATCTTGCCAAAATTCTGAATGAACTTACGATAATATTCAAAAAGTCTCAAAAATCCTCTCATAGCTTTAGCCGTGATCGATTTTGGCCAACTTGAGACAACTATAATTTTTCAGGATCCATTGCAACTCCATGATTTGAAATAAAATGACCAAGATATTTAATCTATTATTTTCAAAAGAGACATTTTTTCACTTTACAACAACAACATACCCAGTATATTCCCACAAAGTGGGGTCTGGGGAGGGTGAGATGTACGCAGACCATACCTTTACCCCAGAATGAAGTAAAGAGGCTGTTTCCGATAGACCCTCGGCTCAAAGCAATCCAGGAGATATAACCATTAAACAAAACAACAGATAACACAAAACTATACTACTACAAAATAATATAAAAATGTAACTACACAAGGCACTAGCAAGTAATTGGCGCAAAAGAAACAAAAGCTACAAGCGCAGCCTTTCAGCTACTAAAAGGACAACAAAACCCCGCACTCCTCCCTACAAAGAAACCAACCAACCTACTACCCCACAACCCTAATTTGAGCCCTCCACACCTTCCTATCTAAGGTCATGTCCTCGGTAAGCTGCAAATGCGCCAAATCCCGCCTGATCACCTCTCTCCAATATTTCTTCGGTCTACCACGACCTCTCTTAAACCCATCCATAGCCAGCCTCTCACACCGCCGCACAAGGGCTTCTGAACCTCTCCTCATCACATGCCCAAACCATCGCAACCTCCCTTCCCTCATCTTATCTTCCACGGAAGACACTCCCACCTTCTCACGGATATCCGCATTCCTAAGCATATCCCTCCTAGTAAACCCACACATCCAGCGCAACATCCTCATCTCAGCCACCTTCATCTTCTGAACGTGAGAGTTCTTGACCGGCCAACACTCCGCCCCATACAACATAGCCGGTCTAACTGCTGCTCTGTAGAACTTGCCTTTCAGTTTGAGAGGCACATTTTTATCACACAAGACCCCGAATGCGAGCCGCCATTTCATCCACCCTGCACCAATCCGATGGGTCACATCCTCGTCAATCTCACCATTACCCTGGATAATAGACCCAAGGTACTTGAAGCTATCTCTTTTTCGGATGACATGCGTGTCAAGCCTCACTTCCACGTCGGTCACATATGTCACCTCACTGAACTTGCACTCCACATATTTCGTCTTGGTCCTACTCAACCTAAACCCTTTAGACTCCAGGGTCTTTCTCCAAACCTCCAATTTGTCGTTAACTCCTTCGCGGGTCTCCTCAATCAAAACTACGTCATCCGCAAATAACATACACCAGGGCACCTCGCCTTGAATTTGCTGCGTCAACACATCTATCACCAAGGCAAATAAAAAGGGGATAAGGGACGATCCCTGGTGCAATCCCATCCCCACAGGGAAATGCTCGGAATCTCCCCCCGCTGACCTAACTCGAGTCTTTGCGCCATCGTACATGTCCCTAATCACCTTAGTGTAAGCCATGGGCACCCCCCTGACCTTTAAGAAACAATTTATGAGCTTGTAAAATAGAAAAAACTATCTCCAAATGCTGATATGATCCAAATCCAATTAATTCACAATTGTAATTAGTTCAAATTGTATAGTTGCATTTTAGATTCTGGAATTTAGTTGTTAGTTATTGTTATGAGGAAAAGGGCACGTGACTGTACACGTGGGCCCAAACAGTTACAACAGACTAACAACCTTTCCCGCATATTCCTTTAGCTTTAAAAGCTGAGCTCAACTCGTTTGTAGATCAGAACTTAGTTCCTGAATATTGAATACAACCCTCTCTCTCTTTTCTCTGAATCTCTTCAGCTCTTTGAGCTTCGAGTGACTCTGTTCAAGAGTAATTCTCCAATTTGCTCTTTAGGAACACTCCATTCTTTAAGGATTTGATCCTTTCTTGTTGAGGTTTTATCAGTGGTATCAGAGCCCGGTGATTCTCATAATTACAACCATGGGTGACCACAACACACGATGCAGGAGTTACGAAAAGAGGTGGATCATCTCAAGGGTTCCATGGATGCAGTTGTCACCTCTGTATCGGACTTACGGTATTCGGTGGACGCAAAGGTAGCCCAAGCTATGGACGAAATTAAGAAGTTGTTGTTGACCAATTTGCTGACGAGGGTGGATACGAATGAAAGTGGAAGAAATCTGGCTAGGGACGGTGCTCCGACGGTTGTGGTTGACCGGGATGAGGGGTATCAATTACCAACCAAGGGTTACCAGGTGAAATTTTCAAAATTCGATGGGTCTGGCTTGAAGGATTGGGTGTACAAGTGCGAACAGCTCTTCGAAGTAGATGAGACCCCAGAGAGCTCCATGGTGAAATTGGCTTCGTGTCGAATGGAGAGCAAGGCTCTGCAATGGCATCAAGCCTACATGAAACAGCGAATGACTAGAGATTGGACAAGGTGGGGTGAATATGTTAGATGTCTCTATGCTCGTTTTGGATCTGAGTTATTCGATGATCTTATGGGGGATTTCAAAGATCTGAGAGAGGTAACTTCTGTTCAGGATTACATAGACATCTTTGATGAATTACTTACTCGTGTAGAACTTTCGGAGGAGTATGTGTTGAGTTGCTTTATAAGAGGTCTGAAGCCTGAAGTAGGATTAACAGTGAAGATGATAAGGCCTAGAACCTTATCTAAGGCTATGAGTTTCGCTAAGATTCAAGAGAAAACATTGATGGTACAAAAACAAGCTTTCTTTGCTGGTCCAATCCTAGCTAATCCCAAAAATACCCCTAGATTCACATCTAATTTCCAGAACAATAACCAACCTTACTCTAAGCATGTTGGTCCTTCTAAACCCTTTGTACAGCCAAATGGTGGAACCAAACCAGCCTTTAAGAATCCTAGATTTTTGTCTAATGCTGAAATGGAGGAAAGAAGGAGTAAGGGACTTTGTTTTAATTGTGATGAGAAATACTCTTATGGCCATGTTTGCAAAAAGAAGAGATAATTATTTTCGTTGGAAGTAGAGAATGATGAGGAAGTAGTTAAAATGGAAGAAGAAGTGATGGTGGATCCAGGAGAATTGTTGGCCATGATGGGCCAGGGGCTGGAAACAGACTCGACAGGGTCTATATTGCCCCATGTTTCAATGCATGCCAGCACATGATTTTAGGACCATGAGGGTGACAGTTTCTGTGAAAGGGAAAGTTGTACAGGTCCTCATAGACACTGGGAGCACTCATAATTTTTTGGATATTGAGGTTGCCAAAAGGTTGGGATGTGTGTTGACATCCATTGCTCCTTTCAATGTATCAGTAGCTGATGGCAATAAGGTCCAGAGTCACTATATTTGTAAAAAGGTGGAATGGAAAATGCAGGGCACTCCATTTGTATTTGATATGTTGTTACTCCCTATTGGAGGATCTAGCATGGTGCTTGGGATCCAATGGCTCATCACATTAGGAGATATTATGTGGAACTTTAGGAAGCTTAAGATGGAGTTTAGTGTAAAGGGGCAGAAGGTGTCACTTAGAGGGGCTCAAACCTCTGCACTCAAGATAATTCAAGCTGGTAAAATGGATAAGCTGTTAACTAAACCTGCAAAGCGTTGTATGATTTCATTAGGAGTGTTGGTAGATGTGGAACAAGGGAACAATGTACAGCTTTGTTCCATGGAAGGGGAGCCTACAAACAGTTTACAGAAGCAGGAAGTAGATGAGGTGTTGACCAAGTATACATACTTGTTTGAGACTCCTACAGACTTACCACCTTCCAATGGTCATGATCATAGGATTGTTCTTAAGGAGGGGAGCTCACCAGTCAATATTAGGCCTTACAGGTATCCCAATGTTCAGAAGGATGAAATAGAGAAGATGGTAGAGGCAATGTTATACAGTGGGGTGATTAGATGCAGCACCAATCCTTATTCTTCACTCATTGTCATGGTAAAGAAGAAGGATGGTACATGGAATATGTGTGTAGACAATTACATGGTGCTAAGTAATTCTCTAAATTGGATCTCAGATCTGGATACCATCAAATAAGGATGTTTGAGCCTGATATACCAAAAATTGCCTTTAGAACACATCATGGGCATTATGAATTCCTTGTAATGCCCTTTGGCCTCACTAATGCCCCCTCCACCTTCTAGAGTTTGATAAACCAAATCTTCCTTCCACATCTCAGAAAGTTCATTCTTGTTTTCTTTGATGATATCTTGATATATAGTCCAAGCTGGCCTTCCTATTTAGCTCATCTGGAAGAAGCATTCAGGATTCTGAGAGAAGCTGTGCTCTTTGTGAAGAGGAGTAAGTGTGACTTTGGAGTGAGTAAGATTGACTACTTGGGACATGTTATTTCTGTAGGAGCAGTAGCCATGGATAAACTCAAGGTAAAAGTTGTGTTGGACTGGCCCCAACCAAAGACCCTTAAGGCTCTCAGAGGCTTCCTTGGTTTGAATGGGTATTATAGAAGGTTTATAAAGGGATGTTGTTATAGCAAGACCACTGCATGTACTTTTGAAAAAAGATGGGTTTCATTGGAATCAAGATGCAACAGTAGCCTTTCAGAATCTACAGGCAGCTCTCACTTCAGCACCTGTTCTAGCCTTGCCTGACTTTTCAAAGGAGTTTATTATTGAAAATGATGCTTCAGGAGATGGTATTGGTGCTGTTTTGGGACAAGAAGGCAAGCCTATAGCCTTCTTCATTAAGGGTCTATCCACTAAGAACAAGGCTTATCTGTATATGAAAAGGAGCTCCTAGCCTTGGTCACTGTCGTTCAGAAGTAGAGACCCTACTTATTGGACAAGCATTTCACTATCAAGACTGACCACCATAGTCTTAAGTACTTGCTTGAACAAAGAATAGCTACACCAAGTCGGCAGAAATGGTCGGTGAAATTACTAGGCTATGACTACACCATTCAGTATAAGAAGGGGTCTAAAAACATTGTTGATGATGCACTATCTAGGAAAGAGGAGTCGATCCAGCTATGTAGCATCTCAGAGGTGCAGTCCAATCTAATTGAGGAGGTTAAGCAATCTTGGAACCATGACACTCATCTCCAGTCCTTGCTACATGCAATTCAATCTCCTACTCCTCCTAAACCTTACTATCAATTCAGAGCTGGCATTCTGAGTAGGAAAGGTAGAATTGTGGGGTCTGATGTTGCCCTGAGGTAGAAGCTTATCCTCCACTTCTATGCTATCTCTAGTGGTGGCCACTCTGGCATCACATCCACCCTGCACAGGCTGAAACAAGAATTTTATTGGAAAAAGATTAAGCAGGATGTGTATTCCTTCATCAGACTGTGTGACACCTGCCAGACATGTAAAGGGGAGACTGTAGCATACCCTGGCTTACTCCAACCACTCCATATACCTGAGAAGGTCTGGCAAGATATATCTATGGACTTCATAGAGGGTTTACCCAAAGCAGCTGAGAAGGAGGTCATCTATGTAGTAGTGGACAGACTCAGCAAGGCAGCTCACTTTATGGCCCTCAAATACCTTTATTTTGCACTTGAGGTTGCTCAACTTTTCATGGATGGTGTTTTTAGACTCCATGGGATGCCAAGGACTATTATTTCAGATAGAGATCCTGTGTTTTTCAGCAAATTTTGGAGAGAGCTATTCAAGATACAAAAGGTTTCATTGCTCACCTCTAGTGCATACCACCCTCAGACTGATGGCCAAACTGAGGTGGTCAATAGATGTCTAGAGTGCTACTTAAGGTGCATGACGTTTGACAAACCTAAGGATTGGCCTCATTGGTTGGGACTTGCTGAATGATGGTACAATACTACTCACCACAGTGCTATTAACATGACCACTTATAAAGTTGTTTACCAACCTTTTGATTCCCAACTGTATTTGGTGGACAGAAGTTTACAGGCTAGGGAAGCAACTCTTAGGAAACTGAAGTTTCACTTAGGGAAGGCTCAAAACAGGATGAAGGTGCAAGCTGATAAACATAGGACTGATAGGTCCTACTCTGTTGGGGATTGGGTTTTGTCAAGCTGCAACCATACAGACAACTCTCTCTTAAAGACCACTCATTTCACAAACTTTCTGCTAAGTTCTTTGGGCCCTATCAGATCACTGCAAGGGTGGGAGTTGTTGCCTATACACTGGCACTACCTGCTGGTACTAAAATCCACCCTTCTTTCCATATATCTCAGCTGAAAAGGAAACTAGGGACTCACAATGCTTCTACTCAACTCCCTGAGGTCCACTCAGAGTCTGGCAACATCCTCTTACTCTCTGAGACCATTCTTGATAGGAGGTTAGCCCAGAAGAGAGGCAAGGCCATCACTCAGGTTCTGGTGAAGTGGTTCAATTGTGCACCAGAGGACAGCACTTGGGAGGAGTTATATGAGTTCACCAAGAAGTTTCCACAGTTCCATCCTTGAGGTCAAGGATGATTTGAAGGGGAGGGTATTGATATGATCCAAATCCAATTAATTCACAATTGTAATTAGTTCAATTAGTTCAATTAGTTCAAATTGTATAGTTGCATTTTAGATTCCAGAAGTTAGTTGTTAGTTAGTTGTTAGTTACTGTTATGAGGAAAAGGGCACGTGACTGTACACGTGGGCCCAAATAGTTACAACAGACTAACAACCTTTCCTGCGCATTCCTTTAGCTTTAAAAGCTGAGCTCAACTCGTTTGTAGATCAGAACTTAGTTCCTGAATATTGAATACAACCCTCTCTCGTTTCTCTGAATCTCTTCAGCTCTTTGAGCTTCGAGTGACTCTGTTCAAGAGCAATTCTCCAATTTGCTCTTTAGGAACACTACATTCTTTAAGGATTTGATCCTTTCCGGTTGAGGTCTTATCAAATGCTCTAAATGATCATCCCAATTTTTGCTATAGAGTAAAATGTCATAAAAACCCAAAATAATTTTCAAAGATAGAGCTTAATAACTTATTCTTAAGAGACTGAAATGTAGAAGGTGTGTTGATCAAATCAAATAGTATTATCTAGAATTCTTAGAGCCCTCCACGAGTACAAAATGTAATTTTCTATATCCATTGGATATACACAAACTTGATGATAGCCTAACTGAGATCCAACTTTGATAAAATTGTGTTTTGTGTAACTGAATTAGTAATTTATCATTAAACAGTGATCTTGTTTAATGCCCTATAGTCAGCACACATTCTCTGGCGACTGATGAAGAGTTTTTTGAGCCAGGATCACATCCTTTAAAGATGCAAATTGAATTATAAAAAAAAAGAGTTATATCCGATGAAGAGTTTTCTAGTCGGAGGATGCACCGAGAGTGAATGAATGAATGAAATAGTCCAAGAACCATCATGTTTTATAACAAAGACCAGTGATAAAGAAAAAGTACTGGTGTTGGGGCGAAGAACTCCAAAGTTTAGGAGATCAGTCACAATTTTCTCTATTTCTACCTTTTGAAAGTAAAGATACATGTAAGGTTTTATTGAGAATGGACCGCATTCCTTTAGCAAAGGAATGTGATGGTCTTGAGCCCAAAAAAGTGATAAGAGTTTTTGGTTCCTGAAACACCTGATCATATTTTTCAAAAATATTTTGTACCTCTGACAAGATCAGTTCTTGTTTCTTTAAAGGAACTGAATCTGCGTGCAACTTGAGAAGGATTCCAAAGAGATTCTTTTGATTGAGGGAATGAACTTGTGGTTCTTCAATCACCCCATTTTTTGAAGGAGTGGCCCCTTCTAGGATGATCTTGTGACATCTTATGAAAAAATTTATAAGAAGTTTGAAAAAGTCTCACGTGATGAGATCAAGTGTTTCAGCTATTGGGTACTAAGCACTACCTCACACCCTTCCAAAGGAAACAAAAAGGATCAACAAACAATGATGTACATGGAAGGACAATTAGAACATAGTTATATTTGCCTTGATTAAAGAGCCTCTCACTTGATGCTATCAAAACTTTGAGTTTTCTTCTACTTACCATATGCAATCTAATCTTAAAAGCAAACTTATTATTTATAAAATTATGTGTACTTTCAGAATTAATTAACACAATAGCAACAATGACCACATATCTTCCCTCTCAATCACATTGTTTATGGATTAGAAGTACATGTTAATGCATGAACTGACATAGCAAGGTATCATGAGAGTCTTGGTTTTCTACCTCCGTCTTCACATATTCATCGCCTTCATCAAGCACCTCTTGAATTGAGAAAAGCTTTTCGCATCTATGTCCTGATTTAAATTTGTCATTAAAAACAATCTGAACCTTCTTCGCTCATTCAACTCTTTAACACTCAGTCATTTGACTATGAGCATCGTGAGTGTTTTTTTAGTCATGAAGGTGGTCACATTGCTTTGGCATCATCGATGTTTTTTGTAGTATGAGTAACTTTGCTTCTTAAAGATGGACAATATCAATTAATTTTGAAAGAGTTTTTGGATGTGCTCCTTAAATTTCTATTTGAATCGAGTCCTGAAGTCACTCACGAAATAACTGATCTTTTTCTCCGATTTTAAGTGACTCTCATTCAATTGAAATTTTTAAAAAGCCACTTGATAATCTTAAACTCTGCTCTTCTGCTGTAATTTTGTCTAAGTATTAGTTTGGCCCATATCGCACATGAAATCCTTCCTTAAAGTCATTTCAGGAGACCTCAAGTGTGTCTTTCCTTAACATTTGAAATCACACATGTACTTCCCCTTCTAAATAAAAAAGGTAATAGAAACTCTCTCCTCATTAAGTATTTCATGAAATTGGAAGAATTGTTATGTTCTATAAATCCAGCTCATGAGATCTTCATCACCTTTGAATCAAGGAAACTCTAACTTCATTAGTTTGACACAATAAATTGACATAGCCTTGCTGATTGCAAGTGTTTGACCATTGTGAGAACCACTGGCAAAAGAATTTTATTCTTTCTTTTAAGGTCGAGAGAATAATCGCTCCATCTGAAAAAGGATATCATTCAACTTCTGGGAAAGAGCTTGTTGTTCCTCTGTAACAGTTTAAACTTGGTTGGGGAGGGTCTGAACATTATTCTCTAAATATTTTATTTGTTGATCCATAACTTCTGTTCTCATTGGAGCCTGACTAAATTCAGATTCGCACCAGAAAGTCCCGCATTTGGGGTAAAGCGCTCCCTAACAAATGCGACTTCGTACCCAAGGGGGCTCAAACCCAATACCTCTTGGTTAAGGATGAATGAGTACTTACCACTCCACCAGGTTCCATAACTTCTGTCAAGCTCTGATATCATTGTGGAACGTGGTCCTTTTTCGTCCTTATGATTGAGGAAAGTAACAAAGAGCAGAGTTGAAAAAATGGTGACTGATCTAATTAGGAGGTGATCCATATTGTACAAAAAAAATATTATCCATCTTATTGCTACAACATTTATTTGTAATAGCACTTGCAATGTTAACTAGAACGTGTATAATAACTCAAATATAAAAAATAACAATAAATTACTTTCAAAGGAAATAAACTCCTCAATAAATTAAAACAAGTGCCAAAAACTATACTACAGGAGAAAGTAGTTGATAAAATTATGACATCGGTTTACGCACGTAATAACATAAGTTCGACAAATGGTATATTAAGTTATGCCTCTTGACTTTTTTTCTTATACAACCAACTAAATAAATCTTTTTATTCCAAATTATTGTAATGGCGTTTAACTAAATACAAATTTTAAGAAAAAAAATTAGAACATCTAAACTAAATAAGTCATAAATATTTATATGACTATAATATTTTTATTAAATTTAAACTAAACAAGAACTAAGTTAGTTATTTTAAATAATAAAATATGATTATTCAAGATAGATTAAAAAAAAGGTTGCACAAATTGAGATGGAGCAAACATATCGACAACTCCTTTAACTAATTAGTAAATTTTATTTAGCCCATTTTTATTTGGCTATGTGATAAACGAGTTGACGCGATATATTCAAGAGAACGTGTCATGGTGTATATTATTATAGATTATATTATATTAATCGATGAGACACACGATAAAGTTAACGATAGACTGGAGGTCTGGCGATAAACCCTAAAGTCTAAGGGTTTTAGGTTGACCAGGACTAAAACAGTGTACATGTTCAGTGACACATCACAATAGTTGGATGGGGAAGCGAGGCTTGAGACTCAATTCATCCTTAAAAGAGAAAGTTTCAAGTATATTGAGTCTATAATTCAAAAAAGTTGAAAGATTGACGAGGATATCATAAATCATATTAGAGCAGAGTGGATGAATTGGAACATCTAGTATTCTATATAATAAAATGTGTCATTGAGACATAAAGGTAGGTCTATTGAATAGTTGTTAGACCAACCTTGTTGTACAGGGTTGAGTGTTGGCCAGTCAAGAACTCTCATATTTAGAAGATGAAGGTAGAAGAAATAAGGATGCTTAGATGAGTGTGTACTAGGAGGGACAAGATTAGGAATGAAGATATACCGGGTAAGATCAGACTGACCTCTATGAAAATAAGATGCAGAAAGCAAGGCTAAGATGGTTTAGGCATGTGATGAGGAGAAACACAAATGCCTTCGTAGAGGTAGAGGTAGACTAGGGAAGAATTGGGGAGAGGTGATTAAACATAACACGACACATCATTGATTCACTAAGGACATGATCATAAATAGGAGAGCATGATTGAGGATTAAGATTGATGATTAGTAAGTAGTCGAGCGATCTCTTCCTTTCCAGTGGTAGAGCATGAGTCTAGCCTGAAGCACCTATTTGCTCCCTTACTAGTATTATTATTATTGTACTAGCATTATCTTATTTTTCAATTTTATTTGTGTTGTTACTTCCTATACCTTCGTTGTCTCTATTGTTTGATGTCAATACTTTTTTGTCTTCAATATTTTCATCATAGCTTTCTTTACGCTTGCACCTTTTTGAAAACTCTTTTTTCTTGATCAGCTAGGGTCTATCTCTACCCCCACAAAAGTAGGAGAAAGATCTCCGTACACCTCACTCTTCCAAGACCCCAGTTGTTGGACTACATTGAGTATGTTGTTGTAGTTACAGCCTGTTCTGGTTGAGCACCTGAACACGAGATAAAAAATTTCTATTAGACATTTTCGATTCATAATTTTGAAAAGCTTTTGAGTATGTTCTTAAACGCCTATTATGTAAACATGCTAACTACTTAAAATATGTCACTGCCTTTAATTATATACGTTAGCCTCTATAAGTCGTAAAACCACATGCATATTTCAATTGATATTGAAATATATAATTAAAGGAAGAGACATATTTTATGTGATTAACTTATTTACTTAATAGGCGAGGGTGAAACTTTTCTATAATATAAATTGGAAGTGTCTAACTGAAACACATCATAGTTCGAGTGTCTAAATGGAATTTAATGTCTAATTTAAGAAGCTAACAACGTATTTAGCTTATTCATAATTTTATGTTGAAATTATTTTTGTAACGAAACCAGTAGATGACATGATTAAGATAGAAACAAAAATTGTGGGCACATAACTATAATTTCTTTTGAAATTTAAAATGTTTATCCGTTAAAGCTTCGAAATAAAAAGAAAATGATTGAAGTTTGTCTTTGGTGCATGCAGTGATATATGATAATCTGCTATATACAGCCGTACTATATACAGATAGATACAAAATAAGTTTAATCACTGACACCATGTTATATTAACCAGAATATTGCTTCATCAGTAAAAAAAAATTATATCTATATACCAAAACAGTGAAAAAAAATTCACAAGGCCACTTAATGCCAAATGCATAATTTATGCATGTATATGGCATTTTATGTGGCGTGGTTTTGTTTCAGCAGATGAAGCCAAAGTAATATTTGAATGAAGTAGTTGGCAGGTCCAAGACAAAATCAACAGAATCTTTGTTTTGATTTTTTCTGTTTGTGTGTAAAACATTAATTGAATAACTCATCTGTTGTTCAAGATTCTGTCATGATCAGTAAAATGCATGTGGTATTTTAATTGTTTAGTTCAGAGATGCCAATATGCCAGTGAAATATGACTTGGTTTCTGAACACAAGTTGGGGTAGTTATTATTGGTTTATAATTTTCCAAATTATTAACTTGATGGTGGATATAATATGTGCTAGTCTCATGTGATCATCTTAATAAATTTTGTATTAATCACCAAAATTGATTACAATCAAGAGGACCACAGAATTACTCTATTAGCACCTCATCCTATTACTCTAAAACAGGCAATGTGAGGGCTATACTATATACTATCCTAAATTTTTTTAAAAAAAGAAAACAATAAAGAGAAGTAAAAATACTAGAATAAAAGTTGTTATAGTTGCCTTATCTTGATGAATGCTCTAGCATTGTTCTTGGCTATGGCTTCCCAGTCCCTACTAGCTATAGCCTTTTTCAAAATCCTTTTGATTCCTTTCTAGCTAGATTGCATGTACAATTTCAGCATATACCATTTTGAATAGTTGAGCATTTTGAGATTTACCTTTGACATTCTGAATACTCCACCTCATATATTGATCAAGGTAAGGCTACGTACAATAGACCCTTGTGGTTGGGCCCTTCCCCGGACTACGCATAACGAAAGTTTTAGTGCAGCGCAGTGTATCTGTTCATAACAATTGAGTTGCACCACAGTGTAAGAAGAGATGACCTCTTGTTTCATAATAGCTCTGGCATATAATACACACGTAGGGTCAACATTCAATCCCCATTTGACAAATATGTCCATTAGTCTGTCTTGAAAATGTAACCACATTGTGAATTTGATTTTTGGTCTTTGCTTGGTTGTCAAACATAAGACATTTTCACTGAACTCTAGGGGCAGTCCCAATCTACTGTAGATAATCAAGTTTACATTTTCCTTAATTGGCTTCTACAATTGTTCTAGTACATATTTTCTGATTTTTCAATTTGATCCATAGCTTATCTTGCTTATGTGTTAAGTCCTAATAATTCTTGGCCAAAGCTGTCTTAAGGAGACACATTCTTTTCCAGGAAACTGCTTTTTTAGTGATCACATTACTCTCAAACCATATATAGCTTCTGCAAAAAGCCTTAATGTCTTTCTTAACTTTCACGGGTAAAAGAAATAATTAAGATCGGTAAGTTTGAATTCCAAACAAGTAGTTTTACTCTTCCAGCATAAGGTAATTCCTTAGCAGTCCAAGAAGAGATGCTTGTCACAATTTTATCAATGAATGACTAGCATTGTTAGATAGTTAGGCTCTTGGTGGATAAAGATATACCCACATACTTAACAAAGCAATTCAAAGTAGTATTCAAATATTTCATAGCCAAGACAAAGATAGAAAGGGGATATATAGTGAATGTCCTTGTCTCAAGCCTTTAGCTGCATTAAAAAGGATTGTAGGTTCTTCATTTATAATTCATAATATTAATTTGGAGATATAATTTTTTAGGAAATCCCAACTCTTCAAGTACTTTATGTAAGAATCACTCCATTGAATCACAAGTCTTCCTTAAGTCAATTTTAAGCATATACAGCTAGATGATAAATGTTTCCTTCCATAAGCTCTTACCAATTCTTCCTTCTTTCTCTTATTTCAATTTACATTTCCTTTCTACCGCAACAGACTATTTGGAAATATTTAAAATGAGTTCATAGTTTGTTTTGAAAAGTATTTTTTGTTAAAACCGCTTTTCCATAAATTACTTCTGGGAAATAGTTGTTTGTGTTTGGCTAAATTTTTTCAATACTAGATAAATAATTTGTGTTCAGCCAAGATTTCAAAAATGTTTATGGGAAAAAAAATATTTTTTCAATTTCTGAATAACAAGTTCTCCTAGCTACTATTCAAAAACACTTATTTTTGTTCTAAAAGCTTGGTCAAACACTTTAATTCATCTCCAAAATAAGTACTCTTTTATTAACAAAAAAAAAAGGTACTAACACTTATGATTTCTCAAAACCTTGGCCATTATTTGACAAAACAAATTAAATTTAACATAAAAAACGAAGTTAGGAAAGAAAAAAAAAAACGGGGATACTGAAGGTCTCAAAGGAACACCTGTCTCTTTCGTATTGTGTTCACAGAGGTGAGGCCTACCTCATGTCGGATCAGCTCGACAACAATTTTTACTCCCAAAATTTATCGTTTTATACAGAAGATTTTTTAATATTGTGATCTTAAATTAAAAATATGATAATTATATCAAAAAGTCATTTAATCTTGTGATCTTAAACATGTCATGTGAACAAATTAAAACGAAAGGAGCACATTTCTTTTAGTAGTAGTTTTCTCTACTTCTTTTGGTTAAATTTAAAAAAAAAAAATCTCATCCAGTGTCCGAAAGTCGCATTGGAGTCTGATTAAATCTAGATTCGTATGGGAAAGTAGCACATTGAGAGGCAAAGCGCTCTTTAATATAGATAGACAGTCTGTACCTAGAAAAACTCAAACCCAAAACCTCTAATTAAGATTGAATAACTACTTATCACTCCACTACAATTCTTCTCGGTAGTTTTCTCTACTTCAAACTCTTCTCAGGACCTTTGTTTGAGGTAAGGTTTTTTAGTTTAGCAGGTTAAAAGATTTTATTTTTAGATTTCCACTTTTTGTCAAGGCCAAAATAAAGCAGACACATCACACGGCCATAAATCCTTCTCGGAAGTTGCACCCATTCATCAAATACCTTTAACATTTGAGGAAGCATGGGAAAGGAGATTTTCTCGTGTTCACGTCAAATTAAATTAATTTAATTTTAATAATTAAAAATTAAGTGAAAATACACCTCAATCACTTGATATGAAAAAACAATCTCATATTTATTGAACGATAATTCAATTGCGATGAGAAAGATTTGGACTGATTTTCACTTTTGTTCATAAGGACTACTAATTTCGTCAAAAAAATCGGCTTGCTTTATATATTTGAATGTAGATTTTCTTTTCAAAATAAAACTTAAACATGCGTAATGACTAATGATGAATAATGTTAATTCTTAACTTTCATATTAGAATTATTGCATAAAATCCACATTATTATTATTCACTGCATATCAATTCAGACGCATATTTGATTCATCATCAAGACAACCCCTTATTGTACATGTGCAACAAAATAGGATCTGTTTGAATGTTTGATAGGCAGTATCAAATAATCTATTGTTCAAAAGGCAGAACAAGATTCAAAAAACAGATAGAAAACAAACAACTTAGATCACTTTCAATCTCATTTTGCATTTTTCTCAACAAACAAGTTCTTTGGGTACTTCATTGACTTCAAAATTCGAATCATCAGGTAGGGACACACACTAGCCAAATAGGTTCACAAGATAGTAAGTTTGACTTGTAACTCAAGTTGAGCTTAGTGATTTGGATGACTTACTCAGCAGGATAACAAGATCATCAAGTTAATTCTTGCATTGGGTACCTGTTCCAAATCCTAAACAGCTATCTTGAAAGGCTCGAGTAGTCATGAAAAAAAGTGAAGTCATCCATTTTTTACTTGTGTACTTTCTCCAAACTACCCACTTCTCCCTTTTCCTCTCATAACGCAGAACACTGCAGCTCACCAAAGGTATTCAGTCAAACCAACCTTCACACTACTCCTTCCTTCCTCTCATACATGGAATTTGTCTAAATGACCAATGGCAAATCTAAAACTTCTCGACTATATTACTGACATTGTTGCACTATTTCTCCAGTAAAAGATTCCAAATGGAAGGACAGTCTTAAATAAAGTAGGGACACAAACAAATTCCAGAAAAGTTGTAACCGATGGCAGAGAAAAAGGACAAAGAAGTGACTTACAGAACCAACAAAAAGGATAATGGAAAAATCTGCAATGTAATTGAAATTATCGCCATGCCAATCATACTACAGAGCAAGAAGCAAAGGGGATGGTCTCATCATTCTATAAGTTGTGTAACGTTACCTAATAAATGCAACCAAGAGCTTTAGAATGACACGAAATACATACCTCAAAAAAGGCTACATCTATGCCTAGTTATACACATCCCAATCCAGTCTGTAGGTCAGATTATCCTTATCAATACTCATTCATCCGCTGCCATGTAAGAACCATCTACAACTTTCAACCAAAAAAGAGCTACTCAAGAACCATAGCACCGAATATGTTCATGTCAGTAATTACATGGAGGAATATACATTTGGCTGTGTCAGTTGTTGCTCAATTAAAGATCAAAATTAGCATATTACATCTTCAAAAATCTACACAACGTACCTGCAACAGAAACAGAAATTCAGAGCTCAACGTAAGACTTCAGAAATCAACAATCTGTTGGAACAACAGACTTGGCAATACGAAACAGAACAACCATGACACTTAAAAGACAAAAAGAGCAAGTACCACAGTAACCTGCCACGTTTAAAAAGGCACATACTAACAATAGCCTAAATATTAGCAATAATCTGGACATCGAGTAAAATACATATCTCAAACTCAAACTTTGGTTTTATATGGTCACAGGCTTCAACTTATTAGTCTGGGCATCAAATCGCTATGACAACCAGAGATTATTTAATAGCTTCTATCAAATCACTTCATTCTTAAATTTTGGGAGTTGCTTCAAGTCGAATAGAACTCTTTCTGTATAAACTTCGTATACAGTTCACTAACATGTTAAACAGCTTAAAGATTAGGCAACATAGCTTCACCGGTAAAATAAAAACTACAAACCACAAAGACCCCCTTAAAAGAGGAAAAGGAGACAAATAGAAAAACTAAACAAATCATACACCATTGGCTGCTTCACAAAACCAAGTGTCACTTTGAAGGGAAGGAGAAGTCCAAAGCCAATAAAAATGAACTTACATATCGAGCACCCTTCTATTAGCACCACAGGAGCATCACAGGAACTCATACTGCCTCAGGGTTCAAAATCAGACAGACTACTGATATGAACAAGACTCCAGTTCCTTACTGGATTTTGCAGACAACTGAGCTACGTCTTGGAGAGACTTTGAATCAAGGGACAATACATGAGCATCCACAGAAACTTCCTTATGGTCATTGATGTAACTTCTCATGATTTCATGGGAAGTTTCTTGACTTGCCAAAGGAGAGTTCAAGCAAGACAAGTCTGAGGTAGATGTTTTATCACAAATATAGCCATTGGGAGCAGGTAGATCTAAGCAATCCATAACTTTCTCTATCTGATGAGAGGCCTTGGAAGTAGCTTTTACCGAACCAGTGGAATCACACATCAAATCAGAAGTCATTTCACTTGAAGCAATTGTTTCCTTTCCTGCAGGAACTACAAGTGTGTGACGTGCACTTCTATCTCGCCGATATACAGGGGATGTCTCCTGGCAAACCTTGTCAAGGGAATCGGAGTCATTATTCAGACACCCAACTTCTCTTTTGAGCAGACAACTGACAGCTTCTTTACTATCTTCGATAACGTGAATGGCTTTCTCCTCATGAATTAATGATATAGGTGCCACAGGAGAGGAAATTAGTGTTTTGCCTTCCATCCGATGTTGTGCATCTGTTAAATCAGAGGGGATAGTTCCATAACCAGGTTGTGCAGAAGAGCAATTAGCTATCCTTTCAATTTGATGAGCATCAGATTCAGAAGCATGACAAGGAAGACTGTTTCTGCAATCGGACGTATCATTCAAAATGCCATCAGCTATATCGAGACTTGATCCTACAGGGAAAATAGCACCTTTATCATCCTGGTTGAGTTTGACTTCAGAGGAAGCATCAGCATTGGACCCTGAAATATAGCTTATTACTTTACTAATTCCAGCTCTCAGGCACATATTGAAGCTGATTTGTCAGTTCAATTTAACAAGGCATCATGAGAAGCAAAGAACTTGAAAAGATGGATAGCATATGGATAAACAAGAACAGTATCAATATATATCAGATACCTGTTGAAGTAACTTGGTCTTCACTGAACTGATCCTTCAATAGAGGCTTCTCTAACATATCTGTGCCAGGGAACACGATCATACTCATGTACTTCATTTCCTGCCTCTTTGATTTTTCAAGGGGTTTGAAACCAAAAACCTTTGTCCATGTGTCAAGAAGTTCTGGAATAGCAGGTATAACCAGCTTCTCAACACCAAGAGAACAAAGAGCCTGACAAGAGTTTCAAGAAGAAAGACTTCAGGTAGCTGCTGAAGAGCATACAAATAACATAGGCTTCCATGCATGATAACACTTGTTACATCTCATGGTGTCACAAATATAGCTGCTTCACCTTTTTTTCCTCTACCTAATGATACCAAATCTGTATTTCGTAATCCAGATTATATTTGGCCTTGGTGACTAAAACGGAATTTTGATTACCAGTTAGAAACACAAGGCACAAGAGAGGAAGGAGAGAGATAATGATGGTATTTATGGGTGTGGATGTGTGCTACCTTCACTATGTTCGGGAGGATCTTATAGATCAACTCAGCTTTACAAGAATAGGTCACAAAGTAGAACCCAGACCCATACACTGGTCAAAAGAGCACTGCTAATGTTAAGAAGTTTGAATTGTAAAATCAATCAGCTCGATAGGAGAAGGTTTTGCTGCAAGGACTCATCAGAAAGCTCTTGACCAGCAAATAGATACAGATAAACAGTTAAATGTTCTAATGAAGTTTGAATTTCAGAATGTACAGCAGTATACTAAAACTCGACTTGAGTTTAGGCCTAACTCCAATAATAGTTGTAAACAATTAAACAATTATATATGCAAGACTTGAAGGGTTAATTACATTAACCTCCCCCAAGGTCCACTCAAATCACAGATATCTCCCCTTTGATTTTCAAGTTTTGCATACATCTCCCCTGTTTTCAGACTTCCGTAACATAGTATTGGTCAAATGATGGACCTTTATGTCAACAACTGACTGTTTACCAAACATGAGATCCTAAACATTAAAGATAGGTTGTAGCCAGTGTTTTAAAAGGCGGGGACGTGAGGCGAGGTGTTTTACTTAATACAGGACAAGATGAAAGTCCCAAGGCATAAGCCTAATCGTTCTTTAGATATTTTAATTTTATAAATCAATTAAATGGCATAATGACACAAGAAAATATGAAAAATACATTGAACATTCAAGAAAATTGGAAGGAATTGGAAAAGCTCTTAGAAAACAAACAATCTAGCACGCTTATATAAGTACAAACAATGCAGTTGTATTAAAGTTATATGAGATTAACAATAACGTCTTAACTTTCAAACAACAAAAAAACAGAATTTCTTAAATAATATTATCAGATCGTACAGTATACCTTTCTTAACCTAAATAATTAGTTCTTTATCAGTATTATAATTTAAAACATTACTTTCAGGAAGAAATATAAATTTGAGAGGCAAAGAACTAAGACATGAAAATCAAAGCAAGCTAAGTTGCTCGGACTTGGGTCAGATCTAGGGTGTCCGATACGGGTGCGGATCTAGAGGTCAGATCCTTCATGATTTAAATTTTAAGAATCTGGGGTACAGATACAGATGCGAAGATTCGGCTAAAAATAATTCAAATATCTATAAATAGAGTTATATGTTAAAATTATGAGACATTAAGTGGAAAACTTGCAAGGTATTCTGAGGAAAGATATCAATCAAGAGGAGAAGGACTGACATAGAACTTTATATATACAAGGTACTCCATTTTCTTCAATTTCATCTTAGCTTTTGTTTTGATTACAATAATCATTGTATCCGTCCCGGACTTCTTCATTGATTTTGGTCAAAGTATCCAAAATCAGTTGACTAAATCTGGAACAGATCCCACACCCACATTGTGTCGACACGGATGCAGCACCGAAAGTAAAGAGCCTGAGCAACTTAGATAGCAAGTGAACATATAAACTTCATCTATCGATATTCATAAGAAATTTTCAAGTGGTGTTCACCCTCTTAATGTTCTCAATCATAAAATATGCAATATTATGGCTCATTATTTGACTTATCTCAATCTTCATATTTTCTATAGATGATAAGAACTTTTACTAGTAATGTGTTTTAAAGAATTTGAGGGGGATAAATAGGGAATCTGAGACATGATTTGATAAGAACTATTGATCGAGTCCTGAGCATTGAGCATTACTCGTGCTTAAGTAAGCACACAGTCGAACGCTTGAGCATAAGTCTCACAGAACAAAACCCACACATGTGCCTCAAGGCGAGCCCCGGTCAAGTCCCAAAAGAAACTTTTAGAACACCAGTTGTAGCATTAGAATGAAAAAATGTTTCAGATATATCATTCCTAAACTTACCTGGAATAGGATTTTAAAGAAGATTACAAGTGACAAAATAAATATACAACCTTTAATTTATAGAAATCATTCAAAAAATACATCGACTCTACACAATGTTGTCATCAATATCTACCTCCAATGGAAAAAAAAAGAATTGAACAAAAGGCTTTACTAAAGGAAAGTTCTTCAAAATTCTCAATCTATTTTAGGGCCCATTTGGACCTGCGATATGGAATCCTGATTTAAAATCTGATTGATTTGAAGTTGAAATTTTGTATGGACATGCAATTTGGATTTCATAAGTTGTATGTTTTCTCATAAACATGAAAACACCACAAAATGTGAAAACTACCAAAATTTCCCCAATTCTTATGCAATCTTTACCAAATGAGCAAATCATAGTTCATAAACAAGATATTGGAATATCCTAAGGCGCTGCATTGATAAAGCGATTACAAACTACAAAATTTCAAAGAACACATAATTTATAAAGATCCACTTGTCAGCAATAGTATTCTTTAATACAACCCTTCACATGGTACGGACAATCTCTTCAAGTCGAGCATGAGCCTTTCTTTGCAAAATTTAAAATGATGAGTCTTTTCTTTATGGGACAAGTTTTACATTAACAAAAAAAAATTAACAATTTGGAATTCCAAATCATGCTTTTGAAGAAATTGAGATTTGAACTCATGATCCCAAATGGCACGTCCAAACGTTGATTTGAAAACATGATTTCATACCACATGGTCAAACGTTAGAGATCTATTATTCCTAAAACTTACCTGGAATAGATTTTTAAGGAAGATTACAAGTGATCAAATAAATATTGACCTTTTATTTATAGAAATCATTTAACAAATACATCAACTCTACACAGCTTTGTCATCAAATATCTACCTCCAATGGAAAAAAGAAATGAATAAAAGGCTTTACTAAACATAGTCCTTCAAAATTCTCAATCTATTTTAGTATATACTTTGTTTAAAACTCAAAAAGTTTAAAAATCAAAACTATCATACTTCAATACTGCTTTTTGAATAAGGAATTAGTCAAATTTCCAACTTCTTTTCAAGCACATCTGATAAGTTCAAGTCAATACATTTAATATTTGTTTTTTTTTAGAATGGTAACTTCTTTCATCTATATATCCACAGGTATACTACATCAAAAATATGTAGTCCCCCTTCCAAAGTATTACAAAACTATTTGATTCCTATTTGTACCTTTTGTTACAAATAGTCTAGAACATCAAAAATATCTTCGGCTGTCCTAACACTTTTTGTTCACACCAAAAATAGTAAAGAGCTAAACAGTTCATCTTAAAATTCTGTAAATTGTTCTGCTTCCCCTCAAAACATCTTTGATTTCTTTCTTTCCATATTGTCCACCATATACATGCGGGGACAATCTTCCATCTCTCCTCCTTTTCTATAGTGTTTCCCACTCTGATCCAGCACTTTAAAACACCTTCTATGTTCCTTGGTTTTACCCAAGTGATCTTTCTTAGGCTGATGAATATCCTCCAAAGCTGATCTGCCCATGTGCAATGTAAAAAGAGATGGTTAACTGTCTCTGCTTGTTCCCCACATAAATAGCACCTAGAACATAGTTGGAACCCCCTTTTCTTCATATTTTCGTGTGTTAGCATTGCTTCCTTAGCCAAAAGCCATGAGAAACAGTTGACCTTGTAAGGGATTTTGACCCTCTATATCATCTTCCATGGCCAATGTTCCCCTTTGGTTTGTGAGGTGGTGAGATCTCTGTATGCAGAGTTTACTGTGAAAACTCCTTTGCAACCTATCTTCCAAACTGTTGTGTCCTCTTCCCCAGTTAGATTGCTGAAAGGTTCCATTGTATTGTAGAAAGCACCTATCCTCTCCATCTCCCAATCATTTAAATTCCTTCTAAGCTGCAAATTTCATCCTTTTCTTCATATTTTCGTGTGTTAGCACTACTTCCTTAGCCAAAAGCCATGAGAAACAGTTGACCTTGTAAGGGATTTTGACCCTCCATATCATCTTCCATGGCCAATGTTCCCCTCAGGTTTGTGAGGTGGTGAGATCTCTGTATGCAGAGTTTACTGTGAAAACTCCTTTGCGACCTATCTTCCAAACTGTTGTGTCCTCTTCCCCAGTTAGATTGCTGAAAGGTTCCATTGTATTGTAGAAAGCTCCTATCCTCTCCATCTCCCAATCATTTAAATTCCTTCTAAGCTGCAAATTCCATCCTTTTCTTCATATTTTCGTGTGTTAGCATTGCTTCCTTAGCCAAAAGCCATGAGAAACAGTTGACCTTGTAAGGGATTTTGACCCTCTATATCATCTTCCATGGCCAATGTTCCCCTTTGGTTTGTGAGGTGGTGAGATCTCTGTATGCAGAGTTTACTGTGAAAACTCCTTTGCAACCTATCTTCCAAACTGTTGTGTCCTCTTCCCCAGTTAGATTGCTGAAAGGTTCCATTGTATTGTAGAAAGCACCTATCCTCTCCATCTCCCAATCATTTAAATTCCTTCTAAGCTGCAAATTCCATCCTTGTCCGGTCCACATTTCAGATACAGTGGCCTGTTGTTGTAGGCATAGGATGTGAATGTCTGGATAAAGTTGTTTCAGGGGTCTCTGATCTATCCATCTGTCCTCCCAAAATGATACTTTCTGACCATTCCCCAATTTGAAGCAAATTCTGGATAGGACTAGTGGCCAGAGATTCCTAATGGATCTACTAATGCTCATCCATAGGGAGTAACTACCATCTTTGTTATCCATTTATCCTTCATTTCATACTTTGCCCTGATTACCTTCTTCCATAGTATATTTTCCCCTGTAACAAACTTCCAAAGCCATTTCATCATTAGGCTCCTATTCTGCATTTTCATATCCCTGATCCCCATTCCTCCTTCTTTCTTGCTTTTTGTTACCACCTCCCATTTGACCAAGTGAAACTTCTTCTTGTCTTCATTCCCCTGCCAGAGAAAGTTTCTTCTTAGGACATCGATCCTCTTTATCACATTGTCTGGAGCTGGGAAAACAGACATCATATATGCTGGAAGTGCATCAAGCACACTATTAACCATAGTCAATCTACCTCCTAAAAAGAGGTATTGACTCTTCCAGTTGGTAAGTTTCTCATCACACTTTTCAATTACCCCATTCCAGATCCCTTTAGACTTGCTTTTGGCTCCCAAAGGCATGCCTAAGTATATGGTTGGTAGCTCACCTACTCTGCCACCCAAAACTGCTGCCAAACTGTCCATCTCTGCCACTTCATTTATAGGATATATGAAGCTCTTTCCCCAGTTGATGTGTAAACCAGAAACTGCTGCAAATATGATGAATATCACCCTCAAGATTAGGGGTGGGCAAAAAAACCAGAGAACCGAAAAAACAAACCGAACTGAATTAGTTCGGTCCTTCGGTTTCGATTCTTCTTCTTCGATTCGATTTTGGTTTATTTTTTTCGATACTTCGATTCTTCGGTTCGGTGTTCGGTTTAAGGGTAACGGTTCTTAGGTGCACCGGAGAACCGAACCTTTATTAATTAATTAATTTTTTAAGAAAATATTTATATTCTATTTAATTTATAATTTAATTTATAAACCTAGAAATATTAAATCTTCACAAGTCACTAGTAGTATATAAATGCTTCAAGGGAGGTTTCAATTAATTCATCATCACATGAACAACTGATCAACTCACATCATCAATTATCACTCTTAATTCCTCTAATTGTATTCATCGCTTTTTTTTCAATAATTATAATGGAGTCAGTGAAATAAATGGTAGCAGAAAAGCCGGTGATGTTCAACAAAAGCAAGTGTTACATTTAGGCGGCAACTATATGCGCTCGCTATTTCTTAGTGTGTAGGCATTTTAATTCTGTCATACATGCCATTGTCAATTGCTAGAACTATTTTGATAATTTTGTTTCTCACTTGCACCGAAAAACCCGATTTAGAAACACCGAACTAAACCGAATCGAAGTTCAAAAAAACCGAACCGAACCGAATTAGTTTGGTTGGGTGTTTGGTGCACATTTTTGTAAAACCAAAAATCGAAGAACCGAACTTTGACAAAACCGAACCGAAGAACCAAACGCCCACCCCTACTTAAGATCAGCATCTGATCTTTTTCTGCTCCACAAAAAACTAGAGTGTCATCTGCATATTGCAGATGAGTTATTTCCAGATTATTTGTTGCCCTGTTGCCACCTGAAAACCCTTGATCCAACCTCTCTCCTTGGTTGTTTGAATCATGTTGCTTAGTCCTTCCATTGCTAGGGTGAAAAGAAAAGGAGATAGAGGGTCTCCCTGTCTCAAGCCCCTCTGTGAAGGGAAAAAACCACTGGGTGTTCTATTGATTAGTATAGAAAATTTAACTGTACTAATTCGATATTTCACCCAGTTGATCCATTTAGCTCCGAATCCCATTCTTTGCATCATAAGAATCAAAAAATTCCAGTTCAAGTGGTCATAAGCCTTCTGTATGTTGAGCTTACAAAGAATCCCTGGCTTTTGGCTTCTTTGTCTAGACTCCATACACTCATTTGCTATCATCAATGCATCCATAATTTATCTACCTTTTATGAATGTCATTTGTTGTTTGTCCACAAGGTTGTGTATAACTTTCTTCAGTCTTTCTACCATGAGCTTGGCTATGATCTTGTACACTCCTCCTACCAAGCTTATAGGTCTGAAATCATTCAGCTCCATAGCCCACTTTCTTAGGTATTTAGAGCTACAAAAGTGGCATTGATGCTTTTCTCGAAGATTTCTTCCTTGTGAAAATTCTATACTGCTGCAATTAGTTCAGTGTTGATGGCTTCCCAACATTGGCTGAAGAAGGCCATGGAAAAACCATCAGGCCCTGGTGCTTTGTCACCTGCACATGCTTTTATACCCTCCAAATTTCCTGTTGCTCAAATGGTGCCATCAGTAGGCTATTTTCCTCTTCTCCAATCCTTGGACAGTTTCTCATGTCTAGATGTGGTCCCCAGTCTTCTGATTCAGAGTATAGCTTCTCATAATAACTTATTATCTCTTCCTGAACCGTTCTGCTTTTGCCAGTATCACCTCTCTCACTTTTAACTTTTCAATTGTGTTAATTCTCCTGTGTGCATTGGCAGTTCTATAGAAGAAACCAGTGTTCTTGTCACCTTGCTTTAACCATACCGCCTGGACCTTTGCCTCCATGCAATTTCTTCCCTTCTGGCTATGTCTTCAAATTCCATATTAAGAGTTAGTCTAGAGGTTATTTCTTTTGCCTCTAGAGCTCTGTGTTCCTGCATCTCCTCTAATTCAGCTAGTTGTCTCAACACCTCTTGCTTTTGGACTTTCAAGTTTCCCTAGACAGTTTTGCTCCACTCTTTCAATTTCCCTTTTAATGCTCTAAGCTTGCAACAAGGATATAATCTGGTTTCCCAGTGAACTTGAAGGAATCCCACCACCCCTTAACTCTCTCCGGGAAGCCCTCTGTCTCCCACCACCAATTCTCAAACTTGAAGTAGGATTTAGTGTTCTTCCGGTCACCATATTGTAACATTATGGGTGAGTGATCAGAGGTTATTCTAGGCAGTAGATTCTGCCTTATATTTCTGAAATTTGCTTCCCATTCTTCAGAAAAAAGTATTATGTCCAGTCTAGAAGCTGTTGTGAGTCTGTCCCCTTTCTTCCAAGTGTACTTCCCCCCCGATAATTCTATGTCCACCAGCTCCAGATCCTCAATGACATCTGAAAAGTCTGTCATGCCTTTGTTGATTCTGCTGCAGTTTTTCTTTTCTGATGGATGTCTATCAGTATTGAAGTCTCCACAAAAGGACCCAAGGTCCAGAAACTAGACCCTGGCTGCTCCAATTTCAAACCAAGTCTCTTCCCTCTCCTCTCTTTCATTTGGAGCATAGACTCCTGTAAGATGCCAATTAAAATCTTAGCATTTCCCTATGAAGCTACAGGTTACAGAATACATCCCCACACTGCTAATTTCCCCCTCCCACATTTTGTTGTCCCACATGATTACTATGCCACCCCTAGTCCCACTCGCTTCCAATTGAGCATAGTTGACCCACCTATTACCCATACTTCTTTGACTATATCTGTGATTTCCCCTTCCACTTTTGTCTCTTGAAAACAGACCACATCTGCTTTCCAAGTTCTCAAGATGTTTTTTATCACTATCCTTTTCCTAGCACAATTCATCCCCCTTATGTTCCACGATACTATATTTAGTTTCATCGATCTTTTATGGCCAGATATCCCCCTTTACTTCTAGAGCCAAAACTCATGAACTTAGTATCCAACTCTAGACCTTTCAGCTCATTCACCCCTCTCTTTTTAGCTACTGATTGTTCCCCCTTAGTTTCTTTATTTTCCTGCTTGTTGATGTCTATCTTCATGAAGAGTTCTTCTGCTTTCTCCTCACAACCTCTAAAATCAACCCCGAATTCTGCACTCAGTCTGATTATATGTTGTCTAATCCAGCTAGGCGTACATCTTGATTGGGTGCAATCTTCTGTTGGTAGTTGTATCTTCAAAGGAATTACATCTTCTGGGATATCATCGTTATCTTCTCCCTGCATTTCCAGTTGTGTTAATTGTGTTTCCTGCCTCTCCAACTCTGTTACTTCTACTGCCACTATAGCTTTTTCTGCTTCCTTCAACACCCCTTTGTTTTGATCACACTGAAGAAATAAATTCTCCCCCATCTCCTGATTTCCCAGCTTGTCAAAGCTATTGTGTGTAGAGATTTGCGTTATTGGCCATGATCTCAATACTAACTATGTCCATGACCTAGGCTTCGTTGTTGTGATAATTTTGCTTCTTTTCTGTTGGGACTAAAATGTTTAGGCCCATAGAAGCCTTTCTAGTGACTTTGCCAGCATTAGCCCATAAAGGCCCTTTCCCTTTTAAATTCGACTCACGTGACCTCTCACGTGTCTTCCAATTTAAAATTTTGCCAACTGTTGAGGTCCCCACATGACCTGCTTTGCTGACTTCTAGATCTTTCCCTAAAGTGGAAACAAAACCTTTATCACCCACTGGTCTGCTGACTTCTGAATCTTTCACTAAAGTGGAAACAAAACGTTTATTACCCATTGGTTTGCTGACTTCTGGATCTTTCACTAAAGTGGAAACAAAACCTTTAATATCCACTGGTCTGCTGAACAAAACCTTTATTACCCACTGGTCCGAACTGATCTCCCCCTCTTCTTTTCCTCCTTTCTGATGGTCACTGAAATTTCACACCAGATCGGAATCTGGTAGACATAACCTTCACTGGTGATCTCTATTTCCCTTGGCACCATCCTCCCATCTCACTTTACCTTGATACGGGCCCAGTTTAGGTGGTTTTTTAGTGCTGTTTCTTCTGCAGTCTCGATAAAACCTCCACACTGATCACCGATTTGCTTGAAGATTTCATGTGACCATATGCTCAGAGGTAATCCTAGAACTCTTATCCAGACCCAATCTCTCGTCACTTCTTCCGGCCAGCAACCTGTAGTTGGACTCCACCATTCAAGGCTTAGACTCATCTTCTTCTAGACCCAGACCCAGACCCCCGCCATGACGTGCTCTGCTGCAACTCTTGAGGGAAGTTCGAACAGAAAATGTTCATCATTCATAGCGAACACACTGACACCTATGGATGACTTCCATGTGTTGCATGCCCATCTTCTTACATCGTTTAGAGTTGGGATCTCCAGTAGAGAGTTCTGGGATTTCCCGACAATGCATTTGTTCAGTAGATCTGTCTCCGATGTTGTTGCTCCATTCATTACCCTTATGCGAGTGCCTACTGCTTGCACTTGTGCCTTCTTCGTGGATTCCGTCGTCTATCTATTACTCTTGAAAGCCTCTCTGAAGGAGATATTCATATGCTTTCCGATGTTCCTTTGTGATTTCTGCTCTGTTGTAGACTCTATTGTAGGCTCATATATGAACTTTGCTATTTTATGAGCGATGTTTCCCCAACCCCCTTTATACGATGTTTCCGATGTAATGATGACAAATTTATTCTGTCCTTGAATAGCAATAAAACTGACGTATCTGCCATTTTCATTGTATTTAAGAGAGCAATAAATTCTGAGAAGTGATCCTTTAAGTTCCATCTCCTAATTACTTTCCCCTGAACCTTCGATGCATCAATAAATACAGAGACCAACCATCTCAAAACTTTAATGCTTATCTTCACCCTCCTCATTAAATTCCTACTTCGCTCTGTCCATTCGTACCATGTTTCTGCACCTTCTTTGCACCTAGTGATTTCATAAGATTTGAAACTCGCGTTGTAGAATATGCTACTATCCCCCAGTGATATATTTCCGGCCATAGTCGCCGGAATAGATCCCAGACAGAAAGGATAGAATTAAATTAAAACCTCGTAAGTTGTGCCGAGAGCATTTTTGGAAAAGTAAACTACTCATATATGATAATAGGAAAATTGAGATTTTTATTTAATATTTGTCCATCATAGAAAATAAAGGTGGGTTCTAAATAAGGGGTCAACATGTCAAATTTTCAAAACAAAATTGATTTCTTACTCTTTTGAAAAACTTGCACATTTAGACACTATATATAAATTTTACAAGATGCTTGAAATATCATCATCTAGAAGAATTGTCTGACTCCCCAAAAAGTAATATGTCATTCTTTTTTTCCAACGGACAGGGTAATATTTTTCAAACAGAAGCTCTAGGTAATAAAAGAATAAAACTATTTAAGAAGCAAGAAGAAAAATCTAGGAAAACCAAGAAAATATAGATGGTAAACCGAAAAAATATATAAACTTGTTAAATATAATTGTGTGGGCGAAACAGTCAAATAGGAGTAACTGTTAAAAAGTACTTCATCTTTCATTATTTATGGGATATTCTTTCCTTTTAGGGTTATTCCAAAATGTCTGATACCATCCCTTTCCTAAAAAAACACCATTCACAATTTTCAATAATTCAATTGATTAAATTATTCAAATCTTTAACTTTGATGTGATATTTTCTCTATCAAACTAGTTTCAACTATTACCTTACATTGAGCGTGGAGAAGCATCGAGAACCCGATTTTTTTTCTTCGGAGTCGTTTCTTTTTCCATCCTATTTTCTGCCCGACCACTACTATAATATACAAGTCAAATTAGCATCTTAATTCCCAAGGCCATTGAAACAAGCTGCATAAAATGTGATGGAATGAGTAGTTTGTTACACAATTTTATTTTAGGGGGCATTCAGGTCTTTACAATAGGTGAAGCCTAATAGCAAATATATGTTGTTAGAGAAAGAATGATTAAGGAAAAATAAGCGGCAACTCATTCACCCAGCAGGGATGGAGCAAAACCAGAAAAGCACATATTATCTTCCCTGGCCAAATCCAGTTTGAACTTACTTAAAGAAGCACCCACTAGTAGGGGCCTAGGGTCAATGAAGTGAGATGAAAATCATGGGAGACTAGGATTTCGAATCCCAATAGATACAAACAATGACAGTTGATTTCTTTCCATCTACCTAAGCCTTGGGGAAAGTAATACTAGTGCTAGTGAGAGGTAACAAGTACCAAGTGGAATAGTCAAGGTGCACGCAGGCTAACCCGAACACCATCAAATAAAAAAAGAGAGGACTAAAGAATCACCAAAATCTGACAGCCTTAGATTTTCAAATCAAGATCAGACAAAATACATATTTTGTCCCCTAAACTTGTCTCAAAAAACATTTACACACCTAAACTTTGTGAGCATCTCTTACCCCTGATCTTGTTTGTAGTGAACCAAATACCACCCCAAGAGCTAATGTGGCAAAAAATATATGGATACAGGCGTGCAAGGAGCAAAAAGTAAAGCAAAATAAGTGACAGGTGCCCCCCACCCCCACCCCCTCATAAAAAAAACCATCTTTAAAGAGGAGGAGACAAAAGCTGTTGGTGTTAATGGTGGAGGATGCAACTGATTTCTCATTTGGTGGTGGTGGTGTTGGTGGTTTTAGAAGGGTGTGACTATTGATTATGGTGTTCTTGGGGTTGCCTAAAGGAGCTCCATGGTATGGTGGGGGTGTGCTGGGAAATGGAGAGAAGAAGAGAGGAAGAGGAGCGGTTTTGGGCAATGAATAAAAAGGGCAGCCCGGTGCCCTAAAGCTCCCGCTATGCGCAGGGTCCGGGGAAGGGCCCGACCACAAGGGTCTATTGTACGCAACCTTACCTTGCATTTCCGCAAGAGGCTGTTTTCAAGGCTTGAACACATGGCAGCAACTTTACCACATGTAGGCTTGCAGCAACAGCACCTCACACCATGAATTTGGTTTTACATGTCTCAGGATGGTATTAGGTTCACTTTGAACATGATCAAGGGTAAGCGGGCACCCGCAAAGTTCAGGTGTGTAAGAGATTTTTCATGACAAGTTTAAGGGACAAATATGTATTTTCACTTAAGATAAATATATCTATTATATCTAGGAATCTTGAAATCACAAACAACAAAATTCAAACATTAAATGCAGTAAATCCAAATCTCACATTTCCCAAGAGGCTCAGGACAAAACATCTTAGCTTCTGAAGGTAATGGGCCAATACTCGAAACATTATATGAGTACAAGAATCTAGCTCTTCTTAAAAAGAATTACCTCTCATCTACAGATTATTTTTATTAGTAAAGGACAATTCATCTATAGGTATCAAGCAATAATTCTATCATGTCAGTCTATTGGAAAGAACGGTAGAAGATTATACTTGTAGAGTATATAGAACCATCAATAAATACTTCGAGTAGGGAGAGAACTATAATGCAACTCTGTTTATACGGAGAAGTAGCATGCCACTTTAAAAATGTCAGAAGCATCAAACTAGCTTATTACATAATCATACCGTTTCAATTGCCGTGAGAAGCCGACGGGCCATTCCTTGACGACGATACATATATCGGGTTCCAATAAATGGCATCTCAGCAACCTGATTCCCGTGAATCCTACGTATAGAGTATAATCATTTTGATTTGTTATTATCACAATCATTGAATAGAAAAGACAGTCAAACTCATCTTTAGCTTTCTCAAATAAAGAGAGTCAAACTCAAATAATTCTAGATACCACTACTACAAATTTCTCCAGAATCCATTAAGCACGAGGAGATGTGGCAAAAAAATTAAGCACATTAAGAGATAGACACATCATCAAACGTCAATTTAGAACAAGCAGGTAATATTCAAAGTAGTATGTTACATCCCTCTATGGAGTACCTATATCGCATGTGCCTGGCTTTATTATCTGGGCTACACAAGTACACCAGCCTGTCAACCAGTTCAGCCCGGTATTTTTAGATATGAATTTAGATTATTGCCACGCATAGTTCAGCAAGAGTAAATGATCCTTCACACACACTTAATTACCAAGTAAAATAAATAGATGTTAACCAGAAGTGGGGCAAACATATAGTTTATAGTATAAAAGATTACGCTGTTCTTTCTTGCAATCTACCAAAGGACAAACATATCACAGCATGAGCATACAACTATTACTTGTGGCCAACTTTTTAATTCGCGTGGGATGGTAATTAAATGTCAATGAAATTAACTAGGTAGTTTGGCTGTTTGAATCACTTTTAAGTTTTCACCTACATCAGTCACAACCTTGTGGCAAAACCATGGGACTGATTCTACATTGACTATTCAAGAAGGACAGGAATTGCTTATATTACAGCTGTAAAATGTCCATTCAAGTGCCTCCAGATTGCTAACAAAGCAAAAGTATTTCAATTAATCGCAACAAACCTAACCACAAAGAAATCAAATACAGTAACCAAGTAATCTGCAGCAAGGATAGCCTAGATCATATTATCACACGGTATCTTTGCTGGAACCGTTCATCTGGAAAGTAGCGGTAGAACTTTTCTGGTATTGATGTAACTATTTTTGGACGTTGAAGCGCTGTAGCTCCCGGTTTCTGTCTATTAATATGCACACGATGTTGAGGCATCCATTTCTGAGCGTTGAACCGTCAAGTATTGGGACCTAGGATGCTCAGAGCTAGTGCTGCGACGCCAGCTTTTCAGTTATAAGTATTTCAGGTTTCAAGTTAACAGATTCAGTTATAGGAATTCCCTTGATTCTTCAGCCGACGCTAAAAATGCCGCCACAAATCAGGTTCGCTTCTTCACTGTTTATGTAGTGGAAAGGACCCTCAACCTCTAACCATGAGGTTGGGGGTTGGAGTTCGTTATGGGAGCAAACGTGAGACAGAGCCACCGTTGACTCCTAGACAGGTAATTCCAGGTGTGGGGCCAACAAAACAATATGCTTTGGTCATGAAGCACATAGAATCATAGACACAATACAGAATCATGATCACAATGAGTAGGAAATACTACAACGAAGACTAAAAAACTCAACTAACACTCACCTTATGGAAGCAGCAGAGATAAGTTCATCACCCTTCTCCAGAATAATAGTATAGAACCCATTATAGTTCAGCCGCCTAAAGTTAGACCTGGTATCAAAAGAGGAAAATAAAGTTAAATTTCTTAATCAACTTATCAAAGAAAGATAAGTGCCTTAATCATCAACCATGTACACCATCACTGGAATTGTTTAGTGTACAACTGTAGTATTAAAAACAAGGACAACTTTGCAGAAGAACTATAATAAAAAAAGAATAGAATCAAAATTTAGAATCCAATGAAAAGGTAAAGGTACGATTTCAGTGCAAAAAACTAAAAAAATAATCGCACGTCAATGCCATTGACATGTGACATGTCCTGATCATTCGAGATGACGAGAAAAAAGAAATTAAAAGCTATGAGCATGAACAGGGAAATTACCAGTTGTTCTAAAGATGTCAGGACAACGGACTCAGTAATCCAAAAATCAACCAACACTTACCACACTTCTATCTAGAACTAACAGAAGAAACAAACTCTATATGGAATTCTTCAAATGGCATTACTTAAATAGACAAAGCATGCTTAGACAGGAATAGAAAAACTCATAATAGCAACAAATTGACTATGCCGTCGCTTTAATATAAATTCCTGAGAACGGATTATCACAAGCTTCAGAGATGCTCACCCACAGCTATAAACAACGCTCTGAATTATATTGATTTTACTTCGCTGGTCAACTATGGGCACAAAACACTCATTCATAATGGAGAAAGCAACAGCTAAATTGCAATTGCATTCAATGTCTACTAGATCATCAGTCAAATTTGTATCCCTGCCAAAATCACGATGTCGAAGAAGTCTCCAACAAAATCCTTCATCAAAGTCATGCTTTACACCAAGAAGCTCCTGCAGGACCTCAAAGATCTGTTGAAGAACATGTGAGATTATTCCACTGCATAGAAATTCATATACATAAATTGTATAGATATAGTGTACTCTTAGTCTGAGAAAGAAAGTTCTAGATAATATTCCAGCTTATAGCATGGTTTTGGATCAAGTGAGACCTCATCACTCACGAGTCTGGAGTCTAAAGGACACATTTTGGAAGCCAATAAACAAAACAGGTTGCCAAAAAAATTATGTACCAAAAGGGGTTGTCGCATACTGAGTAGCGAACTGTCAAACTTTTTAACATCTGCTTTCTATATTAAAAAAAAATTATAGGCAGTTTGCACCACAATAAGCAAACTGCCAAGAATTCTTTTTTAACACTTCGCTACTCATTATGCGAACTCTTCCTTTTTAAATACAAAATATGCAAGTATCGAAGTTATGGCATTGAGGATACGGTTTGGACATTGCTTTTTTTATTTGTGTGACAGTGAGTTTGTGATTAGCTGGAAAAAGAGAAAGCAACCTTTTAATTTGTTTGTGTTAATTTTAGAAAGAGTTATCCATTATATGTTGCATGTTGTTGATTTGGTGAAAGCATTTATTATGGTTAAGTTGTATTTGGCAGTTCGCTACACATTATGCGAACAACCCCTTTTGGTACGTAAAGTTTTCTGCAACCCATTTTTGTTTGTTGGCTTTCAAAAGGTGCCCTTTAGGCTCCAGACTCCATCACTCACTGTGGGATAAACATTATATTAGTTACAATGTAATCCACACACAAATGCATCAGAGGATTGAAGCGCAATTTGGCAACTTCTCTCTTCTTTTTCAACAGATTTCATTAAGTGCATGTGACAGATAAATGAAATGAATAACTTCTTCAAGGCTAGAAACAATGTGATCTGGAAGTTGCAGAAACTGCAATCTATCTAATTGAACGAGTGCAATACCTTCTGGCATCCCTTTCCGCAAAATAATAGATCTCTAGAATCAAAATCCAGAGCACTGTCACCAGGGACACAAGGCAAATGGACTGCAAAAGTCAAAGCAGATACATTTGTCTAGTTCATCCAATTCATTTTACAAATTTAGAGCAAAAAATAACTAACAAAAGAGGATTCGAAATATACATCTTCCCTCACACAAATGGCATGTTAACAATTCAGAGACTAGCATAACATCCTGAACATCATTCTCTGAGGAGTTTCTGACAACTGTCCCACAGAATTTGCATGAACAATAAACACATCTCCAATCTCCAGAAGGTAACTTCTGCAACACATTTGAAAACAGTAAGACATACTTTTGCTCACAATTTTGGGAGTAAGTTGGGAGAGTTTATGAGAGTGCCAGAGATTACAATTTACAAAAGAATATGCAATATATTCCCATGAGCAGACCTCATTATTTCTACTGCTTACACTTCTATTTTAATCTTTCTTTATATGGTAAACCTTTCTATACTATCCAATAGCCAAACAGTGGTCATTTTCCACTTTGCTCCATTGGTGACTCAACCACCCAACCTTATGGAGGGAGGTGTAGGGTCTACGTCACTTAGCAATCTTTCCGTGTTTTCTAACTGCTTACACTTTGACAGAAATTTACTACTTGCCTGCAAGAAGTAGCAAAAAAGACATATTCACAATAACTTATTTATACGACAGGCTTTTGGCAGCTGGGATGATAAAGTCAAACACTGAACCAACTTACTGGCTGCCATATTTATAGCTAACATACCTGCCAGAATGATGTATTCTCTAGTAACTCTATCATAGGAAAGGCAAATTTTTATCTGTTAGTGTGGTGTGACAATGATTCCATCAAATGTCCATTACCAAATAAGAAATTGACATAGACATACTTTTAGCTTCTGTATGTGTACAGAATATACAATAAGAAGTGATTTTGAAAAGGAAAAGATATCATACTCTTCCACATATGATTTATCATATTCTAAAGTACACCAGAATCCAGATAGAGAAATTTATAGGTTTCAGATAAAGTTTATTAGTTGGATAGAAGAATTTTAAGCATTAAAAATCCTAACAATCTGTTCATGGTACTACTGAACTCCAACTGCTTTATTTTCAATTCAAATTTGACTGATTTTTCTGTATCTTCCAGTATTCTCAATAGTGCATTTGAGGCGCACCTAAACCTTGAAGTAAGTCACTATGTTGACTGGCACTTTCCCTTGTTAGGTTGGTGTTTCCTTGCTAGCCAACCAAATGTTTTTTCTAAGTTAGATTAATTAAGCCATGGATTACCTATCCAAAGAAATAAAGTACGTGAGTTTTAGCCTTAAAAACGGGTGACAATAAATGATAAATACAGCCTACACAACTACATATTGATTGTTACGGAAGTTCTATTGGATGAATACATTAGTCAATGTTACAAAATTCAATTTAAGAAAACTAGTAACTAAATTCGTATTACATTCAAAGTGACAGTTAAAATAATAGTCTAACATATCATCCTACAATTCCTAGTCAATAACAATGTGAATACACCATATCTGCAACACCAATGGCAGTACCCCATGCATGTATTACTCAAACTGCACAAAATGCACCTCAAAGATCATTGTTTTTCCTCAGAAGAGATTTACCAACTGGCCTGCAAAGTGAGTCTTATAGCTGTTGGTTGCTTTTTGCAAAATCTCACAAGACACAACTCCAGATGAAATAGATTAAATATAAGTCTTGGATACATATACAACAATACTTCAAGAAGACATAATATAATCTCCATCATACAAATTAAGCAAGCAGTCCTACTGCAGCTTTGGTATACTTCCATTAACAGGTTACAGCATGTCTCGTTCAACTAAACGACATGCTAAGAATGTTATTCCAAAATGCAAAACTATAAATTTTAGGTACAAATGAGCAGCCAATAAGGGGATTGCGCTATGCATATTGGTTAGAAGGGGCTACAAGGCTCTTTGTTTCCTTTTGAACCCCAAATTGAACCCTGGAAGTAGAGTGATCCTAACATATATGACCTAAAACTTAAAATTCTCTAAAAGTATTGAAGAAAAAGAAAAGCACTGTACTCTTTTTCAGGATTAACAGAAGTGAAAAGAGACTATTATCATATTCTTTGAGCATAGATTGAAGTAGCACTAAGACAATACAAAGGAAAGAAAACACGGAAATAAAAAGGTAGAAGAAGATGTGTCTTACTTGAATATCTAAGCAGCTCTGGTGGAAAGTCGAGGGGCAACTATCACAACATATCAAGTCACCCCCATCACCACAAATGTTGCATGTATCATCATTCGGGTCATCGCCAACAATATCCACAGAATGAAATGCAATGCGATCAATTTCTTTCTGCTTATTCCATGAGTCCACTAGACATTGCAAAAGAGACTTTCCTGACTGCAGAATCACATTCTGAAATGGCTTGCCCAGCTTACTTCCAGCATGGGCTTCAAAATCAGCAAGCTTCAATGTCTCACCACAACAGCCACAACAAATTCCATCTCCCTTGATCTTTCCTTCATGCTTCACTTTTTTCCTTCCACCATAAATGTAGTGCACCTGAGCATCAGATTGAATAACCCCTAAATCAATCATCCACGCTAAAAGAGTGCGCTTCCCATCATACAGTATAAACTCATCACCATCTGAATCAACCCCTCCCTGAGAGCTACGTGCCAATAGAGCACAGGGCTTTCTGCGTTGTCCATCTTCTGTATTTGGTCCTAACTTTTTCCTTCGTACTCCCATACTTAAGTTGTGTCCTGTTTTGGAGCCAACACTTCCTTTATAATCTGAGCAAACTAAGTTGTTTTTGGCATATTTCTTCTTGAATAGCTTCTTGTTGGTCATTTTCTTGCTTGTTTTACTTCCAACATCTTTTTGCTTCTTCTTTCCCTTGTTCTCTTTTTCTTTCCTAACTCTGAACAGTGTGCTGAATACCTCCTCCGGGATAGGAGTAAATGCAGATTTGATCTTATCGTCAACATCTCCAGCTTCAACTTTCTTTTTGAGCTTCTTGTATGCCAAGGTGACTGACCAATGTTGCCTTCCTTCCGGATCATAAAAAATTGCGTCACTATACTTTCTCGTTTGCCTGGGCCTGTACTCAATATTCCAACCTGCCTTCACAAGCATATCTATTATCTGATTTCTAATTGCCTGCTTTTGTTCCCTAAGACCCGATTCAATCACCTCAGGCTTGCTTCCTTTCAATTTACTTTTCTTCACATGAACTGGATCACCGCTGAGCCTTTTGTTTTGACCATATCCAGGACCCTCATAATTAGCTTCAGCATTTTCTTGATCGGTGTCTTTATCATACCCAAAAGCCCTCTCCTTTCTGATGTTGACCACCCCTTCCATAGCATTTGTCTGACTCGCCTTTAGATGCTTTGAACCCCTGACAAAATCATATGCTTTTTCATAATCCATGCCTCGGTTGGGACCCTTCAACTTATCTTTTTTTCTACTCGTCAGACTGGATATTTCATTTCTCCCTTGCATCTTTGGAGGTCTTCCACGACGGCCCTTCAACTTTGGCCTTCCCCTCTTTTTCGGGGTTGCATTGTCGTTTACCCTTGTCTTGAGTATTTTTTCAGAAGGGCCAATTTTGTTCTCTTGCTCTATTTTTGGACTGGACACACCCGCATCCTTCACTCTGTTAACATGATTCTCACCATCAGTAACTGCCACTGTCTGGGACCTCAAGACCCTTTTAGACTGACCCATAGAAAGCACTGTGTTCACCTTCTGTCTTTTCACTTGATCATCATCAAGACACTCAATACCCTCCAGTTTCGTTCTTTTCCTCCCTCTGCCTCTCGTGCCAAGCTTAATCTTGCACGGAGCAGTACTCACAATAATATCCTCATCGTCAGTGAAATCGTCATCATTATATTCAGAATAATCCACTTTAAGTCTTTTTCTTTCACTACCTCTCCTGCCAGGCGTGTTCTGGCCTTTAACATTGCTTTCATCAACTTGCACTTGAGTACTGGCATCAATGCTATCCTCCACAATCTTCATTGTTTCACCACTTTCAAAACCTACCAAATCATGACTTCCTTGCTCAGGTTGTCCTCCTGGTGAAGAAGCAACCAACTCTTCCTTAAGAAGGGAATCACCATCATTCTTTCTTGAATCCTTCACCTCCCTTTTTTTCCTCCCTCTCGGCCCTCTGCCCTTAGTGGCATCACCCTTGCCATGTGGCTCCCCATTACCATCAGCAGCTACATTGTTCTCAATTTGATCTTCTTTGCCATTTCCAGCACCAGTTCCCTTGTCACTTGACATCAAAGACAAACCCTTGTTCTCGAGCTCCACGTGAGTTGAATCCACCACCTTCTTCGGCCTACCTCGCTGCTTCTTAACAACAATTCCCTCTTGATTCTCCTCCGAAAGCTTCCCTTGCTTCAGTTGGAGCTCCTCTTCGACATCACCAAAACTTACCTTAACCTTGTGAGAGTCAACATCAACATCAGCAATGACACCTTTAGGGTCATCGTCATTTTCACATACCTCTCTAATAGACTTATTCAAATCAAGATCTTGCCTAGAAACTGAGTCAGTCACAGTCACAGCCAAACTAGTCTCCATTTGCTCAGACGGATCCCTATTCAAATCCAACCCATGTTTCTCTGCACTACACATCGAACCCCTTTTCAACTCCTCCTCCATTCTTGATTTTTTTTTAGCTAAAAAAATTAGGTTTTTATACAAAACCCATTAAATCAATAACTACAAAAACCCCTAAAACAGTACCCCCACAAATAAATTCAAAAAAAAAATAAAAAAGGGTCTCACCAAGAAAGCTCAAGGACCATGAAATCGGTGGAGCAGCGACATGAAAGAGGAGAAACAACTGGGCGATACGATTGGGGTTTTAGTGAGAGAAAGGGGAATTGTGGGTTTTAGGAGAAATGGCAGTGACTGTTGAGGAGAGGGAGGGTGGGTTTTCTTTGTATTTTAGTACTAGTACTTTTTGAGACATTTTTGTTTTACGTTTTCGAGGTAAAGAAGCTGCAAGGACTAATTGTAATTTTGGAGGGAGACTACTATTATTTTCCCCTTATTTTTCGTTTTCCCTCCAATGCTTTCTTTCCTAAAATAATTTAATCTATAGTACGAACGGCCTTCGGACAACATTTGATTAACGTTGGGAAAAAAATACTCCATTAGAAGTAGAACAACAATGTTAACATTTCAATGTGGATTATTATTATAACTTAAATGGCTAAGTGGAGTCTTGGTAAAATATGGAATTAATGTTAAAGGATAGTAGTACTAACATTTATTCTTAATCAAAAATCTAAAGATTGAGCTTTTGAAATGGAATCGTTTTTAATAAGAAGTGTTTGTCTCCTAATGTGGTAATTTCATGCACAAATTTGGATTAATCACTTCAATGATTGCTCTTACACACTTTATTGATCCTGATCTTGTCTTGTCTTGAAATTAATTTCTAAAAAGTTGTGCAAGAGACTCAACCCGCCTCTGAATGATGATCTAGAGTAAGAGCGACAATAAGCAAATGAATATCATATTTACTGCATAACTAACGTCCTCTTTCAATTTGCGAAAAGCACGACTGAAAAAAATACAATGAAAACGGTGAGGGCAGACTTAGACCCTTACGAATCGATCGTTCACGCCTATCAAGTTTGGGCCCCAAAATGAATACTGAATAAATTATTGGAAATTATTTACTCTAATTCATATATTGAATGGCCATGGAGTTAAAGGATGTTAACATTTTTAGACAAATTGAGAATAATCTTATATGATACTTATTATAAACTGTTTTAGTGATAATTTTATTTTTTTAATTAGAGCACTCACATTAATTGTGTACTATTATTGAATTAATGTTGACTTACTTATTCGTCATTAGTCATTATGAACTGTCGTAATCTAATATTCATGGTGTGCTAAAAGAAGAGGGATTTTTTTTGAATGTGTTCAATACTTATTTTATATATCAAAAATAAAACGTGGGGCAAGAAATTTTGACTTGGGATTATTATTTATATAATATAAAAAGAGGGTTTGTGTTATAAATTATAAAGAAACAGTCTAGGTCGATCATTTGCAACTTTCTACGGAGTATAAATTTGTTATTTTAATCATCAAAAGATATGATGTAATGAATAGACGACTTTTTCTTTAAATTAGAGGTTTGATTATTTTGAATTTTTGATATAAAAAAATCTTAATAGGAAATAGTTTCTCCGAATAAATTATACACAATACAAATTTAAATTAATTAAATTTTAATATAATTATGTCATACCGAACAAATGAAAAACAAATCCTATTTTATGGAATATAAAAGTTGCTATCACGAGATGATATAACAAAAATGTAAAATGTAAATATTTAATTTAAATTGAAGGAACAAAAACCAGGGGCAAGCCCGTGGTTGCCACCGCCTAGCTAATTAATTGATTCTTTCACAGAATAACATTTCTATTTGTTGTTTCCTCTATTTCAAATTTATGTGCTTTATTTTTTTTAAAAAAAATATTTTGAAAATATCTTTTCTTTTATATTTAATAATTTCTTTTTAATTTCAACAATGTTTAAATTACAAGATTTAAAAAATATTTTAATACATTGTACAAACTTTAATTTAGGATCAAAAAAATCAAAAGTCTTCCGATAAAGTAAATGCGAAAAAGGGCCAAAAACACCCTCGAACTATTCGAAATGGAGCAAATATACCCTCCGTTTTATTTTTGACTCAAAACTACCCTTGTTGTTAACTTTTTGGGCCATAAATACCCTCCAACTTAACACCTCTTTTAACCGTTGACGTGACATCTGATGTGTTAAAAAAAAAGTCACATGGCTTGACACGTAAGCGACCTACGCTTGAATAAAAAGCCAAATGACCGTCACCTAAGCTACCCTACCCATTAACCCTTTAGTTCCCTCCCCCCTCCCCCCCCCCCCCCCAAAAAAAAAAGGACATGACCCGTTCGAAAATTGTTTTTCTTGCCGAGAAACCCATATTTCACTATCACACTTCTAAAAAGTCAGAGTATGGGAGATTTGTTGTATCTCGTTCGTTGTAATGGGTATCTTCCTAATTGTAGCAATGACAGTAAATCTCATTTGTAGTAGCTAATTAGGCAACTTGCCTCGAAAACTCTTGACAGTGAAAGAAAGTATAACTAACAGTTTTTTTGCTCCAATTTTACTTGCTTGTCAAGGTTTAGTGATTCATCCTTGACAATACTCGGACGCAACTTAGCTTGTTACTTTTGGAAGATCATATTCATTCTGTTTGTTTAAAATACTTCAAAGATGTATATTGAGGAACTTCAAGTTGCTATGATGAGTGCTTCTTTCTAAATGTGTCCTTCAAAATACTACTAAGCATCATTGGTATTTCAGTTACTAAAGGGTTAATGAGTAGGGTAGCTTAGGTGACAATTATTTGACTTTTTATTTCACGTAGGACGCTTACGTGTCAAGCCATGTGGTTTTTTTTTAACACATCAGATGTCACGTCAGCGGTTAAAGGAGGTGTTAAGTTGGAGGGTATTTATGGCCCAAAAAGTTAACAGCATAGGTAGTTTTGAGTCAAAAATGAAATGGAGGGTATATTTGCTTTATTTCAAATAGTTCGAAGGTATTTTTAATCCTTTTCTGAAGTAAATGTTTAATAAAGAGAAACTATAGTTTAAAACATAAATAAAAATAAAATAGTGAAAAGAAATTCTAATTAATACTTCTTTAAAGGTCGCATAAAAGAAGACTTGATAAATAATTTAAAATGAAGAATTATGTATAAATATATATTACATGTAAGTTCATTTTCAAATAAAATATCTACTGTATATTGGTATGTTAGTTTTCTTACATATATTGTACCAACAAAACCACATGTTTCTCTCGAGCTTGTACAATCCTTTTATACATTATTTTCTCAAAACCAGACAGGTTGTCCAACTTTTTGATGTTAGCATTTGTTTTCAACACGTGTCTGCATTACATTAAGATGTGTGTGATTTCACCGTTCATTTGACTTTTCCTCACAATGTGAGAAAATGTTTTTCTTCTAACATTTTAATTTGCTACATGATAGTCTCAAAAATCCAGAAAATTAGAGATAATCAACTTTGCTTCTTACCACCAGAGGCAGATCTAGTGGGGTAGGTTTGCTTTTATGCAACACATTAAATATAAAAATTGTAAATTTATTTATTATACTGTATATTAACTTGCATAATTAAGAAAATCATAAATTTCATATTTCAAATTCGCTTATGAGTTTCTATAAATATAGTTATGTGACAGTCGTAGAAATCGAAATTTTGTGTGACTCTACAAGATGAGTTCAATCTCTATTGAAATTTTTGGAGGCTACATTACTCTAAACCCTAGCTCATGCCTATATAAAAGGTAATATATTCTCTTCCATAAACTTCTGAGATATTTTCAAAGAGATCAAGGTGTTAAATATCGCCTTCTCAAAATTTGTGATGTTCATCACGATCAAATATATCGCAAGGAGGTCTAAATCATCCTACATTTGATAACTACGCTACTAACGACCCTTGAATTACGGAGTTAATCAAGAGAGAAGAATTAAGGGAACAAATAGAATTGTACCCGCATTATTTATCAATAAAATTATGTTTCTTCATATTTTATTTGTGATTGTAATTTATTTTTTATCACTTTAAAATATGTTGCAAGCAAATTGGAACCGGCCCAGTGGGACCAAACCTATCCTTTGTATCTCTTCTCACAAATCAAATCTGTAAATCTGGATCCATGAAATCACAAAGATTAGAGATCATTTTTATGGTACTTCAAGCCTCGTCTATCAGTTTCATCAAGCCTACATTCCGACAAGCCTACATCAAAATTTTGTGGACTCACAAGATGAGTCCAATCTTGTTAGATTTCTCGGAGGCTACTCTATCCTGTTTATGACCAACCTTTTCTTCAATAATCTTACAACGAACAAGAATTTTTTTCATTGTAAACTCGTTCGAAGCAGTCAATGAATTTTCGTGAAATAGAAAATATACGTGACCAATTTTTTCTGTTAAAAAAAAGCTCTCTTCTTCTTCGTTCTCAAGAGAAATGCATCAACATAATTGTCCTTTCATATAGATCGTTATGGCATGAACTATTTCTTCGCTTCAATTTCGTTCCTAAAGCTAGCTCCTACTCTTCCTCCTTCTCCTTTAAGATAAGATCCTCCGTGATCCTTTTTTATATAACATTTTTGGTCGCTCAAGAGGACTTACTTTCTCTTTATATGCAATTCATTGCATGAAATATCACATTAACTTATGACTTTTAACTTATTTTTACATTTTGATTTAAAAACAAGTACTTAGGAGTATTTTTTAATCTTACCAAACAATTGAAAAGTGCAAAAAGCCATTTAAGCCAATCCAAACAAGTTTTACCCTTTTACAAACTTATTTTTAATTCTATATATTTTTTTATAAAAAATCTTCATTTTTACACCCAAGAGATTTGAAAATATCATTTTCTTCAATTCAATTTGTAAAAGCCCCGTGAGAGATGTTAGATACAGGAACACAACTACAATATAATTTAGAGGCACGCTATTGGAACTTGTAAAATATTATTAGGATGATACGTCCCCCTTCTGCCTTCAAAGTTAGTTATAACATAAGCAAAGGGTAAGTTTAAAACTCTTGGGAGTCATTTGGTAGCTACTAAGAATTATGGAGTATTATTTATGCAGAAATTACTTATTCATATATTAGTTATACATGGATTATTTATTCCACCTTTTATCCTGTATAAAATAATACATAAATTCCCTCATAACTTATACATGTATTAGTTATGCAGGTTTCTAAATTGCAAACCAAACACTATATTAATTTTATACATGAATAACTTAACTCTTAACCAGCTACCAAACATGGTATTACCTATGCATAATTTAATACCTACATAAGTCACTCCCAAACCAGCTGCCAAACGACCCCTTAGTTAATGACACACAGAACATAACACATGCAATCATTTTTCGAACACTCCTTTTGACAGCAAAGACAGAATAATTTGGTAAAATTGGAAGAGAATAATATTCTAACAATCCACTCAATTTTGATGATGATCTAATAGTACTTGAACATGCAAAATATATTGGAGCAAAATTGAAAAGAGTCTACAAAAAGGTCCCATAAAAGCATAATTGCGACAGCATATCTAGGCAAAAGGCTTCTCCCGCTTCGTCTACAATTACTAACAGATCATTTCTTCTTGGCATCTCCGGCCTTTGTCTGCAAGTTCCATGGAACAATATTATTAGCATGGGAAGAACGAAACTATGAACCATAAAACCAACACAACAGCATACAACAATCTTTACCTTCTTAACACCACGAACTTTCTTGGCTCTGTTCTTCCTCTCCTTCATTTGCTTCCTGGACTTCTCCACCTTAGTGTCCAATCCATTCTGCAGGAGTTGTTAAATAAATCGATTAGCAACCAGCCTTACAGATTGATTTAATCATTAAGTAAGATTTCTTCAAAATATAAGTTGTACCCAACATAGGGGTCCTTCATTTTCCTATAACTGATATTTTGATATAGAAGGATATCTTTATCATTGGGGGAGAGTTTAAGGTATGCAATGTTAATCAACACCATTATTAACAAATTCCCTTCAATAACAACTGGTTGGCTACTCTTATCTGCAAGATAGGTACTCAGAACGCGCAAAGGCTTATAATGCAGAAAACAGCTCAACTTGATGCACTTTTTTTGGGTAAAAGCTAGCTCAGCATACATCCCCAACAAAGAAAGAGTCTCAAATGCATATCGGAATTTAAAAGAAACACTGAACAAAGAAGGCGTAGGGTTAGAGTAAAGACAGTTAAGTAGTTCAAAACATATGAACCGGTCTAATAATTTTTATAGAGCATTGCTCAAGCAAATGCAATCCTGCAGGTTGCAATTGGTTTTGGATAGCAGATGAGCCAAAGTCACAATGACAGACATCCAATGAACTTCTGAAAAGGTAGAAACTGCACATGACCATTTTCAATAGCAATGCTACAAGGGGTCGTTTGGTAGGGTGTATAAGGATAGTACTAAATAGGGTGTATCAATATTGATGGGATTAGTAATGTTGGGATTAGTTATAATGGGATTATTTTGTATCCACCATTTGATTTGGTGTATTCAAGGGCAGTTCGGTCTTAATCATGCTTATCCATGTATTAATAACCCTGGTATTGCTAATACCATGGGTTGCTATGTATTAGTTACACCCTATAATACTGACTGGTAGATGTATTAGTTATACATACATTGAAAAACTACCAAACAAGGTATTAAATAATACAAGGCTAATACAAGGCTAATACATGTATTACTTTCTCTAATACATCCTACCAAACGGCCCCTAACAGTACCCAACTGAAGCACAGTCAGATAGATACAAGATGAGATTTATTTATCTGAGAAAAATATTGAAACTCAAATGGGCGTACATGTAACGAACAATGACTACTATATTTGCCCAACTTCTCTAGTTCAAACACCATAAGTTCTGTGTGAACAAGCAGACGCGACACAATCTACTAACTAGATTATAGGAAAAAGTAATACTGGACGCATCTTAAAGTCCATGGAAAAGAAATCAGGTTTCTTTTTGGGTCTTCTGAAGCATTAGATATAATATAAGAATATCTTTTAATCTAGAGCTTCTATTCATTCAAAAGCAACCCTGTTCAAAGCACAATTAAGAAAATAAAAATAAAAACCAGTGCTGCAGTGTGACAGTATAGGTCTTGCTGGATGGTTTCAAGCTACAAAATGAACCAAAAGATCTAAGCTTCAACACTAGAAATTAAAAGATTCTTGAATTAAAGAAAAGACTTTAACGATGGTTAACTCTCTGGTATTCATTAACCCATCCCATCAATTGCAGGTTTTGAAGGCACATAAACACATGCACACATGTAAAAATAAGATGATGACTTACCCTGATCAGTCTATACTTCGGCTCGTACTTCTTTGCATTCTCAACAGAGTCATAGATCAAACCAAAGCCAGTGGATTTGCCTCCTCCAAAGTGGGTCCTGAACTTGAACACGAAAATGGCATTTGGATCTTTCACTTCATACATCCTTGACAATTTTTCTTTCAACTCAGCCTGCAATATCAGTTTAAACAGGTGAGCAATGAAAAAGCAACAGAATAACAATAACCTATGTAAAGGATAAACCAAACAAATGGGTTACAAACTGAGCAATGCTGTGAAGATACAAGGCATCATGCCCTGGGAATTACAAGATAACCAAAAAGTGATGGTGACTCAAATGTATGGGAAAACTTGTTCTAAAACATTTCCGAAGAGACCCATCTAGGATAGACAAGCTCGGTGAGAGATCCTCTAGTAGGTCCTTTCATTTGGCAAGAAGTCAATATACCTACCTATCAATCAACTCTGTGTCAATCCCAAACTAGTAGAGCTTGCAAAAACAACACAGTGAACCCCCAACTTTGTGTCTAGGGAGGGTAGAGTGCATGCAGACCTTAACACTAACTCGTGGAGGTAGAGAGGCTGTTTCCAAAAGACCTTCCAAACTAGTTGAGGTTAGCTACAGAAATATCTATATTCATTTTGCCCAAAGAATGAGCATTAAAAGAAACACAAACAAAGCCAACGTGTTAGCTGAAGAGCTACTAGCACTCTCACCCATCTAACTACACCTAGAACTGAAAATCTCCAAAAGGATAAAACAGAAACAAACAAGGAAATTTATTAGTGAAAAAACAAAACCAAGAATGCTTCTAACCTTGGAAACATTGGCTCTTCCAGGATGCAAAACATCGATAATCTGAAGAAAAAAGAATCGAGACACCCATTTGAATTTTAAAAATGAATCAAAAGGGGATAACGAAAACGACCCTTAGATTTCAATAATAAAAGGACTCACGAATTGTTTTCTTGCAAGCAGCCTGTTGGTCATGAACTTCCTAGTCCTAATAGTCACTGCCTTGTCCGCCATTTTTGTTCTGTAACGCAAAGAAAGAACTTTCAATACAATTTACCATACAAATATTCACTAACAGAAAAATACAGTGTTGAAAATAATACTTTTGTCACTCTGGTTGATACTCCGGCGACTCTCTCTCTCTCTCTCTCTCTCTCTCTCTGCGCGGCGCCTCCGTTCTGAGTACTTTTGTGTGGATCTTGCTCGCTATACTTTAGGGTTTTAAAAGGCTTTTACCTAATTCTTGCGTTTAATTTGGGCCGTGGGCTTAGATCGTTAGGATGGATCTCATTTTCCAAACACATCGACACATGGAGAAAGTGCATACATAGCCAATTTTGGAACTCCTATTTAAACTGTGGCCTAGGCTATGTTGATCGTACTCTTTAAAAATATTATTGTATTCATATTAGATTCTCCAAAGATAGACTATTTTTAAAGTATTTGATACGCATTCATTGATATTTTTGAAGAATCTCAATAACATTGGATCTAAGTTCAATGGTTGAGGAACCGTTCTTGTAGTAAAAAAAAAGTTTATGAACCTGTAGCTTGCTGAAAGCTAAGAGTTTGTATTTTAATTATTTCTGATTCAATTTAAGATATACGCGATTGAAATTGAAAAAATCTGCATCTGAAGTCACAAGTTCATATATGCATATCTAAAAGTTGGCATATATAACACACCTTTAAACATTTATGATTGAACCTCAAATATCTATGTTCGGATGTCAAACATTTATGTCTAATTTATCAGATGAAGTATTTGACTTTCATTTACATCAAAAATCGCGCATTAGTGATCTTTTCAGATAATCCAAATGCGAAGATAATTTCCTTATCAAACCAACAAAGACAAATATCTTAAGAACTGAATGAACAGATAATTAAAAATCAAAGACGAGTTCAAACGAGTAAATATAAAATAATATAAATAAAGCATGAAATAAAAAAATCTCTTTTAACTTTATATGTCATAAACATTATTCACGTCACTGTTTAATTTCAGCTACAACATTTTAGTATTTAAATTTATGACACATAAAGTAATCTTGATTACTTGTTCTTTTGAATTTTAACATTAATATTCTCCCCGTTAATTCAAAAATAAAAATTGTAATTACGCATCGTAAAAAAAATCAGTGTGAATTTAGAGATGTCAAACATGATATGCGTGCACGAAGTAGCACGATATCCCGAGGCTAGGAAAAATGATT